>VZRL01001194.1:292711-309878 GCA_013397895.1 Origma solitaria
TCCCGGGGCGCTGCAGGGCCGCCGCCACAGCCCGCGGTGCCCCCGGGAGGCGAGGCCCGCCGCGCTGCCCGCCCGCCGGGACCACGGCCCTGCGGGAGGGCCGGAGGGAAAAGGCCTGCCTGAGTGAGCCCTTTAAGTAGCGCTAAGTTTGTAGGCAGAGCACCTGCGAGGCGGGATCACCATGAGGACGGCGGGGTCAGGCGGGCTGTCAAGGGGGAGCGTTTGGGAAAGAAGGATTTTAGGACGAGATATGTCTGGAAAGGGTGAAGTCAGGGCAGGTCCTCTGCAGGGTCAGGGCCGGAGCCCTACATCCTCAGATATTAAGGCATCAGTGCTTCATCATCCTGTTAAGGGGTTTAATGTGGCTTTTTAAAAACCTTATTGCAAAAGTAATGAGAAACATCCATCTGAGATACATGTGCTCCTCCGTTGTGTATTTTTCCAAATGCCGTCTTGCAGGGACATGGGACCCAGCTCTGCAGTGGGGCTCAGTAACAGCATTTTTCTTTCAGCCTTGCCTCATGAAACTGAACGGGGGTGGGAGCTTTTCTCCCTGCACCCTCTAACTGATCCCATGATTGTGAAGAACATTCAGGAGAATTATAAAATAAATCCAATGATTAGTGTTCCATTCATAATTAGCATGCTTTAGCTTAAACATGCTTTAATATTTAGGAGAAAATACTATTTTGAGAATTGCACAGAACAGCTCTACTTTGAGTAGAGTTTTCATCTTGCTACTGGATTTTCTTGGGAGTTTAGTTCCTGTTTTCTGATCTGTGGACTTAATATAAAAAGCATAGATCCCAAAAATCTCTGCCTCCATCTCCAAGGTATCTCCATATTAAATTTTACATACGTGCCACATCAGTGGAGTTCAAGTCTTTTCCAGATGACAATTCCTTAAGATGCTTTTCAGCATGTGGGCCTTCCGTTAAGCCTGCTGACAGATGAGTTGTTCTGTTGTATTTGTGAAAGGTATCTAGAAATACCCCAATTCTTCATCTGCTGAGCAGACAGTAACAAATGGAAAGTTAGTTCAGAAAGTGCATCAGATGCAGTATATGGAGTGTTTTGGGTAGTAATGCAAAGCTTCCCCAAGTGAAGGGTCAGGCAGCTTGATGCTTATTCAGTGCAATACCAGGCAGAGGCCCATTTTTATTCCAAAACAGAGGCATAAAGACAAGGTCAGTGCTTCATTAGAACCACTTAATTCATGTGCAACACAAAACTGTTATGGCTACAGTACCTTTCCTCGATTGTGTCCAAGTGGGTTTTGAATGCCTCCAGAGAGGGATACTGCATGAGCTCCCTAGGCAGCCTGTTCCAGGGCTCTGCCACCATCAATGTAAAGAAGTTCTTCCTCATGTTGAGGTGGAACTTCTTGTGTTTTGGTTTATGGCCAATGCCCCTCATCCTGTTGCTGGACACCACTGAAAGGAATCTGGCAAGAAAAGGTCACAGAGATTGACAATGATTTTTATTCTTACTTTTGTAAATTTCTCTCTTGTGGAAATATATAATGAAGAACTTTTTTTATCTTCTGAATCCTATTCCCAGCACCAGAGAAAGACTCCAGATGTTTGATGATCCCCCCTCACAAGACAGTTCAGTTATTTCGGAAAAAATACCTGAACACAACAAAAATGAAGCCTACCAAATCTTGGAAAAAGGTGCATCAAAAAGAACTATTGCAGCTACTTACATGAATGCATATTCCAGTTGATCCTGCTGTTTTTCCTTTACCATTCGTATGAAAGTAACTTGAGCAGATGGACAAGAGCTTGTTAGAACTGGAAATATAAACCTGCATGAGGTAAAAACACTTCAGTTTGGGGCAGTTGATAAAAGAGTCTGTGAAGCTGGAGATATCAAGTAATGTATTCTGATTCATGATAGAGTTATTGGTGCTCTTGTGGAAAAAGACACAGGGCATCCTAAGAGGATCCTTTGAGACTCTCGGAGAACAACAAAGAACATCAATAACATCCACAGTTTCTCCCACATCTATAAATCCTGAGGGAAAACAGAGTGGAGTATTCTCACAGAGCAAAGAATGTGATGAAACGTTAAGTTAACCAGCAGCTGCCAAAAGGAGCTATTATTAAGGAAGATACTGAAGAGATTAAGCAACTAAAAGGACACCTCACTGCTGCACAAGAGTAAAATGGAATCTATATTTTCATTGAAAATTCAGGTAGCCTTTAAGGGAAAGCTGAGAGTTTGGGAGGAACAAGTTGCAGAGTACATTGAGATAATAAGCACCATGGAAAAAAAAGTGAAAACAATCACTGAACCATTCACAATTAATAAAAGCAATGAAGCAATGAAAAGAGATTTGCAAATCAAGAAGAAATAACTGAAAAGAAGCACAGAGAGATCTGCAAGAAACCAAGATTTCCCTAGCTAAGAGTTTATCGTTTCAGTTCTGAATACACAAAAACTTCATGGCACAGCTAGCCATTTGGTCAGTACTGTTAATATAAATTATGTATTTATACAAAACTGTATCCTAAGAAAGCTGTTGATTGACACAATGCCATCATCCAAATAGATTTGCAGGAGAAATTAATGTTCTGGTCAATAAAGTACAAGATTCGGTTAGTCAAAACTGTTTGAAGCAGCAACAGACGTTGACATATTATGCATATTTTATAGATTGCCTCCTATCCATCAGTTCTTCAGCAAATAATGTATTTTCATTAGTTGTATCAGGGTCTTTTACCTCTGCTAAAAAATCGCTGACCACTGAACTTTCTTGAGTGTCTGAAAATGTACAGCAAAATATGACTTTACCATTTGCTAGTAAAGCTGAGCCATTCAGGTTGACTGAGAAGCAAATATGTGGATCAGGAGGAGCATTAAATATCTTGACACCAATGGTAGAAATTGTCCTCAAACTAAATTGTTTGTTTCAGAATAACATAAGGAAATTTTCTGGTTGATGAGATGGAGGGCCATAAAAAGCAATTAGTATCTTCTTAGGAGATCTCTGGTTCACTGAAAAAATTACAGAAACAGCCAGTGTTTTTTTTCAGCTGCAAAATACTGTGGGAATTTAAGAGGAGAAGTGGAAATAATAAAGTGTATACAAAGAATGCAAATGAGTTAGTGTCCTCACTGCAAAGCCAGCTGGACCTGTTGGCACAGGTGATGCAGAAGGACTTAGCTTGTACAGTCTCAAAAAATGGAAGTTTGAAGACTATCATCACTGCTGGGCAAGAAAATGCTTTATCTGGAAACTACTGACTGGCCTAGACAATAGTAAAACTTCTGCTTCAAGGCAAATTTATTGCATCTCTGGGTAATTTCTTTCAAAAGCTCAAGGACATAAATGGTGGTTTATGGCCATATGTTTTATGGATACAAAAAAATGATGCTGGTGGAATCCATAGTTTGTTCTCAGCAACTTCCTAGCAATCTAGAAAGTGCACCTCAGGATACAGGTAAATGGAGGGAATTTAAAATTGCTCAGATAGTCAGCTTTATGGATCAGTAACAGTCCTTCTTCAGCAACAAGGAACAACAGCTTCAGTGTTTACAGTAGGGAACAGAAGGTTTATGATTGAGATCTGTATTTTGTACTGGATACTTTGTTCTGCATTAAGGTTGCAGTAAATGTGGTTTGGAACTACTGCACTGTAAGAATAGATACTAAAATACATTTTGTGATATAGCCTATATTGACCTTAAAAAACAAAGGAATATGTCATGGTGCTGCCAGCCATGTCCAGGGTCCCCACATCCCTGCTCTCATTTAGAGGCCAACCTGAATGACTCCTAAAAAAAGGATCTTCTTATCGATTTCCAGTTTGTGCTCACTAAAAGCCAGTCAATAAGTAAGACCTTATTCAAAGAATGGAATTGTCCTATGGCTATTGAAAGCTGGGAGCTAGACAGCAAACAATTCTGTGTAACAGAGAGGTGCAATGGATTTATGTATTATATACAACTTCTTTCAAGAACAACAGTGAATTATGGCTTGCAGCATTTACTGTTAAAGAGACAGAAAAAAAATCCTTAAATAAAGGCTTGTCAAGCTCTTTTACTCTCTCTCTATAAAAGCTTATATTGCCACAAATATACTCCCTTATATATTTTTTAGAAGACTGACTTCAGAGATTGGCATCAGTGTAATTTCTTTATCACTGCAACATATGGCAATCTTCCGTGCTGCCAAAACACGGCCATGTTTCAGCCTCAGGGTACAGCTGGCTTGAACTTAAAACTGAGACTGCTTTCAAACATAAATACAGGATTTTGTGTTACCCCTTCAGACACTATGAAGAAAAGTAAATTAAAATTTCTGTCACTGGAACCTCTACGAACACTACACTGCCTTATGGTTCCAGTCACACTAGGAAGTGTTTTTTCCTTCTAATTTTTGGATAACATCTAAAATGATTAACAGTCACTGTGTCAGGATCATGTATCACCTAGCTATCCATACTAAAAACTTCTGCAGTTCAGATTCCAGTAAGGGTTTGCAAGATTCTCATCTTATGGTGATTTACAAGTTCCCCACATAGCCACAAGTTACAGCAATCTCTGATCATGTGCAATCAATGTTTGTGTAAACCTTCTGTTCAGAAGGTTTGTACTTAACCTGTCATTTCCTCTTACAGTGCTCCTCCTGATTTCCAAAGCTGAATATAAACCTGCTGTACTGGTGGTGCATGTTTTCTCAACATTCTGAAAATTAGCCAGATAAACACAGGCAATTCCAAGTTACATCTGAAAGCAACCAGCACCATTATTTTGATGAAAATATATACTCAGCACCACTATTTTGATTAAAAACATGAAAACATCTAACACTACATTTTGTTCTGAGCAGTCCTCTCAGCTGAGCATTTTCCAGTCTACACATCAGTACCACAAACACCTAAAAGAAACAAACAGAATAAAAGTCCAACATTAAAACAGGAAGAAAATACAATATCTGCAATCACACCCTTTATCCTCATTGCAGCTGCAGCTCGAAAAAAACCCCTAAGTACCTCAGGTTTTCTGCTTATTGGTGGAGCTGACAAACAAACTGCATGAGAGCACCTGTATAAAAGAAGCCCAGTGGGCAAAAGAAAATGAAAACAGGTAAGGGAGTAACTATTCCCTTCTCAGTGGAAGCTATATAAATAGTAGTGTTAGCTGTAACATTGAAGTTGTCTCGGTTACTGCTTTGACCTCGTTCTTTCATTTGGAACAGATCTAGTCACAGGAGGTGACATCTTCTACTGGAGGAAAGAAACTTCCTAACAGGTGGCAGGGTGTGTAAGGTCCTGTTTGAACCCTGCAATTCTTCCTCTGTTATGTATGTTTTTCTGAATACAGCCCAGGATGCAGTCCTTAACATTTACAGAAAGGGAAAAAGGAAGTGGAGGTTAGACAAGAAATTATAAAAACAATTTTCTATATGACCAGTATAGTACTGTTGGTAGGTAAATTTCCAGCCACTGGATGTTAATACTTTTCTTATTCCTCCATCTCCCTTTCCTGGATCTCCCCTACTCCCAAAGAACAGTTGAGCATGGCTCAGCCTGAGGCTGCTTTAAACAAAATCATTCTCAACTTCGAAACTGTTGAAATCAAAATAGTCTGGCACATTAGATGTGATACTCCACAGCTTTTATTTCTGTGAAGTAGGAGGTGTATTTCTAACATCAAGGAAACATATTTTACTGCCAGTACGCTGAAAATGTAGCTGCTCCATTCAGCATGTGGCTGCTGCAAGAGCATCAGGCTGGAGGCTCTGATGTATGAAAACTTCTATGATCAGATGAAAGGCATCATGGCATAGCTGGCAAAGGAAAAGTAAGGATAGAGCCTGAGGTTAGGAAGAGGGAGAAAGACCATGTACTACTGCAGTGTGTTTCACACTGTGATAGATGAATTCATATATGTAACACTTTAGGGAGCCTGTTGCAAGCCTTGGAACTGTCACTCTGCTAACAAAAGTGTGGGCCTTTGTGTAGAGAACTTTGCATGCCTTTGTTTTCAAAACCAGTGAGTTTTTTCTTCCTTTTTTAATGTTAGACTTCTATTCTGTTTGTACAATGGTGTCTTTACTCTTCCTTCAGCTTTTGCTTACATTCAGGTCCTTTCTACAATGGAAAGTAGCATAGGCATACTGAATATCTGAAAGAATGACTGAATGTTTGCTCCACTTTCAATCCTGGAACAACCAGTGGTCCCCATCATAAGAGGGAGGATGCAGGTGCTAGAAACCTGCAGGAGAGGGAGAGCTTATATAAGTAATTTATTGAGCTTAGTCTGTCTGCACAACCAAAGGATTTTCCACCATCCCTTCCACAACTACAGCTGGCAGAGCTGACCTGACTGTGCTAACTATGCACAGCAGAAATTCCTTCCTCACACAGTTGGAAAAAAAAAAAAAAGTTAACTGTTTAATCATAAAGCTCTCTAAGTTTCTAACCTCTGAAGATGAAAAGACACAGTGGGTACACATTGGAAACACAGCATGGGACAGTGAGCATGTGGACTCTTTCTCTACCTGAGACTATTCACTTCCAGGCACCATCTTGAGAACAGTTGATTCCATAAGTGATCAAGAGCTTCCAGTATTTACCCATGCAAAAGCACCTGCAGAAATCAGTTATCGTAGGCTGCTACAGCCAGCACTTAGAGTTTGAGGTTTACTACCTTTTAGGTTGTTTCTGCAAATGCTACCAACCTTTCATCATTCTCAGTGTGTGTTCTAACAATTCTCTGTGGGTTTTAGGTTTTATTGAAGGTTCCTTATGGCTTTATGTTGTCAGAGCATGAATTCATAGACAGTGGCAGGAAGAGCTAGGTAGCTATCCAAAATAATGATGTTCTGTAGATACCAGGGATACAAGATCACAGCTTACTCCAGCACCTCAGTGTCTGAACTAAGACCTCTGCACCTTTGTCAGGATTTGTGCACTGGAAACAGAACATATTCCAGTCAGCATATTCACAGAATAGATGAGTCCACTCACAGTGGTACTTAGGCAATATGGAAACCTTAGTTTCTGAAAGCCTGTTATTTTCATGTGAACGACTGGTGCTGTTAAATCAGTGGAGGAAGAACTCTCTTAGTTGTACTGGTGGGAGAAACATAGCTATACTTATTCAGACCAAAGATTCACCTAACACAGCATAACTGAACCCTCACAGGTTGACATTCCAATGCTTAACTCCTTAGTTAAGGAACAGTAGAAATCTGGAATAGACAGTCTCCTAAAATAAATGTTTTATCTAATAGGATGGAATCTTTAATCAATCACATAACTGGTGATAGAACGTGAATGCAAGTTTCACATGTATGCAAATTTGCTTATTTTGAATGTCGCACAAATACCAGTAGGGATAAGGAGTATGCTTGTTGTAATTTATATCTTTTTGTCACTGTTTGCCAGAATGTATGTTTTGTCTCTTTTCATTCTTAACTAACCATGGAAGTATCTGAATACTGCAAAAGGCACTCTAAAACATATCTCTGCATAGTTACCCAAGAAATGAGAAATTCAGACACAGTTCTCTGAAGGGTCTTTGTTTGCTTTCTTAACATTTTCTTGGAGTGGTTAGGCTGCATGCATATCTGCATGTGGTCTGCAATATCGTCATTTGGATCATGATGAAAGACAAGAAACCAGTGCTCCATACACCAAATGACAGCATGACTTGCTCTATCTTGATGAGATCAGATGTAGGTATATTAATTGTTAATCCAGCTAGTATATGTGGGAATAGTTCTGTATGTATGTACTTGGAGGCAAATTTCTGTAACTCAATGACTTTTAAAAGGCATACTAGTCCAGAACACAATGTATCTCTCTTCATCACTATAAAAAATAAGAGATGCTAGAACAAAACAAAAAACCACCCCCAAAACCAGCCACACAAAAACAAACCAAACACTTGACAAAAGAGCAGGACAAAGAGCAAGAGGAAGATCCTTAGCACATTAGCTAGAAGTCACTGACAAATTAGGAAAGATAAAATCCCTACTTTAGATACCAAAGTCTTGAAACCACTCAGCCACTTTCTGGATTATGATTGTACTTGAGGAAGACATATGTGCTGTGCTTCTTACTCACCCTCTTATACAAGAGGTATCTGAAAAAACATAGAATGAAAAGAAAGTGAATGGTTTTCTGCACAGGCAGTAGGTTGAGCTGGCTTACCATGGCTGAGAAGGGCAGAAGAGCCCTTCTTACCAAGGGGGCTGAGGGGTAGCTACTGGCAGAAGAAGGATTCTTCTTTAGAGACAAAGCACTATTAGACTGCAGCCTTAAATTGCTTCTGGTAAGCACACAAAAAAAAGATACTTCAAAGTAATTTCATGATGATGGATTCTACTCTGGGAACCAGGCACTTGTCTGCTCATATAGACAGAAAGTCATAATGGTGCAGGAGACACTAAAAGGCAGATTGCAACTAACTTTCAAGAGACGTACCTCTGATTTATGAAAAAGTCTAAATCCTCTTTAAGGTTAGTAGGAATGATACTACTTCCATTCCAGCTAGTCAAATACCTTTACTTTTAAAATTTATTTTATCCAAAACAACTGAAGTCACTGCTCAGATCATTCACCATAATGAGAGACCTGGAGTGGAAGTTGAATAATCTGATCTGAAATCAGGAGGGTTGGGAGTTGTCTGGGGGGGGTCACTCCGTACATCTGAGATGAAGATACAAAAAGCAGCATAGAGGAAGACAGGTTGTGGAAGTCATTAAATGAAACATGAGGCTTGTGACAGCAAGGGCAATAGATGACAACAGCCCCTCCTGTCCACAGAAGCAACGATAGTATACAATGGTGTGTTTGTGGACATGTGTGGGGAAACTTGCCTGGTGGGAGCATGAGCATGGAAACTATCTCCTGTTTCTTGCTGCACCCAGACAAAAAACGGGTTTATGTATACAGTCTGAAAGGAACAGAACTCAAATAATTAAGATGCCTCCAGAAGAGTTGTTGAAGCAATCTTCTGTTTCCCCCAGTGGGAACAACCTGCAAAATCAGAAACACCAGACAAAATTTTAGCATTAAAGCAAATATTGTTGCCATTTAATTTCCAGTCTACAGGGGCAAAAGAGAAAACATGTATGATCCCCTCTGGCAAACACACATAATGCATTAATAAAATGCTAAGTTGTTAAAAGTACCAAAATTTAAACCTTTCAGATTTTCCCTATTATTAGGAAACAGGAACACACTTTCATAGTTTTTAGTAAGTTTTCATAATAGCTTTTACTTATACATTTGATGACTATACTTTAGCCTTTTATTCTCTATTTTCAATTCATACATTGCACTACAAAAAAAACCCCACACCTTATTTACGCTTATTAATGTTTTGTCATAAAAACAAAACATCTGAAAAAAATATTTAATTTTAGCAAAAAGTGTAACTGCTGTTTAAAAAATTGCAGTGTTACTTTCCACTCCATTTTCTAACCTGTCTTAGGATATTGTGGAAGAGCCTGAAATACATGTGAACCAATAGAAAGAATAAAAGGCAGGGGTCAACACCATCCATTCATTAAAAAGAGAAAAATGTATTTTGCTTTGTTACTGGGAGCTGTTACAGTCTGAACTGTAATGAGTTCATTTTATGAGAATATCCATGCAGAGGATGGTGCATCTGTTAGTGGAGATATCTCTGGTATGTGCATTTCAGCACTTGAGAAGAACAGATTCTGAAATTGATGTTTTATCTCCCATGTGAAGAGTCTGTAGTTCTGCTTCAGGACCCCATGCCCAAAGACAGAGTACAGTATTCCACAGGGGTGTCAGAAGAAAAACAAAACACCTTGTTGTAGCAATTAACCATTACAAGATGACCCACATTTTCCAACCAGATTAAAGTATTAAACAAGAACAAATAACTTAGCATGTTCCCCCTGATGTCTGAACAAAAGGTGAAAGACTGCAGGAGCAGCTTGCAAAAACCTAAAAATCTCAATTGTTCTTGGGGTGAGAGGTGAATTTCCCCATGCTGCAAAGAGAGATGCCCTGCCGGGATCATTTCTACAGTCTGACAAGAGATTTTACACCAGGACGAAACCGGCCCATGTCACAATCCATTGATGACAGTCTGGCAGTACTTCTGACAAGAGGAGCTTTACTGACATAATTCAGACAGGCCATCAACAGACATTTCCTCTGGAGTAACTCAGTGTACAGAATTATTTATAGTCTCTGTCATCCACAGGCTGAGACCTGCAACTTGTAGATATGGCAGGGAACCTCATCTCCTAGCCACTGGTTAGATGCTGAGACCTAGTCCCACAGAAGGGTGCTCAGAGGGATTTTTGTAAATAACTTCTACCAGTTTTATGAATCTGAAATTCATCATTTGTTACCACTCATCATTATATCCCGTGGAGAATTAAATTCCTTAATTCATATTAGAAAAACATGAGTCATCCTGACAAACTATTTATCAACTTAAGAAAACCTGACCATTTTCAGCATTTTCTAGCCCCAAAAAGTACAACAGTCCCTATAGAGTTCCTGAATTAATGCTTGAGAACACTGGTTTTGTATTTTATTATGTATATAGGAAAATGTGGTAGCTTCACCATGATCCCAAAGACATCTTACATAAAGAAAGAACTCTGCCTTCAAGGAGTCTCAGTAAATCTGCATTAAAATGTTGGAGCTTTGAAGCTTAATCATGTCCTTATTATACAACCTAAAAATGAACTTTTAGTACATAGAGGTAGTACTTTAAATATTTGGGGACCTCTTTAATGGTCTATTTTAGTAGCCCCCAGAGCAACCTGGCACTTGCATATTTAACCACTGTATCTCTGTATATAATTAGTAAATGTAACTGTTCAAAATACATCTGTGTCCCACATGCTGCCCCTAGATTTTTGATGCTGTGGGAAGAAGAGGCACACAAAAGGGCTTTCTAACTTTAGTAATTATTTCCACGTGAACTCTAATACTGGTAGTCATGTTGGTATCATTGAAACCTTTTCTTGTTTATTTAATGCATTCTCTACCAGCACAATTTGGATATGTAATCGCTCAGGTAAATGGTGATACATACAAAT
Organism: Origma solitaria; assembly: GCA_013397895.1. Classification (NCBI taxonomy): domain Eukaryota; kingdom Metazoa; phylum Chordata; class Aves; order Passeriformes; family Acanthizidae; genus Origma; species Origma solitaria. Next base: position 303,762 of record VZRL01001194.1, read on the forward strand.
GAAAATACTCAGAAGACCTGTAGGAAGAATGTAATTAATTTTCTGTATTATTGTACATAAAGTGTAGTATTAAGGAATAATGTAAAATTCACTAAAACAATGCAGCACTATTTGTCTTAACTATATCCTCCTTTGTGACATACATTTATGGGTACTAATGCATTAGGTGTAGACCCAAGCCTTTGTAGCGGACATTACTTCTGTTACAACACTGTGCTGCCACAATCCATACTGGTATATTGCTAAATCAAATAAAACATTTTATTGTAAATTAAACAAGTAGGTAATGAATCTGTTTTTCCCTGATCATCAATATGAATATGTGTTATGTAAAACCCTGTCTCTACTAAGGGCTTCCAAAGGGTATTTCAGAGTAAGATACAGAACAAACAAAACCCATGTAGTAGACAGAACATAGTTATGAAGAATCTTCCCTCATGAATTTCTTTCCTGACCCACACTCCAAAATCTAAGAATTTTTGATTCATTTCAAATGCAGATTTTTGTCTAGAGCTCTGGATTCTTTCCCATTATTTTCATTCCTATTTATCCTGTTCTGTATAAATGTTCCATATAAATTAAATCAATGGGACTTTATCTGTTTTATGTTTTAGGGTCAGTTCCTAACCAGCTGCTATTAGAATTTAAAATAAAGTTACTTCAACCAGAAATTTAAGAAAAAATTGTGTTTGAATTGGAAAGGTTTTAATATTGTAACTCTACTGGTGACTGCACCTCTTAGAATATTCATTTGTTTTCCAGACTAAATGCTAAATGAATTTGATGTATTTCTTCAGCCACACTCTGCAGTTTCTTCAAGGCTTTTAATTAAAGGTTGTAGGTTGTAACCCTGTGGTCACATTTCCTTTGCCGTGCAGTCTGATAGCTTCCCCTAATAGAATCCTCTTCCAACATTAGTGTACATGCATTTGCTTTTTGGAAATTCGAGGACTTGAAATGGCTTGTGAAAGCAGCCAGGAAAAATGTGTAATCTCAGCATGGTATTTGTTGAATATTTGCAAAGGATCCTTTGCGTGTGCCAGGCAGATTTTTAGCTACTGCATTTAGATAAATACAGGTATAGGACGTGGACTGAAATGCTACTTACCCAGCATAACACTGATTAAGCCACTGAGCTATTAAACCACACTGTAACTTCTCCAGCTTCTTAAGATCTATATATAAGCCTTCTTTAAGACTGAGATATATATAAAATGGTTTTAGAAGTGTTCACTGAGGTCATTTTGGCTTTCCTATTCTGCACAAAATTTGGCTCCCCATAGGTAAATAAAACAGACTTCAGTTTTTCATGTAACTCACACTCACAAGTACAGAATTCATAAATTGCATAAGGATGCAATTAAAGTCTAAAGGGAATAAATAAAACTGGTTCTGCAACTACTTATAAAAGCATGGAAATTCAATCCCTTGATACATCAAGTCACAGATAATGGAACTAAATTATAAACTTATGTATACAAAATGCATCACACCTGTATAAATATTTATGTATCACCAGAAATTAAAACCATATAGAAAGAATAGAAATATCCTTTTGGGATGGAAAAACATTATATTATTGTAGAAGAGCATCTTGCCAGCACATATAGGTTATATATATTTGTTACTTTTATGTGTTCTATTTCATGAAAGAAACTCCAGCAGATGGCTAATATTCTGAATCCATTCACCAACTATCTTGTGGACCATCAGACAGCTGCTGCAACTGGCAGTGTAGTAAAATCATGGCTACTGCTACTGTCTCAAGTCAGTACAAAGGATGGTGTTTGTCTTGGAGCACCAGCAAAGCCAGCCCAAGATGAGCCAGCCACCTCTCCATTCCACCCACTTTCTTCTCACTGCTGGCTCACCTCCTCCTCATTTGAGCTAGTACAGTCATCTCTATCACTGCTGGAGGGAAACAATCTGGGAGCAAAGTGCAAACTCTCACAAACCAACCAACCAACCTGGCAGCAAAGCCAGTTCAAGGTATTCACATTCCTGTCAAATGTCTTTTGTTTTTCCCCTGTGTTTCCAGTAGCTTCCTGTGGGACCAGTCAAAGCATCAGTGATTGATACAGCTTGGAAAAGTTATGAGAGCTCTTCTCTTTCTTGAAACAGACCATCTATGCACTGTTGTTTGTTCTGGAGCTGTTCCTACACCCTCATTCTGGCAAGAGGGATGAACTGAAGCCAGGGTTACCAGAAATAATAAGGCTGTTAGTTGTCTCAAGTAGTATTGCCACTGAGAAGAGAGCATGGGGTACTGAATCCTGTGAGCAAAAATGAGGTAAAAAGGCATGTGTAACTGCTGAAATTAGTTAATTCCAGTACCAGGCTGCCTCATTCTTAAATATGCTGGCTCCTACTGTGCATTTCCAAGTCAAAGTAACCTGCTAATTAGGATACAACAGTGAGATAGGAAAAATATGGAAGATTATGTCAGGTATATCAAGCCACGGTCAACTGGGAGAATTTAAATGCAATGCTTTAGAAATTAGTATTATCTGACAAAGAGCTAGTGATCTGTCTCGGCTGGTGTGTGAGCCTGTAACACTGAGCTTGCTGCACTTGCCATAAACTTCATCCACATAAAGACTTGCCAAAACCTCCTTTAAATAAAGCACTGCAGCCACCTAGCCTTGAAAATATGCAAGTGTTCAAGAGCACTCTGATCACAGACTGGAATCATGCAAAATCCTTCACTGTAATTGTAGATACTTCAGAAGCCAGTAAAAGATGGATCAGTTGAAGCCAATAAGAGATAAACAAACTGGATTAAGTAACAGAACAACCAAAAATCACTGAAAGGCCAAGAGTGATCCATCAGTAAGGCCATCTCTCTTGAGTTCATCTTTACAAAGTTGCAGGACAGTAAGTTTTGCTTGGCTTATAATCAATTCTTGCTAATGCTATGTTCTCTGGTTCTGCCTAACACTGATGAGATAAGGAACAAAAGGATCAATGCCCTCATTGTGTTTACTGGTAAACCAGTAATCAGGATAGAGGACTCAATTCCCTGAATCCTCATGATCCATGAATTTGCTCAAGTATGCATTTAGACTGGCATCAATTATGAACAAACAGCAACAAAAACATGAGAAGCAGAAAACAGTGTCAGTGGAAGAAAATGTGGACAGAATCAAGTATAAACTTGTACTGCTGTTATATAAGGGCATTCCTAATTTTCCCCTGTGGTTGACTGCTGTGCCATTCCCAGACCACAAACCACACCTCACTTGCCTCCTCTCAAAAATTCTCAAGTTAGGCACCTATTACCAAAAAAAAGATTATTATTTCACTGGGATTACCTGCCCATCTGGACACATTCTGATTTCTGATCTTCTGAGTAGTAAAAGGCAGCAAAAAACCTTAGTAGTACCACACAGTAACACAAGTTAATAACAGACATTCCTATTCTCCCTTCTCTAAAGGGAATTTTCAATAGGTCAGACTTTTGATGCTAGTTAAGTACCAAAATTAATTTCAGATTTTCCACTCAGATACAGCACTAGCTGAGAAAGAAAAGTCACAACATATAATCAAAACTGGGATGAAAAACCAAAAAGATTCAAAGAATGGTCACAAATGTACTTTTTATTTTCCAGGGGCACGGTAGCTTTAGAAACTTCCCTCTTAAGAGGTATGAAAGGATTAAAAGGATATCTAGTGTGGCAGCCTATGGCACATATATATCATGCGAGTTACAGTATTTTTCTCTGATGTGTTTGGTGCTGTCCAGTGTTGAGAACAGGCTGCTGGTATATGTGAACTCAGCTGGACAGTCTGTGTTCTTCTCATAGATTGTTTTGTTATTTTTAAATTCCCTGGAAAATGTCAGATTCCTAGTTCAAGAAAAATGCATCCCATTTGAAACTCTATCTAAGCCAAATATACATACAATGATTTTTTTAATCATCCCACTTGCAGATGCTTTGTATGGAAAAGAAATTCCAACCTCTTGATTACTGCTATTTAATATCAACATGGTCACATTGGTGAAATACCAAATTACAAAAAAAAAAAAAAAAAAGTTTTTCAATCTCAGTTCCTCTGCTTACTACAATCTAAGAAAGATTCTTCAGAATAAAAATCTTGTATTTTTGATGCTTCTTTATACATGAAAAGAACAGCCTTGTGCCATCCTCAGTGGTTGGAAGTGACAGGCAGAGCATGACATCACTCTATTTTTAACTGACTGCCTTTTGGTGAATTTATTTTGCTGTCAGTAAATATTACAGCAGCATTAATCACATTCAGGCTTTACGAAGACAAGCCCTGTGCTGAGTTTGATCCCAGAAGCTGGTAGTTCTTAGCTTTTGAAGCAGAAACTTTGTTTCCAAATTTGGCACAATGGCTGATAGGCAGACAGATCAATAAGAGTATGTCTCAGGGAAATGCTAACACACCTATGAAAGGTCTACAACCAACAAAGGCATCCATGTGGATATTTCCATTATAACCACACCAGACAGACTGACCACTCACAACAGTATCAAACCCTGGACTCAGGAACACAGAGTTCAGTCAGCAAGTAGTTGACTATAGACATTTAATTAAACTTGTCACCAATCTGACTTCAGCAGATTGTAACAGCTTCCACCTTCCTATTACCACTGCATCACTTGTCTCCTTAGAATCATTCACATGCAATGTCTAAAATAAGACATGGTCAGTAAGCTTATTACCTGAGAAGAAAAACATGTTTCTATCCTCCTACAGACTGTGAGAGTCTTTAAAATAAACAAGTGGAGAAACTGCACCTTCCCAAAGAGAGCAGAGATCCAGCACAGACCATGCTTATTATTGCCTTGTCTCCGTTGTCTTTCTAGATCTATTTGGCTTCTCTCTAAGGAAAACACTGTCATTCATTAATCCAGCATTAAAGCACACTGTAGCCTTGATAACTATCCCATCCTAATTGGAATTACTAAATAGTGCTACTACTAGAACACCAAGTTCTGAAACGCCAAGTTTTGCATGCCCACAATAAAAAAAACACCTAGATAGAGGTAAGACAGGAAAAAAAAGTGTTTCCCACCTAAAAGGAAAAGTTGCTCAAGAAGAAGTCTGGTCTTTTCTCTGACCTTCATTAACACTCCTACTCCAAGTCACTTCATTCTACTACCATGCACTAACTAGTGGCCCAGAAGGCACTAAGTGTGCAAACAGCATATACACAATTTAAAGCCATAAGGGAATTACTTATTGGCTAATTCACACAGCAACTGGAATTAACGAGTCATTAATCTCTGTTGGTAAGACACCTTATCAGTCGTGGTTGAATAAAGCAGCCGACCGTCAGGCTTTATCACTTCTTGCATCAGGCCAATAGCTCTTGCTCTTTCTCTGAGAATTCTGTATCTTTTCATGCTTTGCTTCTTGAATCTATGAACTGCTGATTCCATCTCAACAATTTTGATTCTGTCTGAATTTTACCTTTCTTATCATGCGTGGCTCAAGGCCTTCTCAGTATTTTCTCACAAGTAGTCGTCACAATTTTTACGAAGTGAGGAGAAAGGTTATTCGGTTGAGCTGAAAAGGAGGGTCTGCAGCCTGAAAGCATTGTGTAGCCTACAAATTATCAGTAGTACTGGGGAATTGTCCCTCGCTGCAGTTTCGAGCCGAGCCGCAGCACTGCGCTGCCCCACCGAGCCTATCCCCCCCGATAAATAAGCAGCGACAGCCATGACACGACGTGTCCGGGGGCTCATGCGCAAGCCGCCACCGCTGGAAGGGAAACCCTGGGCCAGCCCGCGGCTTTGAGAGCATTCCCGACCGGACCCGTCCGACCCGGGGACTCCGCTCACACACGCGTTTAGAAAAGCCACGGCACGACCAACGCCGCCCCGGGCCGGCGCCCGAGGGCAAGGAGAAAGCACCGCCGGGGCGCCATGAAGTGAAAGGCGAACCGCCTTCTCTGTAGTTCCCGTTCGCTTGTTTGTTTGTTTGTTTGTTTGCCGGCGGTACTCGGCTTATTTCCTTCCGGTGCATTCGCGGGCGCAGCACATCAGCCCCGGCGGCGGGCCCGCCCCGTGCGCAGGCGCGGCCGGCGGCGGCGATGGGCGGGCGGGTGTCCCGCGTGTTCCGGAATTTTAACGTGGAGAACCGGGCCCG
>VZRL01001194.1:310260-339079 GCA_013397895.1 Origma solitaria
ATGGAGGTGGTTTGTTGGGGGCAGCAGCGTGAGGGAGGCTCATGGAGGTGGTTTGTTGGGGGCAGCAGCGTGAGGGACGCTGATGGAGGTGGTTTGTTGGGGGCAGCAGCGTGAGGGAGGCTCATGGAGGTGGTTTGTTGGGGGTGGGTGATGAGGGCGGCTGCTGGAGCGGTTCCCGGGGGCAGCAGCTGGAGCGGCTGCAGGGGCGGTCGGTGAAGGTGGTTGATGGGGACAGTACTTGGGACGGGTGAAGGGGCTGTGTGCTGGGACAGTGGGTGGAGGCGGTGGGGTCGGTGGTTGCTGGGGGAACTAATAGGGTGGTGGGAGGGAGCGCTTGCTGAGGCAGTGCTGCAGAGCAGTATGGAGCCTGCCACAAAAGTGTGCTTCCCGCTGTGCTGTGACAGGTCACCGGCCCAACCCCACCATGTGAAGCGGTGTTGTTAAGGTCAGGGCTGTGGGAAGAATGACACCTTCCCAAGAAGGCACGTGGGTCTGCGGGAGCCATGCCGTGCCTCTGGGGAAGCAATGAGCTGGCAGAACTAACAAAAAGGAAACGGTTTAACTGAGATCTGTCTTTTCTCCATTTCCCCCCCCTTCCCTTTTTCTTTTCACTGCCTTTAGATAGTCCAGAGATAAAAGAAGAAGTTTTCAGAAAGGACGATAGGTTCCTCACCTTGCTAAAAGATATTTATGTTGAGTCCAGAGATCCACCAGTGCAGGTGAGTGTTTCTCTCTGTACGAGCCATACCAGCATCAGCTTTGTGGTCTTCAAACTCAGCACAAAGTCTCTGGCAAGAAAAATGCTCTTAGTGCACAAAAGCTCCCTTTTTTCAGTAGATAAAAGTGGTGGTTTTATTACTCTTCAGTAGAACTGACTGTGCCTGACCCTGGATTTTGAACATGTGACAGATTGTGATTATACAAGCTTGTAAATGCTGACACAGTCTTCCTTTTTAATATTGCATTGATCTTACATTTTTTTCACCTAATTTCCCATTTCCGCTTCCTATGAGGCAGGATAGTTGTCCTACCTTTTGCAAAGATAAAGGAGTTAGCCAGAGATCATTTGTGGAGTTGTTAGAAGAGACTGGGGCTGCTGGGGGAGCAGGCATGTGTTAGAGGACAAAAATGTTTACATCTTGGTGGAGTCTTTACTGATGTTAATGTTATACAGTGCAGAGACTTTTTTTAAATCCAGCTCATGAAGTACCTTAGATTTTTCTCTACATAATCTTGTGGGTTGTATGGTCATTTCCTTATTGCCAGTGGCTGCAGTCTTTTACTCAGAAGACAAAGCATACTCCTTCGTAAAACCCAGATTGGGGTTCAGTCTTCTCTTTTCCATCATATTGTGGTATAGCCTGTGTGTTTTACCTGTTGCATTATTGGACCACTTTATTCCAGTTGCTTTATTCAGCATTAAAACTTTTATAGTCAACTAGCAAAATCCCTAAGTCTCTCTAATTTGCCACTTACATGGTATTCAAGTCTAAAAATATTTAAAATGCAAATAGATTTCTTCAATGTCTCCCTGAAATTTTCAAGTAATCTCTGTTCTTAATTTCCATCACAGAGGTTAGGGCTCTAATCCTGAAGTGCTGAAGGTCTAATTTCAGTATCTTTCAATATTCATTTATTGAAATATGTCTGTCAAGAGAGATTTGAGAAAAAGCCAAAACTAGAACAAATCTTTGCTGGATTCCATGCCTACTCTGAGGCTGTTGCCACATAAGACTTTGTCCTTGTGGTATGTCTGCTTGCAGTGGTTAGAACACAACTGAAATCACAGAGACTTGTGGGCAAAACAATAACAAAGCTTCCTTCCATTCCTGATGTTACCCTGACAAATTTGTGCATTGTGTACATGATGTGGACATACCTCTGTGCATGTTTGGTATGTCTGCCTGTGGTAAGTGCAAAAGCACCAGCTCGGGAGTCCTGAAGCGGCAGATTCCCAGAGACAGATGATCTGATTAAGAGTTGAACAATTGTTCATTATCCAAGCACAATTTTAGCACAAAGTAGAAGACATGGAGTACAAACCAAACATTCCTTGTAGTTCAGAAGCAGACACACAGGTGCTGTAGTATCCACATCAGTTTTCTCAACATGTGAGTTAATACAGTGTCTGTGTGATAATTGGTGGCTGTGGGCTCTGATTTGGTATAAGAAATTTAAGAAAGGTTTAATTTTGTCTTTTTTTTTTTTTCAGTGTCATTCACAGGTTAAATCTTAATTAAAGATTTACGGTTTTTAAAAAAACATTTTAAAATATGGTTTGGAAATTATTTGGAAATATGAAGAGACCTTGGAGAAGACACTTTGTGTGTCCACATGTTGTAGTAGTCATAGCAATTAAACTCCATATGATGCTGAAAAATAGCCGAAAAGCTTGTTCTCTAGACAGAGAAAAAGAAGGAATCTCTTTTAGTAGCAAAACTAAAATTTGAAAACGAAAGGAAGGGCTGAGAGACTACATGAAAAAGTTTTTCAGTGATACCAGAAGGATACCAATTTGTTGTATGATATTTTTGCCCCTTCCAATGAATCAGTACCAAATATTACCTGCATCTCCATTTGGCTGCCAGAATCTGTAGTTTGCCTTGTATGAAGGGCTGCCCAACCTGTACAATTCTTTGAGTGCAGTGGATAGAAGCTTTTCAGCATTTAGTTGGGAGTTGACATTATATGTAGAATGGCTGTGGAAGAAGCAAGACTGACTAAGCTTTTTTACAAAAATTTGGGGAAAGCTAACAGGAAATGCCATATTTAGTAAAGCAGCTTAGCTGCCACAGTATGCATACTGAACAGAACTGCTGTTGAGCTCTTTTTGTTTTCCTTTCCTCAATTAGGTAAAAGATGGAGGTGGTGAACATCTTCCGTGTAAACAGGAGGAAAAGAGACTTACAAAATTAGGCCACTTGGAAGCTCTAGATGTTAAGAAAGTTCCCAAAGGCAAAATTTCCATTGTGGAGGCTCTGACATTTCTTAATAATCATAAACTTCAACCTCAAATATGGACTGCAGAGAAAATAGCAGCAGAATACAGTCTGGAACTGAAGGAGGTCAACTCTCTTCTGGAATTCTTCATTCCTTTCACTGTGCAGGAATTTCCTAAAGAAACCAAAAAAGCCATAAAAGGCCATAAACCAAAAAAGTTAACATAAAAATATTTGCCAAAACCTTGCGTGATCTCACTTGTGTCTTCATTTTACTCTCAAGTATATTCCATGTCTGAAAATTCAGAGTTGATAACGTGTCATCCAGCAAGGCTGCTTCTTTATGCCAGTGAGACGTATTCAAGCAATTCCATTCTATATTGGATGGCTTCAGTGAAATGCAGCAATTACAGTTTGTAAACCAGAATATGGGTAGTAAGTGGTATGAGAGCATATCACAGTTCTGATTATCCCATTCAAATGTTATGAGTTCAGTTAAAGCATTTTAACTTAACAGATTGCCTTTCTCAGCAGAGACTTCCTGGCCTGCAGCTAAACAGGTGCTCTGTGGGTGTTGGCTTTGTAATTTCATGTTGCACTGTTCTTCAAAGGATTTGCTGTCACAGTGTGTGTATATAACAAACAGCTGTATTTCTTTTGTATAAGAGTGCAGTAGTATTTATACTTTGTAAAGAAGGTTAACCACAAGAGCATTTGGGAAATTCAGCTGTGTCAAACCTAAAATAAAAAGGTGAATAGCAAGAAGGCCTCTTTCTGGTGCTGGAACAGTAATGGCTCATACATAATTCCTCTTCCACTCTATTCTGATTTAGCTTAAATACCTGCACCTCTCCAGGTGCTGTTAGGGAATTTGTAGTGATGATCTTCTGGCATCAGTCTCTTGCAGCAGCCCATGACATCTGCTGTATGAGAACCAATGCTTTATATTAATAGGTAGCAAGGAAATGCAACTGGATCTACTAATTGGACCCACTAAGCAGGACTTTTGTGAATGTTTGCCCATCCTGCTACAACAGTCCTTTTTCCCTGTGGAGGCCTTGTCTGATCCAAATGTGGGCTAGACCAGGTCATGTTTACGCACAGCAAGTTACCCTAGATGGACAGGAGATGACACAAGGATGACAAGAGCTGCAAGGTAGTGGCGAATTGTAACCTTGATACTGTGACTTCATGTTGGTGTAGGGAAGAAGTTTTGCACTGATGATTAATCCTGTAGTGAAACGTGGTCAAATAAGCCGGAGGGGTGGGGCAGTAGATAATCAGAATTGATATTTAAAAATGCATTATGATTGCCTTCCTTCAAAAAACAAAACCAAAATCTTTCATTTTGTGCCCATCACCAATGAAGGTGAATTTATTTAAATTATATAAGTCAGTACCAGGCTTACAATGTAACTTTCTTTTCAAGACCTTTTCTGCCAAGTCTTTGATTTGAACTCTTCTGGCCAAGTCTGCTAAATACCTTACCAAGAAGATGGTTCAGCTTCTCTGAACTGGAACATGGTATCTCCAGTACAGTTTGCCACAGTGTATTTCAAGGTTTCACTTGATTCATTTCTGAAGTACATAACACTGTACGGTAGTGGGAGATGACACTATGTGCATTGTATAAAAATTCCAAAGTGTTAGTCTTTAGATTTTTTGCTTGTCATTTGTCCTCTAATACAATGGAGTACTCTAAAACTAATGCACCTGAGTTATGTACCACATTAAGATCTCTTTGCTTTGCACAAAATACTCTGTTTTATAGAATGCTGTAACAGAAATACTTTATTGTTTGAGTACTGTTCATCCTAATGTAATACTTAAGGTAATATTCAGAAAACAGTTGTGGTGTGGAGTGTATTTGGTACAGATAATGTTGATATTGAAGATGCTGCAATTTCCTTTAAAATGAATTTTAACTATGGATTGAAGTGGATTAAAAACTCACTACAATCAGTACCAGACAACAGTTTAACTATGCACCCTTGACCACCTTGATATGTATTTGGGCATCTTTTGTCTGCCTTCATGAAAAGTCGTGTGATGTGGCTGCAGCATGACAGTGCCCTGTCTCACTTTATGGTACACTAGTGTGTTGCTTACACTCCTTAGCAGGCACGTACTTTGGGATGTTTGGTGCTCATCATGTTCAGTGCTCCAACCATGCCTTCTGGACAAAATCGTGTCCACAAATGTGATGATTGCAAAGCTATTCCCTATTTCTGTGGAGCCAGGATCTCTTCCTCAGACTATATCATTCGTAGTGGGGAAGCAGAGATCCGACAGCAGCCTTGGTGTAGGGATCCATCTCCCTGGAAGCAGGTGAATTAGTGGCTCAGAAGGCTTCTCTGGAGCAGGGAAGTTCTTTGGCAAAGTGTGTTCACTCCAGGAATATTAGATGCAATGCAATTTGTCAGCACACAGATTCTTCTGCCAGTCACCTGCCCCACCTGCTGGGCAATGCCAAACCAGCATTACAGAGGTACTGCCAATGGCACAGGATCATGTAAAAACTTGTATCATTGTCTATCCAAATTACCTGAGGTCTGAATGTTTAGCTTTCACTGTGTCTTCTGACATGGAGCATATTGGTTGCCCAAAGCTCACATGAGCCAGGAGCATGGATCTTTCCTGTTTACCCCAGGGGGAAAACCTGTCCCTGATCACACACTGCAGTGCTACCATCTTGTCCTGTGTAGGCTACTGACCATAGCATGCATGTGTGCCTAACAGTGTTCAGGGAGTATGTGTTTGAAGGTAATGCTGTCTTTAGGGTTGATGTCTGGAACAAGACTGTTCTCACTGTTGCATCTTTTCTAGAACTACTTATTTCCTTTCTTCCAGTTTCAAGGGACATTTTACTCATCTGTTATATTGCCTGGTTACTAGTTTCTGATTGGAAGAATAATGGTATTTTCTTTACACTTGAAACGTGGTTTTGTCTATGTCCCTTTATGTCTATATCCCTTTCCTGTTTGGCTGTCAGCTTAAGAAAGAGTCATTCTTCAAGCAACTGTTTTGAAGAGGTAATTATGGGGAATTTGGGGGAACCTGCAGTTCAGTTTTCTGGTACTTCTCTGTGAAGAATTTTTCATGTCTCATTGCCACGCATCCGGTGCACCAAATTTAGCTCAGGTGGTTTGTGGTTTTGGCCACCACATGGAAGCATTACATTTGGAAGGAACAACCTATCTCACTCAAATGGCTTTGTTTTTGTGGAACTAATGTACAATGTGTAGCAAGTATAAGCTTTGTGAGCCTGTAAGGGATTTGTTTCATTTTTAGTGTGGCACATGGTTAACAAACTTCTTGTATGTGACATTATTATACCAAGTCTTCAAAAGTCACTGAATAAATCCCAGGCCACCTTAGGCACTGTTTGAGCGTTAATACAAAGGAGCAGGCTGAGCCTCATTTGAAAATGAGGATTATATTCCTGGTGAGACATAAAATTGAATTTCTTCAGGGGAATTCCAGCAAGTATACTGGAATTCCTGGGTTGAATTTTTTTAAAGAAAATTTCTTTAGAGGGAGTCTAGTAGCTAACTTACCCATGTTTTCTTGGACATAGTCCTGTTCCTCTAGTCTTGTTCTATCATTAAGTATATTCCCAGCCTTCTCCAGCCAGTCTTTGCTGCTATGAAAAGTTCATGCAGTTGCATTCTTGCCCTGTTCTAGCTCACATGCAAATGTTGGTTGTATTCTTCCCTTTCAGTATAACAACCCATTTTATTTCTGTGGAGTTCTCTTGCCTTCTAAGAGTAGCGCATCTGCTGAGGTAAAGATGAGAAGACTGAGCACATTTTGTGCTATAGAACTTATGAATAAGATAGGTTCAAAAGGAATTTAGCTTTCATATCTTCAAAAGGTGCTCTTTAGGAATATGTGAACCCAAGTAATCTGTCTCACCACATATATATTAAATGGTTCCTGCAGACTGATGGCAAGACAGAGGCAGGAAAGAGTTTTAACTCTGCTTCCCATGCAGTTTAGTCAGATGGACCTTCAGTATAAAATGTGATTTTTCTGTAGCCTTTGAGCGCAGGGAACTTGTCTTTTAAGCCGTCTCTTTTTACACAAGGAGAAAAGAAAATTATACGTGAGAGGTGTGTATTAAACTGACAAAATGAAATGTCTTATTTCTGTATTGGAAAATCAAGTCAAAGCTCAAGCAGTCATAAAACAGGATCAAAATGCAAAAGCTAAAAAAGGTGGCTGTGTCACTTTGATGCATCACGCTTGCATGTTTGAGACTGCATGAAGCTTCACGTTTCACAGCTCTTTCTGAAGCCCTTTTCTATACAGGAGTTTTCTGGCTCTTAATCAGGTGGTGCCACTGAACTGACAGGGGAGGCATGACCAGAGCAGGTGAGCTTCAGTTGCAAACAGATTTTGGTACTTGAGACTGCGTCAAGTTGTACACCAATTGATGTAGTATTAGCAATCAAGACACCCTGTTGGTGCCTGTTATTAAATGTTTCCAGCAGTCTGCAAGTCTAATGAATTATGTTAACCTTTCACAATTTAGGTACTGCTGTGTTATTATCAGAACTAAGTGTTTTCTGCTGAAAAAAGCCACAAATCCCATGGATTAAATTCTCTTGGAAACTTGACATCAGTTTTCTTGGTCTGAAGCAGAGGCTTAGATTTACACAGCAACAGTGTTAAGTAACAGCAGCACATCTGTATCATGCTGGGGGGAGATCACTGTGGTGCTCTTGTGCCTCTGCAGGGTGGTGTGGGGTTTGATGTGTCTGCCACCAGTAAAAGAATTTAAAAAATACATCTGCCAAGGTGGTTCTTTTATGACTGTTGTGCAAAATCTCCTTTGGGTGTGGATTACTTCAACTGCAGAAGCTCTGTTCTTAGGTGAGATATTTTGGCTTCCTGATGGGAGGGAGTAGTACTGCATTACCCTGGAGGGAAGCAACTGGTGCAGGACAGACCCCACAGTCATCTCCTATAAGGATTCCTTGCATGGGAATAGAAAATGTCTTGAAAGCATGAGGCCACTATTTTTAGTAAGCTGAGGGAAGTGATGGTATGGCTGCATGAATCCCTGCTTTTGAAAAAGTCATTCAGCGGCACCCACACCTTTAAGCTGGGATCACGCAGGGAATCCCACTGCTGATGAGCCGCACATGGTGCTGGTGAAAGCTGCAGTCAGTCCTGCCAGGGGCTACTGGAACTGGAAGCCTGAATGAAGTCACAGCTGGGAGCTGTGCTTACACAGAGACTGGGGGTCTGAAGAAGGGACAACAAACAGCACTGGCAACCTGGGTGCACTGGGAGTGCAGAGCTGGATATAATTGCCTGTGCTGGCAGAGGGAAAAAGAGATAAAGGCATCTTCAGGACATTTTCTCTGACCTAAAGAGAAGGCTCTTTTGTTAATTACACAGGGCTTTGTTCCAACAAAAATCACCACAGTTCATGACTCTGCCTGGCCATGTGTTGAGTATGAAGAAGAGGCAGAGCAATGAAGCAGTGACAGAGCACAGTAAGCCTGGATGGTCAGATCCTTGTTCAGCTGCTGTATGTATGGGAGTTGTGCATTGCATGTCACCCTTCACTGCCCTCTGTCCTGATCTCTGGTGTTTGCAGCACAGCACTGTAGCCTAAAGGATGCCACAGGCTTGATGGTTAGGTATCCCCTCTTAAAGTGGGCTTGTGGATTTGCATCCCCCTTAAGGTCAAGCAGAAACTGAATGTTAGGTAGAGCCAAGCTTAGCAGTCTCCATGCCCTCTAAAAGCTGGAAACTATGGATCTCAGTTGTCTAATTCCTCCACACCATGAATCTTCTTCATGAGCACCAAGCATAGCAGGGCTCAAGTCCCTCTAGGTGGGGCTTAGGTGGGGCAGTGGTAGGGGCTACAGCCTGGTGGGCACAGGAAGGGGCACACTGCTGCTCAGGGAGAGAAGCCTTCCTTGATCCTTACTGCTCCACCCCTGTTCCCAGTGCTACAGCCCACCTCCTCTCTTTTTGCTAGCTCACGCAATAGTCAGACCACTTTATGAGCCACTTTAATTCACTAACATGGCAGAAACCGAAACAGGTATTTTTAGAACTGAGAAGGAGAAACACTCTTTACCATTGTAAGCACCAGTGGCTATCCTTTGGCTGGAGCCAGCATATATTCCGTTTACTTGTATTCCCAGACATGTCTATGGGGGGAAACAAGTTATTAAAATTGTGTATGTTTTTCTTGCACAAAATTTAGGGGCAAAAAGCTGAACATGCAGATGCACCAGAATGCTTCTGTGAATTTTTTGAAATGCATTATCCCCAGGTTATTGATTTGGGATTGGAAAAGCATACTGTTAAAGCTTTTTTGTTTTTTTTTTTAGTTTTATAAGCATATTTTGGTGTGGTGGTATAAGATGACATTTATTTCTAAGAACAGTTCAAACTGAATAAAAAATATTTTGTTCAGACACCCTTTTTTAAAAAAAAAACATAAAGAGGATCTTTTTTTCCCTTTGGTCAATCTCAAAACTAAATGCTAAGACTTGTGTTAAACAAAGTTTGTCCCATTCTAGTTAGTACCATTGCCACCCTTACCTAAATCCAGTCGTCCCCATACCTCACCACTTTATTGATGAGTGTCATCTGTCAGGTTTCTAGTCCTGTTTCATAGATAGGCAATTAACTGTGTACAATGAGTGAGGCTGATTTACTGTCTACCTAAAGCTACAGTGAAACTGGAATAAATAGAAAGCAAGTGCATTGAATAGCAATGAATCAATGTAAAACAGGCTACTGAAGATGTCTTCAGGAAGAAATAATGCCAGACTCTTGGCTTTGCTTCTCCGCAGAGGAGGAAAGTGGAAATAAATTTCATACTGTGTTTTGCCTTTCTCAATTAGCTGTCACCAGTTAAAGATTTCCTTTGTGGGAACAAATTCACAGTTGTCGTCACTTAACAAAGATAAATTCTATCAGCTCACTTTGGCACATGCAATTCTTCAATATTAAACCCTTTTTATATTGTGAAGTTTTCATTAATGTAGCAATTTGAGAAACAGGGCCATTTTTCTTGTGACTCTCTTAATAGGTTGACATTTAATCATGGCTTCTTAACTATTTAGAAATAAATGTACTGTTGAGTATATTTTAAATAAAAATTACTTGAATTTTACCATGGACACATAGCTATGATTAAAAGCTGAGAAGATGCTACTAAAAGCAAGCCTGTTCTTCCAACAAATAGCATAAATACCTGCTTGTGATGCCTAGGGTCCACGACCCTATACATACATACATAATTCTCTAGCCTTCAGAAAGCAGTGAAAGTGAAATGTTTTGGAGATACGCTAAGGAAAAAACATAGTTTTACTGACAGAGCACTATGAGAAACCCTTGTTAGATTTTTAGGCTAAAAAATTTGTGTTTTCTATCATTCTGCTGCTGTGGAACTTGTTACAGAATTTACCCCTTGCTCCAATATTGCACTCTAGCATAACATGTTTCAGGTTGCCAAAGTGTAATTAGTTTTTAGTCGAGAACAAAAGCTGAACTGAGTGCAAGCCATGCTTACTCAAATCCTCTTGAATTTGCTGCAACCTAAAACATACTTTGTGAAAAATGAACTGCTTCCCCTGTCTTAGCTGCTCAATATTTCTGAAAATGAAAGATGAAAACCTAAATGTAAAGTCAAAATGCAGAACATATTGATATAAATTACATAGGGCTCTTGATGTGCTACTACTCCTACTCCTTTCTGTCTTGAATTTAACCCAGACTCTGTGACAATTCCCCTTGTTTTGAGTTTTTAACAACATGAAATGCCTTTTCTAAAATAATCTTTTGTCCTTGGTGAAATGATAGCATCTCCTTTGCCTTTTCCTGCACAGACCTTCTTGGCTTCTTGAATGAGAGAGGGAAATGGTAGATAAATACTCAAATGTCAGGTTGAAGCATGTGTCATGAAAGATTTTCAAATGTTATGTCTTCTACATCCAGCACTAGACATGGATATGCTGCATTTTTCCAGTCTTGATCAAAGGCTTGTTTCAAGTGGAAGACAACTTGAATCTGAACTAACTTTACATTCTGCTGGTTTTCAAGCTATTTTCCTGGTAAGAAAAAGTGATTAATTAAGAGCTAAAAATCCAGTGTGCATTCCAATTGGTCAAACTGTTTCTGTAGTTGCAGGGTGGTTATCTAAAGATGCAGCTGAAAAAATGTGGCTTAAAGATGAGAAAATAGCTTATCTGTTGCATCCCTTTACTAGACAAAAATAGAGTTTCAGGCTGTGGAGGAGATACAGGCAGATGGTTTTATTGCTGAATCCTTGGAAATAACCCCTCTCTGCAAATAAAACTTCTCCCCAAAGCCCTGGCAAATCTGTATATGCTGCAGGTGGCCAGACATTTTTGTAAGAATATCATTAAATTTATGCAGGGTCATCTCAAGGGACCTGTTTGCTTCATTTGGGAAGGTGACCTACCAGGATCAACTACTAAATGTAAACTATGAGAACAAGAATAATATTTGTTTTCTCTGTGTTCTGCAAGGATGCTTCACTCCATAGCTTTCGGATAAGTCATTACACAAAACATTACTTGATTTACTGCTGTGTTTTTCTCTGTTTTGCTATTAGGAATAATATTATCTATTTTTTTTTTCTGAGGTTTGCTAGCAGCAGAGTAGGAATAAAAAATTATAGGTATAATATGAGAAAGTAATCTTGACCTTTCCTAGGCATGCTTTTTTACATATGCATCTCTTGCCATGCTACAAAAATATTTCTATTTCACTTTTAAATTTTGCTCATAAAGTTGCAGATCATTAGCAGCATCTATAAAGTCTGTAATACTTTCAGAGCTTGTCCTTGTTCCATCAAGGTTATCCAAAGGCAACAGCACTGGAATAATGAGGACTGGAGTCTTACTGACCTGCAGGACCTAGGTGACAGTTGGAACAGTGGAGGCTGAGCAGCCTCCAAGTCAGCCACGGGTACCCATTTAGACACTTGGGATCTAATGGCAGGAGGAATGATCTTGGAAGAAGAACTGAGCATTTCATTTGGGAAAGAGGCAGCCCACTTGTTACCTCAAAACATTGGGCACCATGTTATAAACATTTTTGAATTCATAGAATCACAGAGGAATTTAGATTACAAGGGAATAATTTACCTTGTGCAGTCAAGCTTTGAATACTTCCAAGGCTGGAGATTCTACAACATGGGCAACCCATTCCAGTGCTTAACTGTCTTCATGGGAGAAGTTATTTCTTTACAGCTGGGCAAAATTTCCTGTTGCAACTTGTGACTGTTGCCTTGTTGTTCTGCTGGAAGATTGGAAGATGGAAGAGTAACTCCATGCCTGGTCAAATGTCTTTCAGCATAACCAGAATATTAAAAATTATCAGGAAAGAAACTTGGTTCCATCTATGCTTTACTCCTTTGCTTGGAACGTCATCCTTTCAATTCCTGTTTCTACTGGGAGCTAATTCTACCACCTCATCTATAAAACATGAGTAGAAGGACAAGACCCTATAATATAGCTTAAAAGACAAAGAAATCATTCAACAAAATACAAACATACAATTTAAGGATTATTCCCACAATAGTAACACCATCACTCTTCCTGTCAGCTTGCATGTTTTCTCTGTAGTACCAGGCAATGTATTTGTCTCTGGAAAGCAGCAGCCAGGACTGTGGGTGGGTAAAGAAGGAAATGAGCAAAAATCCAGGCAAAACTTATCCTTGTTTTTCCTCTGTGGTTTACCAATGGAAATAATAATGCCTTATTTTATTTAATGAACAATAATGTAGAAAAATTATACGTAAGCTCACAACTGCTCCTCTTCCCTTAGCAACTCCTCTGTAGTAACATTTTCTGATAATAAGGTTACAGGATCCACATTACAGTCTGAACACTTTGTGAAAATTGCTTCCATTTATTGCATGCCTAAAAGATCCATAGTTGTTATTAATTTTCTAAGGCATCAATCTTTATTAAATAGTTGGAAACAAAGCTGTTTCCTGTTAATGATGCCCTGATTCTATGTTTTAATGATATTGATACATAGGCACAAGTGAGGTGACACTTTACTTTCAAGTTCTCCCACATTTTCTCAATGACACCACTCAAAAAATTCCACAGTTTCTTAATGCCTCAGGTCTATATCAGACACATGAAGAAACCTGGTTATTTTTTTGATCATTGCCTTAGGAGCACACACCAAATTGTTGTCATATCACTTATATCACTCCAGGAAGACTCTGACAGTCCTGTGACATATACGCATTTGTCTTTCTGGTAGGTGTTCATCTTAAATCAAAGACCTTCAAATCAAAGGAAAAAGAAAGACAAAAAATTCTGACCTGCTGCAAGAGGACTGTGGGAGAACTGGTGAAGTCCAGCCTGTTCCAGTGCAGGGGTGCACCATTATCCTCATCAAGTCAATGGAATGAGCTAGACCCTCAAGTCCTGGTCCTGCAGCTTAGATATGAGTTTTTATTTACATAAATGGTCGGGTTTCCACCAAAAGAAATTATGCATTATGATCAAAAATATGCACAGATTAACACTAAGCTGTCTATAAATTTCTCAGAAGTAAGACCATGTTGTTCAGGGATTTTTTTGGCTGACAGATAAATCATTGGAATATACTCTTCTGTGAAAGTGTGAAGTGGCACCCTGTGAAGATTTCTGAGCAGCAAAAGGCATGATAATGTTTAAATCATGTGCTATTGATCTGACCATGTGAGAACATTCTTAAAGTACAGATGATGTTAATAAAGTCAGTTAGTCTAACACCCTAGAGCCCTCCTTTTAACACATGGTGATACAGCATTATGGTTATGAAATACTGTACATCCTGAGTCAGTAAATGTCAGTGAACTTTAAAAAGAGAAAAAAGATATGTTGCTTACAGACAAATATGATTCATTTCTGCACAACAGAGAAAGACACATACACACAAACACATGCTATTATCATTCTTGTATTAGATTTTGAGAGCAGTCTAAGCTTACTCAAGTGTGCTAAGCCACACTTGGAAAGACATAATATTCCTGTTGTTTTTTACAATCTCCCAAGAGAGAGACTGTAAAATATCTGTATCATCAGTTTGTGCTGTGTCATGTGCTGGCACTGGTGTGTGGGTTGGTTAGATCCCAAATAAGTATAAAGGCATTTCACCTGCTTGTATTGAGGAAACTATGTGTATGTGAAATGAAGAGAAGTGCAGCCAGCAAGTCAAGGGAGGAGATTCTGCTCCTCCAATCTATTGAGACTCCACCTCGAGTACTGCATCCAGCCTCAGGTCCTCAGCAGAGGAAGGACATGGACCTGTTAGAATGGGTCCAGAGAAGCACCACGAAGATGATCAGAGGGCTGGAGCACCACTCCTCATGAGTAAGTTGGGGAGTAAGCTGAGAGAGTTGGGGTTGTTTAGCCTGGAAAGGGCTCTGGGCAAACCTTATAGATGCCTTTCAGTATTTAAAGAGGGCCTGTAAGAAAGAAAGGGGCAGACTTTTTACACAGGCAGACAGTGATAAAACAAGAGGGAATGGTTTTAAATTAAAAAAGGGTCAATATAGATTAGATATAAAGAATTTCTTTTTTCTTTTTTTAATGACAAGGGTGGTGAAACCCTGGAACAGGTTGCTCAGAGAGGTGGCAGCTGCCCCATCCCTAAAAACACTGAAGGTCAGGTTGGATGGGGCTCTGAGCAACCTGATCTAGTTGAAGATGTCCCTACTCATTGGAGAGGGGCTGGACTAAATGACCTTTAAAGATCCCTTCCAAACCAAACTATTCTGTGATTCTACAAAAGTTAGCCTATTTCCATCAACACTGCAAAGTAGCAATACTTTATCTCTTTTCACTCATTATTATAAATAAACTGGATTTCCATCCAGATTTACCACAGAGGTAGATATCAAAGATTTGTATAATAATATTTAGTGTTTAAAAAATATTTAACCATCACTGTAGAGTGAAATTTGCATTATTCCAATTTTTCATGCCAATGTGATTTGTAAGGTAGCCAACATATGCTAACTACAGAATTTCCCTAATTAATTTCTGTCAGTGTGCTCCCCTAACATGACTTAAAATGTACAGCTTATTGTATTAAATGTATTCAGATTGCTTATACTTCCCATTGTAAAACAGGGAGTAATATGCTATTAACAGCAAGTGTTTACAACAATCTTTAGATGCACATATTCTAATTAAAGTGAACATCCAACATGTTGGGCGAGGATGAGTCATACTTCACAACAGCTCTACAGGGAAGAGATCTGAGTTGTGTATTCTTCTAAAGCAATGGCCAAAAAAATTAAATTGCTTTCTTTTGTGTGAAATGTATTTTCTGCTGCTTATTGAATGCCTAAAGGATTACTAAACATGGAAGTACGAAGCCTGGGATACATACTGCATAGGACAAGGGTGGCAGCTGCAATGGAGGGCTAGAGGGAGCTATTTGAAAAGCCAGATGATTAGGTTTTGTTGCTAAGCACAAAACCTACTCTATGTGCATTTTTATCACTCAGGAGCAAGGTAGCAGCACTATGCCACCCTAGTTACCATGGTTTCCATTCAGCCACAGCGCCCTCTTGGAAAAGAAAAAACTTTAGTTTTATATTCATTACATGTAACCCTTAGGTATTTTAAAATCAAAATTTCAACTCGAATTACCTTTAAACCAGAATGACAACTTGACCTATCTATGGATAGATCAACACGATTTCATGTTTGAATACAATACATACTTTCCCAGACCCAAAGCATCTCCTCTCACCCCAGCAAGGTTTGAAAATAAACACACTCACAGAGGTGCCTTTTGTCAAAGAATGCCGAACCTTCTAAACATCATGGGTTTTGATGAACCCTGACAGCGAATGAGCTTTCCAGTCCACCTGGCACCACCACCAGGGTACCACATCACTAGCAGGCAGTGATGGACCTAAGAGCTGGAAGAAGCTGCTGGGAACCTCAGGCAGCACCAGTGCTGCTGCAGCTCCTGCTCCCTGCCAGGAGGGAATGCTCTGCTGGCTGTGGTGGTTGAGGTGAAGAAAACAGACCCACAGCATGAGAGCAGAGCCCTCTCAAAGGAAGTAGTCGCCTGATGTCTCATAAAAGAATGAAGGTGTTTTGAGCACAGTATTTATTGTAAAGGTGCCAGGCTAGATCAACAGCTTCTGATCTTTGCACTCTTCAACAGCTCCAGAAAGTGCAATGTGCACTGACCTGCTCTCTAGCAAGGCGCCTTGCTGTCTCTAGCTAGATTTAAATCACACAACTTCCATTGTGATACTTCCCTAGGTGAGTCTACAGTAATTTAGTTTGGGTGATACAGCATATATGTGAAGAAGAAAATTATGAAAGGGATTAATGCTATCAGAACAACAGTTTATGTTCTCATTTTGTTCTGTTTTCACCTTTTCCATGCAGCTATGGTATTCTCAGCATATGATGAACAAAGATAGCAGAAGCTGGTCTTTGGGTAGCAAATTGCATGCCAATGACATATGACGTATGCTAAGACAGATGGGATAATCTCATTTTTAATATGGCTGTAGAAACAACCAAGAATGAAATAATTATTCATACAAAAACTAATTTCAGGAGGCATCAGAGTAAGGTCACAATCACTGAACAAATCTCTTTGTGATTTTCTGACCCATCACCATTTCTGACTCCTACATATCCTAAAATACTTGCATAATGAGGCTCCACTTGTTACTAGAGAAGCGCAAGGAAAGACACTCGCTACCCCAACTGTCCTTTCTCCTGCCTCTGCAGCTGATTAGAGCTGTGGTAAATCTGTAGTAAATAACCACTGGAGAATGTTGACAAGTTAATTGGGCTCATAACTGTGAAGGCAATGAGACATTTCTGCAACTGTTTAGATCAGCTTTGTCAGATGTAAGTCAGTTACAAAGGCGACACATTTAATTCTACAAAGAACACATGGAGAATAAATCAACTTTCAGGCTTGAATTACAGTGCAGGAAGGATAATTACCAGAGTAGAACATGTACTTAGAAACAAAAACCTTTTGTAGAGCACAAACACCTGGAACAGAATTATACAGAAAATTAATGTTGAGTATGCAAAAAAAAAAAAAAAAAAAAAAGGAATATTAAATAAAACCATTATACTATTTTTAACTATGCAAATTCTCAGTACAGATGGAGAAGGGCAGTTTGAACAAACTTCCAAACTTATTGAGGTGATGCTAATGGTTCATTAGCATTAGACATCCATTTTTCCCTCAAACTCAGTGCACAATTGTGGAGCTGCTTGCATCTTATTTGCTTCAAAGTCCCCATATGCCTGGTAGGTGGATTTCATGCATGTGCAGTCCAGAAGGCTTGCTTCAGTTAGAAATTTATATAAATCAGAGCAACTTATAATGGTTAAAAGTATATAAAGAGCCTAAAAGGAACTTTGAGATCTGGGTCAACAGAATTGAGTTCTTTTACACAACTGCCATGTACCAAATGTTGCCAGTTTTGTCTTCAGCTAACTACGGCAATTTGTTGCTCTTGCTACATATATTATCAGGTATTAAAAACCTGTACCTGGCTCAAAACCTAACAATAGTATATACTGTGCTAACTAAAAAGTGTATGACATTTCAAGTCTATCTAGGTAAAATAAACTCAGGCAAGTGACGTGATGAATTACTGAGTTTTTAAAAATTTTATCTGTTATGAAAGCTTGATGTCCTTGTTCAGCATACCACTATTAATTGAGGGCACTTTGGAACAAAGGACATACATTTGAAAATAAATAACATCTTCACTTTGGAGTCACCTAATCTGTATGAGTTTGTTGGAATGCAGAGCAAGGCTATAAAACAATCCAAGTCATTTCTCATTACAACAAATGGCTACAGAGAGGTACGAATTACAATATTATCAATCCCCAGCATGGAAAAGTCTTTTGTTCCAGTTGTCAGGAATCATATTACTGCCCTCAAGCATCAATGAATTTTAAAAGAGGTATGGGGTTCCTAGGTATTATTTGGTTTGCAATTACTGAACCTTTGCTGAAGATTTATAATTTTTCTCTACAATCATAAGGCTTAGAAACTTACATTCAAAAAAGGCAGAAATAAAACTTTTCATCCACTAACTAGTCTGAAGGATTTAAAATGTCCTGAGTAAAAAACCCGTTATATATTTTTTCTCTTTAGAAAAAAATAGTTGGGTTAATGTAAAATCTATGATATCTTAATCAGATATTGAGGATTGATTTGGAGGAATGTTTTTTAGCACTCAGGCATTTTCTTCAGCACTTCTTATTATTTTCTGAAAAGAGGAAAATGGACAGTAGTTCATATATTTTGCCTATAGATGGAATTATCCAGATATCCAGAAACCACACTGTTAATCCAGAATATGGTGTATTATTGCTGATAGAGAATAATTACTATTTTTCTGCTTGAGATTGATTTTTAGAGATGCATGAAATATTCCCATATATGATCTGTATACCACTTTGGATTGCCACTAAATAAATGTATTATATAAATCTGCAGTGTTGTTATTGTTGTTTGTTAGGAAAAGCCCTCAGTAACTTACCAAAGGAGTTTTTGTTTAAACTAACTGATCTTTATTTATTTTGAATTATTCCAGGGGAAACTGTGGTTTTCAATGGTTTATGGTTATTCTGAGTTCTTCTTTTGTTCTTATTTCATAATTTATACAATCTTAGACATGACCACTGTGATGCTCTAATGTGATCTAAAATAAAGTAATGTAATGCTTCCTTAATTTTCTTTTTCTTTGAAATAGAGAAGAAGCTTAGTGGAAAAATAAGAAACCCACTATTGATCAAACAATTTCAAGTGAGACAATCCCACATAATCCTTAGAAAATTACCTCAGTGAGTTACTACCTTCATGTTTCAAGACTGAGCTCTACTTCTAGACTGACTGTTTGTGATAAACTGTCACCAATTTATTACCTCTTCTTTAACCAATGTTTATGATGTGGAAAAGCAACTGTATTCCATGAAGACACTTACAAACTGTGCTTCATTAATACAATGATGTAATCTCTGTGATACCTATACAAGGAAATAAACACGGCATTAGTCTAGCAACTGTTGAAGAAGGACACGAAATATCTCTAGAATTACAATTGTCAGGAAAATGACAAGCCTACTCAAGATACCAACTATTCCAATAGAGATGTTCACAGTAGCTCTAGCATGAATAGTGCCCTGTTCATTCTGTTGAGGGGAAACACCCTGGGGGCTGTAGCAGTCTCTGTTTTCGCACCCTGCAGACTGTTCTGAGACCTGCTGTATCTTTTAAGTGCACTGATGTTATCATGTCAAGCTGTGACTGAAACATTTTCTATTAAGGCTGGAGCTAACACTAAGATACAATAGATCTTTTCCATTTCTAGCTTCTCTATGTGTCCCTGTAGGCTGGAACTTTGCAATGAGGGCACTAAAAAGGCAAACAGGCTTTGAGGAATGTGTTGCTATGGTGCATTGCAAGCCTTGCAAACCAGTCCTTTTAATATATAATTAAATTGTGGAATTCATAGCCATGAGATGTTATGGAGGTCAAAAGTATAAGTAGATTAAAAAATAAGTAAAAAGCCATCCCAGATAAAAAACACTGAAGTAAAAGTTCACATGTAGCTGTTAAACACAGCAGCTGGGATGTAACCCCTAGGAAGAACAAGTGGTTTGGGAAGTTCATAAGTCACTCACTGCTGGCAAGCAGACATAATTAATTGTTTGGTACACGTTTCTGACTTCTTGCTCCTGTAAACAGCTACTGACACCCATTCACCAGCATTTCAGCACTTGCAAGGACCAGCAGTGTGGTACAGAACCATCCCAACAGGCCAAGAAGAAATGGGCCTAAGGGCAGCATGAAAGCAAGCACAAGTTTGCACTGCCCATTGATTTTTCCTTCCATCTATCAGGCATTTCTCAGTGCACCACAGGAAATCAACTGAGAATGTGTATGTCTGGAAGCACAGTGTTTTCAACCTGTCCAGAAATGTTACAAGCCTAGTATTTCAAAGGTCCTTTCTGCATGGAGACTGTAATTCAGATTGAAGCAGAAATAACTGGTTGCATAGATACAGCTACTGAGCTGTGTCAGTCACCACAAAAATGGCAAAAGCTGTTGCTGTCCTTTTCTTTCCGAGTTCACTTGCCTCTGGAGCTCAGTTGTGAAATGGCCTTCGTGGGCACTCCTAATCTACTTCTGCACAAAGTCAGCTGGTGTCGTTTAACCTATTGTTTAATGTATTTTGTGCTAATCTTGGCTGACTTTTTGCTGAAGAAAA
The DNA here is from genome assembly GCA_013397895.1 of Origma solitaria. Taxonomy (NCBI): domain Eukaryota; kingdom Metazoa; phylum Chordata; class Aves; order Passeriformes; family Acanthizidae; genus Origma; species Origma solitaria. Next base: position 330,484 of record VZRL01001194.1, read on the forward strand.
TAAGAAACACTTGTACAAGCCTTTCTACCAGCTCTGTTCTGATGACAGTGCCCTCCAGCAGAAAAACAGTTGTGTCTAAAACTTTCAAAGATGCTATCAAAAAAGTTATGTTCAGTAACTCCACAGCTCAGTAATAACTCACTGCCTGCACTGGCAAGGTGTAGTGGAGCAGAATGAGGGTTTTCTCCTTTTAATCCCTGAGTTAGAAATATGGCTATGTCCCCACATAGACAGTAGGATGCTTAGATTGCGGAATTCAGGATTGGGTTTTTATTTTTCAGTTCTGCACAAGAAATAAAGACTGCAGGCTGTGTTACAGTCCTGTGATTAAGCTTGTGGAGCTAGAAATCACAGATGTCATCTTTGTACTGAAAGATCATCAACACGACTTCTACAGAAAAACTATTCCAGAACCTGATTCTTCTGATTATTAGAAAGGTTCTAAATTTCAACCCTAAATTTATTCATAGCTCTTCTCCCTCTTTGGTGATTGCCATCTTACTGCCTGTGTACTCATAGGCATCGATCATTGTATTAGAAAGGATTTATATGGAGCAATCAGGGAAAATATGCTTCAGTGAACATGATGAAAAAAGGATGGCTTTATCAAGTTTTTTGGTTAAAACACAACTTTGCTGTAATCACCTCATCCCTGCATTTAAAAAAAAAAATCAGATCTGGCATCAGCTGATTTATTTGAAGACAAAAATTGAAAGGGTATGCTGATCATTAGTAAAAAGTTCATTCTTCAAACTTGTTTACTTTTATAAACACAGAGTTGTTTTTAAAGGGCATAGGGCTTTCATATTAACAATCCTTTCTCCCCAGTAATCAGAATTCATAAGAATAGAATGGTATGAAATTATTCATTTTTTAATAGATATTTTATAACACCCCCTAAAAACACCCAAAAAACCCCAAAGGCAGCACCTTCTTTTATCTGCTATAAAATGGAATTTAAAATGTCTGGGTTTTTAAAATACAAAACTAAAACAGCAAAGAACCTTATAAAAGAATAGTCTGCTGTCCGTGCAATTGTCTTTACAGGTGTCCTACATTATTATTTCATATGAATACTGAGTAGATAAGAACTAATGTGCCAAGAAAAAGGTAATATGCAAAATGTTTGATTTCTAGAAAGCCATTACTTCTCTAAGAAAAATGGATTAAGAAAAAATTCTTTCCTCAGCCTATATCTGCTTGTTTGAATTCTAGTGCAAGGCCTTCAAGTCAAAGAGTGCATCATATAAAGGGTATCTGCACACCTACACAAACAAACAGCTCAATGTCATAGAGTCTCTGATAAAAACCTCCTAATTGTACATTTTTGGCGTTTATACATCTAAAGATTGGAAAATAAAGTAAGAAAATGAAAACCGCTGAAGATTTCAATGATATTTAAGGAACACCCCTTCCCCTCCTCCTTCCATACCCACCATAGAGATCTCCAGCCCCAAAAGAAGCAGCCAGCTTTTCAATCTTAGGACTCAGGTACTGATCCAAAAGCAACTCTAATTTGCTCTCTCTGCTGTCTTCCTAGGTAGGATCTACAGTGTTTTCACCTCATCTACCTTATAACAAAGATATGTTTGAGCTTAAATAAGAATTCCACTTCACTCCAAGTAGAGCTGTTCCTTTGGAAGACCTACAGCACTGAGACCAATACACATATTCATGCATTATAAAAAAAAAAGGTAAAAATAGTTGTTCATCAGATTAAAAATTAAATTGGTCTTAATATCTGGAATAGGACATGAAAAAGTTAGGGAAGATATATAGAAGACAGCTGAAAGTATTACAGGGATTAAAGGGAGAGGCTGTCTTATGAGACCAGAGTAAAAAATTTTCAACTGGGAGAAAGCTGCGGTGAGACTTGTTCAAGCTTTATGAAATCATGAAGGTGGCTGAAAGGATGAAAACAGAGACATTTTTCATCAAATTGCAGAGTTTGGTTCATTCATCAGAATTTAATTAAAACAGATAAAAATAACACATTACTTTACAATGGCTAGTGTATTTCCAGACTTGCTGCCAGATAGGTTGTGGAAGCAGATCCCAACAATAGGTTCAGACAACAATTGGATAAATTCATGTATAACAAGTCCAAAAAAAGGGCAGTGAAAGGACTAGGCAAGGATTTACCTTTGTAAGAGCCACAGGAGCTAGGGGAGCACAAAGAGTTTGAAGAAGGTGGCCAAGCTCATGGGCACTCTGTAATTTCTCCTACTGCTGTTGTTTCTATTTGGTTTTCTATTTAGAAAAGCAGAATTTTCTATTTGCAAAACCTTGAAGACCCTCAAGGGAGGGAGAGGGAAATAAGTAATGAAAACAAGGAGAAAAAATGGGACAACAACAAACAAATGATAGAAAGGGAAGAGTTCCAGGCCTGAAAATAGAGAGATAGGGAACTGGAGGAGGGCATGAAGCAGAGACACTCTGACATCAGCTGTCACTTCTTGAAGGTTAAGCAAGGAGCAGGTGGATGTTGCCCAGTGATGCTCTGCCTGGAGATGTGGGAGGATGATGAAATGAATGGACATAGGTTCCACTGTCACCAGGATTCCCCCATCCAGCTTCCTGCTTCTGGTGATATGAACAACCAACACGGCCTGGAAGCCATTGATTAGGAGATCCTGTGGCTTGAAAGGATCTTGGTTAGGGAGTGTATAGATAAAAAGTTCATAGGGAAAAGCACAGCTGGAACTTCAATGAGCATTTCTGGAGGAGAAATGGCATTTGATGTACACTCGAAGTACCTGATGTGTGCTAGGATCTCTTGCTGCTCTCTGAGAAAAAAAAAGAACCATGGTCCAACTCACTGGCCATTTTCCCCATTCATGTTGGTTCTTAGGACATCTTTTTCTTCTCTGAGGGGTGTGAATTGTAGAGGCCTCCACAGGTGGAAGTCACTCTTGAGTTACCAGTGCTGTTCAAAAAATGTTATGGACATTCCAATATCTAGGACAAAGGGAACTTACAGAGAATTTGAAAACTTAGCTAATCCCAGGTGCAATTAAAATAGGGTAGTAACTATTTCAAAGAGAGAGCTAAAAATTATGTGCAACACCTCAGTAAAATTTTTATATTTTCGTTAAACTGACCAAATAGAAAATTTTGTTTTAAAGTACTATTTCATGTTCATTCTTTGCTGAAGTTAACTTCCAATTTAGAGAAGGGGATTCCAGCACAGGTATTTCCCAGTGGTAAATGGCATACCTTACTTAATCTAATGCTCTCTTTCAATGATAAATGAGTTTTTCACCATTATTTTTATTTCACTGGAGGATCTGTGAAGCATTTGTCATTGGTTAGCAGCTCAGGAACCTCTTTAATTACAGAGGTAACTTCATAAAATTAATTTCATGGGGCACTGCTTTTGGTTCTGAATAAAAAGAAATGAAAATGCTTCTAATAAATTATAATCTATGCTGTCCATCTTCACTTATAGCATCTTCTATAAATGAAATTTGCTGATGAATGAATGGCAAGAATTGATGCACAGGATTAGACTATCAAATTTGTGACATCACAAAAGAAAGGTGCTGTTGGCAGAAGTCCTATTTTGTTACTCTTTTCTTAAGAGTGTAGCTGCACAAAACATCACAAACATTCAGACACTACACTGTAGATAGTTTACTGCACTATGACATTGGAAAGTCATTCCAGCCAGTTTCACTCGACTGTAATGTAAGGATCCCAAAGGATTTGCTGAAAACAAAGACTGCTAATTTTAATTCCTATGTTATCAGTAAAAATAACTGCATTGAAAGAGAGATATCAATGAGTATCATAAAGATCCTACTGAAAATTGTATCAAGTAACTGGAGTAGATATAAACCTAGGCTGAACGTGACACAATAGCAAATTTCCAAAAATAGGCACAGATGGGACTGGAATGGGGGAAAGACTACACTTATTACATTCTACACAAGGAAGCACAGGAAACACTGAACTGGGAGGAGGGAAGGGCAGAGAGTGAGGAACGAAGTTTATATTTCCTCTCTAGGAAATCTAGGAAATATTTTTTGCCCCCGTTCCTGGATTACAGAACAAAATGAAACAAATGTCATATTAAAGAGAGTTTCTCCGTTTCAGTAATATGGGATGTAGCCTCCCTGCCAAGATCCGAAATACCAGAAAGTGTCCAGCATATCAACTACAAGGCGAGGTTGGCTGGTTCTATTATAGGAGTGTCCAAATGAAGAGAAGTGTTGTAAGTCTCATTCCTTTCTTAAAAATGGGACATGCAGCGAAGATACATGGTTCTCAGAATTGAACTTTAAGAGGAAAATATCACATTGGAGACTATTCTGTGCCACGTCCTCCGCTTGCACAAGATGCCAAAATCAGTATAATTGCTGAAGGATTTAAGTTACAGCCTAGACACTACAGGGTCTTATAGATTGGGAACTGAATGCTGAATTTTCCCGAAACATTTTTTTGTGCTGATGTGGATGGTGCACAGATGCAATAGAGCTTTGGTTTATCTTGCTTCAAACAGTAGCAACTGAAGCAGCAAATGGCCTTTGAGAGGCAGGTGCATTTGTGAGGTTTGTTGACCATCTTTTCATCTTTGCTGTAAGAAATAAAAGAGGAATTACTTCAATAGCAGTCAGATGGCCAAAAGAGGACAAGAGACACTGAATGTGTGGCAATACCTGAAATTGTATACCAAATTATATCATATTTGCTTGGCAATGAGAAGAAGTTTGCTGACATGCTTTTTCCTTCTCTCTTCCTCTCAGAGTGAAAACAAAGTAATGAAGCTGTGAGGAAATGATTAGTCGATATTTGCTCCACAGCAAACATAGCTCTAGAGGATTCAATTTTCCTAAAGAAAAGGTGTGAAAGCATTTTCATGCTGCATTTCAAACTCAGCTCCAATTCACCAGCCTTCTGCACCAATTCTCAGATCAATGTCATAAATTTCCATTTCAGAATAGCAGCCTGTTTTCTCCACTATAATCCTTACTCACCCAGTCTTTCTTCCCTCGCTCCAGTTACTGTGGTAGGCAGAACAAAATACTTGTGAGCACATGAATAATCCACCAAGGTCAGACCTCGGTACTGTCCCTTCGTTGTTACACTATACTGTGTCTTTTTGTGTCTTCGAATTAATTCCATTACAAAGAAAAAAGCAGGCAAAGAGGATGATAGGGGTTTTTTTTATGTTGCACATAGCAGAAACTATATTTTGAAGTCTCTTTTCTCCAGAGCAGAGTTCAGAGCCAGCCTTGAAACTCAAGACTCTGTTGGGATTGTATACAACTCACTGCTTAATAAATGAAGTACAAATATAAATTCTCTTAATATCTGAGTTTTGTTCTGTTCATCTGCATGTTTTCTTGCTACTGTTAGAAAAAACCCCAAACCTAACTGCATTATTTTATCAACCATGTTCAATACTTGGAAAAAGCTGTCTTTGTTTTGGGGAACCTTCCCTGTTAACCCCTGCCCCAACATTACTCTTCGGCCTGCTCTGTAAGAAAAAAAAAATCTGTGAGGCAAAACTGGGGTAAATACTCAAGAGCAGTAATGTTCTGATTTCCCTTCACACAACACTAATGGTTTCACAAAAAGGTCTGGTCATTTGCTTGGAGTTTTTATATACAATATTGAAAATCATAATCAGAAAGAGTCTAAATAATGCCAAAATGCTCATGTAGGCTGCTTCCAACTGAGGACTGTTTCAAGAATTCTGACAGTTGCCCACAAAGTGAATTAACATAAACATGATGTTACTTTCATTGTAATAATAGTAACAATTTAATGTAATCAGTGCAGTGATGGAGTAATGAGTCATTGCTTTAGGAAAATGACCAAGGAGTCTGGAAAAGCCTAACAAACACTGTAGTAAACGAAGATTGCCTGCCTTTAGTACACATCAGGAATTAATGAGACCTGTCTCCTGTTAGAATAGCAGACAGCGACACTCCACCTTCAAGGCCTTGTTTGCAATGAGGCATTGCTTAGAGCAATCCCACGTGACCAGACCTAGCACAGTTTGGAGCAGTAAAGCACATCAGACATCAGCAAGTTGTTGTCCGAGCCCCTTCCTGGTAAATGAAACAGAAAAGGCCAGTGCTTCATTCAGCACTGATGTTCCACACCACATCACAGACAGAGACATGGACATTACTGCTACTGCAAGAGAGGGGGGAGTTATGCGGGGGAAAACAAAAAAAAGAAAAAGAAAAGCATAGTTCATAGCCGCTAATTAAGTTCAGTCTCCTTGTGGAACCTACATCTGGGGTGAGGTAATCCAGAGGATCCTCATTTGTGCAACAGAATTTTCTCCTAACTCCTTTCCCTGCAATACCTGTTTTTCCCTGCTTCTTTGGGTCTGAATGACTAAGCTTTCCTACAGTCTTTTTTCAATAAAACCTTTTTGCTTGCGCCCAAGGAACACTTAGAATAACTAGCCCTTTGTTTTTTAAGTTATTCATTAAAGTTAAATGGCTTTATCTTCAAGCTTGTCCTAGGGCAACTATTATAAGGTTAACCTTTCTATAGCAGTGAATCCAGATAAGTTTCTCAATTTTCTCTGAATCTGGCCAGACACAAATACGTATGACTACGCCCTTGCTACGGGTCACAGTTGTTGCCTCAATACCTATTTTGATTTCCCAAAGCAGCACTGAACATCAAGGGGAAAAAGGTCACAAGCCATGAAAGGCAGCTTCAGAAAGACGTGAGAGAATCTCATCATTTCTTCTTCTTTTTTCTTTTTTTTTCTGTAAGACACTGTTCAGATACAACTGGATTACTGGACTTAATCGATGGGAAACAAAAACCCACCAAAACCATACAGACCAAAACCCAAACCCAGTAAGTTCCCTACAGAGCAATCTTGCTTAGCAGAGTCTTCACCCCAGCCACATATTCCCAAGAGGTCACCATCCCCAAATCTCTCCCAAATCTGGAGTGCTCCTTGGCAACCTCACCTAGAAAGCAGATTCTTTTCTTCTTTAATTTCGATTTTCAATTAGACTCTTTGAATGCTTTCTTAAAGCTCCTTTTCAAAACAAAGAAGATGTGAAGCTCACATCTAAAACCAAGGGACATTTACACAAATCCACTGGGCACAATTAGGCAAATTAAGACTTAAGCAACTTCTTGTATCCATTGCGATATGTAGTTCTTTGCTTTGGCAGTAAGAACCAAACATTGTTAGGTTTAATTACTCAAACAAACAACTACAGGATCATTTTAAAACATGTTGTTGTCTCTTCCACAAGATGGAGTGCAGTGATAATATCTGAGGATTTTCAAATTGAATCAATATATCATGTCTCCCCTATGCTAGAAAAACCCTTTAAAAACTTTATCCAACCACAGCAAGACAAATCAGAAGCCCCTGTGGGGCAGGTTAGTTGTGCCTGTTTCAGATGGGAGGAGTTCAGAGTGTATCACAGAAAACAAAACCCACGGGCTCTTTTGGTTCTTTTGTTTTGAATTCAAAATGAGTAGCAGAACATAACAGTGATGAGACTGTTTTCTGGTGGGAAAATGCAACCAAAAATCAGTGCTTACACCCACTTGTTAAAGAAAATGTAAGAATAAAGAAATAATTTTACTCAGTCAAGAATTTTTTAAAGCAGACAGAAAGAATTGCTTTTTCTCTGTGTCTGCCTTGCAGTTCCCAGCCATAGCCTTGTGGGTGCAGGGCTGCTGAACTCAATCAGGAGTTGAACTTCTCAAAAATCAAAGCAATACCAGTGCTTTGATTGGATGTAGCTGCTAGCATTCTGCTGGCATCCCATCGGCTGCATGCTTAAGAGATCCATTTGGGAGAATGAGAAGCTTCCTTATTCTCTTCTCTCATGGTCTGAGTTCACTTTGCGCAGTTGTGATCTGATGTAGAGAGAGACTTGTTAGCTGGCAGTCAGGTAAATGCATTTTGAAAAGGAAAAGGGATCTTGAAAGAATATTCCTTGTTTCAGACATCAAGTTTTGTAAGAGAATATAGTTTTCATATCAGTTTGCATCCTTTTGCAGCCATTTATTATGATATAGTGAGTCCTGGCAATAATACATACTTCTGTATTAAAACAATTACCTAAAACTACATTAGCTACCCTGAACCATGTAGACTTTGGCCTGAAATTATGATCTATGGCCTGGCACTTCTCAGCATCGGCAGTCACCCTACCCCAGTTTGGGGGGTAGGGTGCCAACACCACATACTGTGCAACCTTAGCATTACAACTGCATCCTATTTGGAAGATCTTCCTTACTGAGTCAGCTGTGTGGGCAATGAGGAGACATAAAGGCTTGTCTTAGCACTTAAAAATCAGCTGGCACAACTCTATATAATAAAGTGGCTCCTCGAGATATGTTAATTTTCCCTTTACGTACGCAAGGACTGCAGTACCACCAAGCGCATACCACATTTCTGTCCCTGCGCGGCAGGAAGCTTGGCGCTCCTTTTCATTTGTTAATCCTGCTCTTGAGCATCTTTTACCTGGATTTTTAAGGAGACGCCTCCAACTTTACAGGAACAGCCTGCTCGGCGCTGGGCGGTGAGAAATGAATGACCCGGCGGGGTTGCGGAGCAGCCGAGCCCAGCGAGGCGCGGGGGCGGCGCGGCCGCTCC
>VZRL01001194.1:339881-354754 GCA_013397895.1 Origma solitaria
CTGGGCGGGGGCCGCGCTTCCGGCCGGGGTTTCATCCCGGGAGCTGGCCTGGCTCCCCGGGACACTGCTTAGGGGCACGGCGGAGCTGTCTGCTTGCTGTCGCCTGCTTGTCGAGCTGCTGCTTGTGCTCAACTCTGGAACCTGCCGGTGTCAGGACGGTGTGTGCGTGCCGCTCCTGGAAAAAAGAAATAGAAACGTCTCGCTTGGTTTTGATTGTTTTTCATCTACTTGAACGAGCACGAAATTTTTATTTGGGTGTGCCGCATGGTTTTCCTTAATTGCTTTGTAAAAGTCAAATGAGTGCTGCCTAATATATATCTATAAAAAAATATATAGTAAAGTTTTTCTTGTAAATCAATAAAAACACTTTTGCAAGAAAACAGCTCATCTACAGAAAGATACAGGTGCAACAGGAATTTTCAATGGTCAGAGCTAGGCATGGCTGGAAAGTTAGATCTATGCCCAAGAGGGTTGTTAAGCAAAATTGTTTGTCCTTATTGAAATGGATAATGAATGCTTAAGCAGTGGCAAATGGGTTTTGCATAATGCATTTTTTGTGGGGCATATTGCACATTCTAACATTAGAGCAAAGGCGTCAGAGGCATCAGATTATGAAAAAGGTAGTTTTAAATAGACCGATTTTAGATAACTGAAAATGTAAAGAAATGTAGAAAAGAGTTGTTTCAAGATTGGTAACACAGAATAGCTACATATTGTCGATTGTCAAATGTGGTTTTTTGTTGTTTTTGTGCAGTTATCTATTGTGAAAATATATTTGCCAGCATTGCTGTAGCTCCAGCATGACAAAATAGACTCCCTAGTAATTGCATTCTTAGTGTACAGAAACAAATTTGATAATGACTAGTAATTAGAAGAATAATTTCTAAATAACTTTCCTTTGAAATAATTACTGTCAAATGATCAGAACTCAGAAGTACAGTCTCTTAACTATTCTACCTTACTCCTTTATTAGAGCGTAGCCTTACTGTGAGAACGTGTTCTAAATGTATAAAACTTTTTTTTTAAAGGTGAGAAAATAAATGAGACCCTGGAAATTAGTAGTTCATATGCAATGTCTGCCTACTCAGAGGAAACAGGAAGAAGGCAAGATGAACTCAATGAGTTTCTAATTTTCTTCTTGTGTGCTACAATGCATAGGTGACTTTTGTGAGGTGGTGCTGATCAGGCATTGCTTGTGTGCTTCATCATTGCATTTGCCACTTTTAAAATATTCCTCTAGGAACAATAGCAGATAAAGCCTGGAGAGGCTGTGAACACTTCTCTGCAGTTAATTCAATGCACCCAAGACCGTTTTCTGGTTCTGAAGCCAAGTGCTGTGGGTTAACCCTTGTCAATGCTGCTTAACTCTCTTGCCTTCCAGAACACGAAATTTGCATGGGAGACCTGTACCTGGCCTGCATTAGAAGGATGCTGTGCTGGTCTGTGGCAGCTCAGCAGTCTGTGTGACAGTGAATTCCATTTCCAAGGAATGGTTCCTGGCATTGCTTGAGTTACTAGTGTGGATATAGTGTATCTGCAGGTAGCCTCCCCTAACTCTGTACTCAGTCATAATGATCTAATTTCCCTTCATTGAGGATCTCTGGCACTATAAAATGCTGCTTTTCATAGTCAGCTGCTGAGAAGTGCCAGGGCTGCTTTCTTCCTTTTTTCTGTCTCTGCTTGTGCTTGTGGGTGAAGAGGGACTAGGTGAAGGCTTGGTGGTTTTCCCACTTGCCCATAAGGGAGAGGTAAAGAGGATCAGGAAAAGGCTTATGTGACTTGTTCTGGTTGTCAGGGAGTATACTCCCAGGGCAATGCCTGTCCATGAGCAGTTCTGATGGCTAGATGTGAAGGTCCATGGTCTGCAGTCACGTGGAACTTCCATAATTATTTTGTTAAAAGTAGCAAGTTGGGCAGAGCAAGTTGGGTTTGTTTTCTTTTTAATCTTCTAAAGGGTGCCAGACTTAGTTTTTAAAAATGAGGAGAGTGAGGCAAGAGAAGTGCAACTATTATCTAAGGAATCCTATTTGTAGGATCCAGAAGCAGAGTTTCAGGTCAAAAATTGTCAGGTCATGCTGCCTCTCATAGACATAAAATACCTTAATAGAACGGTGTACTTTTTATCTCTGCAATTTGCTGGCAACCTTTATTTTGCTAACCTAGCTAGTAGCACAGTTTAAACCTGAATAGGAAAATAGTTTAACCATCTCTTTTCCAGTTGAGGGTAATACTTGGATACTTACGTAAACCTTATATATGTGATGGGACTGGGTAAGTGCTTCAAAGTACTTTCCTGAACAGGCAGCTTGGCTCAGTGAAATTTCTGTTGATTCCATTTGAATGAAATCTCCTAAACTACAGTTCTTGATATTGAGCTATTTCAGTGTGTAGTTTGGGAGAAAGGTGAGCTGTCCTTCTTTTTTTTTCCCCCTGCCTGTATAAAAGCACTGATTCAGTAAGGTGCACTTACACTTAAGTACATATTGGAGGTGTCAGGAGTCCCACTGGTTTGAATGGCATTTTGAGAAATCTCTTGCATAACTGTAACCTAATTTACCTCAGTCTAGATGTTTATTATATACAAGCTGTGTTTAAAAGAATATTATCAAGACCACATAAGCACAGAAGTGTTTGGAAATTTAAAGCTTTGAAGTAGGGATGATTTGGCCTTTGGGAACTGTGCTTTATACTGTCTAGTACCCAATTTTTTTCAGAATGCTTTGCATCTCAATTCAGGCAACCAAAACTAGTGACTGGTTATTACTTTGGCTTCTCTTCTTGGATTTTCTCGTCCTTGGAGTTACTAAAGCAAGGCTTGAATTATGTTGATTAAATATGACATGGTGACATACAGTAATTGTGGAGAAAACAGGGTTTTGAACATTTGCTCATGTTGGTGAGCAATGCACCTTCTGAAAGAAGCCAGATTCTGTGTTGATAAATAGTATTTAGTCTCGTAGGTAAAGCCTATCTCACAGGGTTTAATTGAAATTCAATAACTGCTACTGCTCAAGTCTTCAGAGCTTGACTTTCAAACCTTGGTAGCATTAATTTTATAGCACTCTTTGTGGGTGTGTAATTTTCCCAGTGTTTTTTTTTTCACTCCTAGAAGAAATAGAAGCAAAATGTGTATTTTTTTCCAGGGAATCTTTGATCATATCTTATGTCATTAGCAGAGTGAGAACCTCTAAATGCCAGCTCAGGCTGTAACTGTCTGAAATATAGCAGTAGGTCATGATCCATAGGTGGATTGACCGTGAAGGGAGATAGCATAGAGATATACATCTGTTATGAAATAACCCATATTACCTCCTAATTTTTGTGTGATATAACTGACTTGGAGAGGATGGTGAAGCTTTGATGCACAGTTTCCATTCTGTTGACCACAGGGCAGTGCTGTTTGGTGACTTTACTGTTGTTTTCCCTGCAATATTCCACTTACCTGTTTCCTTCTGGGCTATCTTATTGCCCAGCTGCTTTCTATGTTTTTCTGCCACATCCTTTTCTTTGTTGTTGTTAATGCATAATTTGTAGTAGCTAATCACTTCATTTGGCCGGTTAGAGTGTATTATCCTAATCTGGTGTGCAGCCCTGTAGTTGCATGGGTCGGGTCAGCTGGCCGAGCAGATCAGGTTAAAAAAGCAGAGGGGAAACTGACTTTCAGATCCAGTGCTTAGATTTTACAGGCTGTAGGGTGGAAATAATTGCTATTGTAACCTAAGTGAACTGAGGCTGGGGTACAGAATTACAGAATAATTGAGGTTGGAAGAGACCTCAGGAGGTCATGTTGGCCACCGCTCTGCTCAGTGCTGAGTCTGGTTGAAAGTTAGATGAGGTTGCTCAGGGTCATGTCCGCTTGAGTTTTGAATGTCACGAAGGGTGGAGATTCCACAGCCTCTGTGAGTAACCTGGTGGAGATTCCACAGCCTCTGTGAGTAACCTGTTCCAGTGTTTGACCACTGTCACTATGAAGTTTTTTTTCCTAAGGCCTAACTGAAGTTACCATAGTGTAGCTTGTGTCCATTGTCCTTGTGCTTTGCTGTGAACTTCCAATAAGAATGAGGTTCTTGTGCTCTTAAAAGCAACAGATATTTTTCTGATGCTTAATAACACACTTTCTGTTAGGAATATAGATAACTTTTGCCAAGCACATAAAAAACAATCCTGTTCCAGCCATGGTTGCACACCTTATTGAATAACAGACGCATCAAATCAGTTGAATTACTTTTTTGCTTATGGGAGAAAAATGAAAGTCTTATGCTAGCCTTGCTTTTTGAAACGGATTGGATGTTTGAAATTTCTCCTTTCTCACACATGATCATGTGTTGTATTTTCCATCAGGTGACTCCCTCATTATGCGTGGTGAATAGATGCTTGTGGTTTAGGAGGTAAATCTAAATCTTCAAGCTAGGCTTCTGACAGCCAGCTAGGTCATCCTGTAATTTTTTTTCACCTTGTTGGGTGTATGGACCCCCCACATGGCAAATTTAAACCCACTGACTACAGGCTACTTTTGAGGGCTCTGTTAGAAATGATGTGCAGAGTACTACACTGACACTGAGGTAGTCTCAAACAGCCTTTCAGGCACGGTCAGTGGAGAGAAAAATAAGCCTGTTCAGAAAGTAGTTTATTCTACCAATGGCTGTATTATTTGCTCAGTGTCTCTCTGCTTTGTATCATTACAGTCTCAATGGCTCTTTTAGCCTGTCTGTCCAGCTTTCAGGACATCTACTTTTAGGCAAGGTTAATCCTTAGTGAGCACCTTGGCAGTCCTTTATTTTCTTGTCATTTTCGTGTCATTATATGATCACGTATCATTCTCGCATATATTATGCGAGATAATGCTTAATAATTAACTTCAATGTGAGTTTCTTTTGTGGTGATGTTCATCTCTATATCTCAGTTCTTCGGGAAAAGTTCATTATCTTCATTACCCTGCTGTCTTGTGCAAGTTATCTCCCCTTTTAAGAAGGGAAAAATGCAATGGGAGGAAAAAAAGTGGTAGGAAAAAGTTCGCAAACAAGAGGTGTTCAGTTTGGATTGCTTTGAGCACAAGGAGAAAACTGTGCAACAAAGCAGAAGAAAAAGCATGTGTTTTTAATGCAAATTGTAAAATAATAATCCTGTCTTTCTAAAGCTGTCTTTGAACTTCAAAACCTGATACTACTTAGAAGCGGTTATTGCTACAAGTTTTCCACATCAGTAGTGTAATTCGTAAAATTATCCCTTTCAAAGGATTGTACAAGATTCATTGTGTATAATGATAGAAAGACTGATATCTTGTGAAAAATAGATGACTCCTTTTTTGTCAAAGACTCGAAAAGTAATTTGAAAACACATTATATATGTTGATTAAGTTCTTATTTTCAGTAGATAATACTCCAACAAGCCTTTTATTACTTGATCATTTTGATTTTGCCTCTTTTGTCAGTTGTCACTTCTGAAATCTCTCTAGACCATTTTCTTGAGTCTTACATGAGACTTGTGGATGTGTTTAAAAATATTGAACATAATATACACAGGGTATTTTGATATCCCTAACAATATATGTATATGCTTTTACATACATAAACTCCAAAGTGCATATAATGATTTCAAATTGCATTCATATCCAAATTTCTTGTGCTTCGTCCTATTACCAAAATGACTTTAAGAACCAAAGTAATTCTCCAAACAAAAAATCCAAACTTCCCACATCTAGCCAAAGACCCATTATGAAATGTTGAAGAAATGTGTGTGCTCTATTTGTGCTTCCATTCTCTCAGCAGTGCACACATGCCCACTAGTACCCCAGACCTTCATATGCTTGCATTGAGTACTCTGGAAAAATTATGTGGCCTGGAAAGGAACTGCCTCTATTTTTGAAGCATAATCAACTGACTTGTGGTGGCGCCTCCCACCACTTGCCTTATTTCTGGTTTGAAGGGTTCATGAGTTGGTAGAGCTGAGAAAAGCTAATTCCATCCTTTACACGACTGAATTCATTCAGCATGTCTGCTCAAGCTCCAAGTGTGTCACTTATGATAAGGAGGTGACATTTAAAAGAAATTTGGCAATATTTAATAATGACTCATAAAGGCTTGTTGAGAGTATTTATAACAGGGAGAAGTTGTACTATGCATTACTGATGTTGGGGCATCTGCATCTGCCATCAGAAATTCCCACTGTGTTTATTATGAGGATAGGGATGGGGTTGAGTGCATTTGCTGACTGAAGTAGGAGTGTTTTCTCTCCCCATTCCCTTTATTTTGATAAGAAGGCAATTTCTGACTGCTTTCATCTTTTCTGAAGATATCAAATCAAAGCATGAAATCTCAGGTAATAGCACATATGCTGTTAAACTGCTAGATCCAAATGAACTGGATTAAATGTGTGTTTTCAAGGCCACCACGAATGATAGACTTGAAAAAGCATCTTCATGGTACACTGCCAATATGGTGATATACTTCAAGCTATTATCAACAAGGCTGAAAATGTAATAGCCCTGGAATATTCTCTCTGTTTTTTGCACTGTTTGCAAAGTTGGTCTCTGTTCTTGGATATGCAGCTATTTGAATAAATAATCAGATTCTTTGTTTCTTGATGCCAGTATAAATGATTGTGAATTAGGCATTGGGTCAGGGTCTGACCAGTCACTTTGGTGGTCTTCCAAGATTTCACACTTCTGAAATGATGGGAAAGATGGGTTATCTTGATTCTGTTACGATGTTCCATGGAATCCTGGCTAGCTCCAGAGCACACTGAGGATCCCAGCCTCCTAACTTTGGGAAGGGGGGCCCTGGTGAATCACTCCTGGGGAGGCTGGTGTCAGCCTTTGACAGGGCAATTTCTGTAGTTTGCTGATACTGCAGAATTGTGGAATGTACTTAATAAGCATTATGTAGCTCTTACATAGAAGCATGAGTCAGATTTTCAGCCAGAAGTATGCAGACCATTGTAGATACTGAGAAGTGTTCATATACAGTTACTGTTATGAAACAAGAGAAATAAAACAGATATATGAAATGATTTAGGTGAATTTCCTTTCCAGAAATGCATATTCTGTCTGATTGCTGAGTAAGCTTATGTGGTTACCTCAAAGTTGTGTTGAAACTAGGTGAGATCTATCTCAGCCCTAGTAGGGGGAAAATGGGGAGGGGGGTGGTGTGTGTAAAACCAGGTGTTGGCAAGGAAACAGACTTCCCTAAGGTCTGAGGTTAGGGCTTCACATTGATAAGCACTTACCAAAGTTGCTAGACATTGCCAAAAGGCCTACCCAGTTCACTGCTCAGTCTGCTCAAATCTCCTCAGTTGCTGTCAGCAGGTCAGGCAGTGTGGATCTGTGTGCCACCACTGTACAGCAAAGTCAGGCAAAGCTATACAGGTTTATCACTGAAATGGTTCACTGCATGCCAGAGTTATTCTGTGGATTAAAGACTGGCTTGCTGTTGATGGCTCTTTGATATATAGGCAGTGGTGGTTCTAGTCTACATAACTAGATATGTAAAATATCTTTTGCAAGGTTGAAGTTGCCAAAGTCATGCAAAATGGTGTATGTTTAAGATACATTCTGTGATTTTAAGTTGTATCCATGCATCCTGGTGATAGAAGGTCTAATGTTACCCAGTTTCATTGGGAAATTGCTAGTTACCCTCCCGCTCTTCACCTGGCTTTCCTGAATATTTTGATCCTGTGATTTTTGCACCTTTACTGTTTAAATGTTACTGGATTATTAGTTTAGTTTGTATAGATGATATTTATAGTTTTAGTTGCAAAAAGTTGAAGAGTAACTATTTTTAAGACAAGTGGCTTTCATCAGGGTATTTTGGCTGCCATTAATGGCATTGCATCCTAGGTCTTTCAGATTACTTCTCTTAGAAAAGTCTTAAGAGAACTGGTTGACCATGTGCAGTTCTGAAGGCCTCTTCAGCTGGGCATGGTGGAACAAAGATGAAGTATTTTCATTTCTGAAACTCTTGGGAGAAGATATTCTCAGTATGGGAACTAGTTTTTCAAACTAGAGCAGTGAGAATTTGCATGTGTGTTTTAAGGACATTATTGCCTTTCCAGCTTCATTTATACACTCAGTAATCATGATGACTGTATGCTATTTAAAATATAAACGGTTTTGAGCCTATTTCCGGTATATGGGAGGATATGGTTTGAGAATTTAGCTTTCTGCAGCCAGATGGATTATAGTGTTGCTAAGGAAACAGACTATAAATGAAGTGGCAACTGGGTGTCCCTAAAATATCAGACTGCTTGAAGCTGGTATTTTAAACTCATTTAGGTGGGTAGATAGATGATGTGATGAGAAGTCAATTTCCTGTATTTTATGGTTCGTTAATTTTCATTGCTTTGTTAGTATTTACAAAAGGTACCTTAACTTCCCACTCAAACTACCTGTTGTGTGGGTCACTGAACAAAAATTTGCTATGGAAATCAGAAAATTGACAGAAGCTGTACAGTGAAACAGGTTTTAAAATAGTTTTTGAAACTATGGACCAGTGGATAGATAACAGTATAACAAAGACCTGGCAGCAGTATGGTCTGACTGAAGGAATGGGATGAAAAAGTGAGCTGAGATGCTTCAGAGTACTTAGGAAAGAGTAGAGCTTCTACAGACCGGGTAAAGTTGCAAGTTTTGAACTTCATGTATAAATATCTATACTATAGCAATTTGATATGCATACATGAAGTTGCTCAGAACAAAGGTATTGAATTGTGGTTTTGATGCTTGCTCTGCCCAAGAAGATACTTGGTTCTTTTTTCGTAGTACTATTGCTGAAAATGTATCAGGTTTCCAGACCAGGGTTATTGACTAATACCGCAGAGGTGTTCCTTTTTTTCTTACCACTGAGAAGGGCAAGCATACGTGAGCCATTCTAGCTAAGCACGCAGCTAATAGGGATAAAGATGTGACTTAAGTAAGCTGGGCCTGCAGGACAGGCAGCTCCCTCTCCTGTTAGTAAGGTGGACTGGGAGGAGGACAGCCTATGGTTCGGTCTGTGGAGCTTCAGAAACTTCTCTTAGCTACCTCTGTAACAAAAAGGACATCTGGAGAGCTCTTGGTAAGACTGAAAATGGTAAAAACTTCCCACACAAAGATAGTTTGTGAGCTAAATAGGAAGTGGAAGGCTAAGGAAGGTTTTCAGGTATGTACAAGGTGGTTGGTAGAATTTCCATTCTATGTTTTCTGAATAGAAATGAAACTGTTTTCAGTAAAACACATTGTGGAAAATATGTCATTGTTCAGCAGTGTTAAACATTCTCAACGTGCAGTGTTCGAACTGTTATTTAGAGTATGTTTGAGGGAACTGTTTCTGGTCTTTTCAGCTGGGTAGCCATCAGAGGTCTTTGTGGAGATGGAAAAGTTATAGTGCACTTAATGCCCTCCATGAATGTCAATTGACTCCATTTATTGTATTTATATGAGTACTGTCTTTTCACATATGGATCCGGATCTGCCACTGGCTTGTCACTGGAACATTAGCTCGGTGTAGACTAGAACTTCATAGCTTGTAAAACATGACTTTTCCTCTTGCTCCTTTGCTGAGGGGCTTTGGAACTGAGCAAGTTTAATTGTCCTGGTGGCTGCTGAATTGTCCTGAAGGTTGCATTCAGTCTTTCCTGAAAGTCACTCTCTATGTGTGCTCATTGTGTGGTGGAAGGAGCAGTAGGATCCATGAGAAAGCTGGCAAGAAAGAGCTTTTTTTAAACTTTTTTTTTCGTCCTTAGTTGGAAGTACAGGAGAAGCATCACTTCTGATTTTGTGTGTGTTGTTTTTTGATGTCTTATGCTGAATAATGTTAATTTCAACATTGACACTCAGGTTTATAAAGAGATTTATGGAGAGCACAGAGGCAAGGGTGTAATTTTCTGATCTCATGGTGGATGTCATGACCCTTGCTTTCCTATAAATTATGCCCATAACTTTGAGTTGTTGCTAACTTTTGCATGTTTCAGTGTTTTAAAAAGTTGATGCAAATCTCTTGGTCTGAATTTTTCAGCTGTTACTGAGTAGTTGTAATTGAATTAGAAGTTATATGTTACATTTATTATCCTGTTTAGAGTTATTCCGCGTGCAAGCTGATAAATTCCAGACAGTATTTTCTCAGGATCAATTTCATGTCTAAATTGAGACCAAGTAAACTTTTCTGTAACTGAAGAAACACTGTTATAATTTGCAAAGTTCATTAATTGAGCATATTTCAACAGCCTTTGGTTGAGTAGGGAAATACGATCTTTAGCTACCAAAGTGTGTGGAGGTGTGGTTTTTTTCAGGTTCTGGGGGTTTTATATTCATTACTTTTTAAAAATAGTGTGTAAATTGTGTGCAAATCCCTCATTTATGACTGAAGGGGCTTTTCCATGGAAAGAAGCCTTTCTTAGATATGAAGTTTGTGAACTCAGAACTGCTGTAACTATCTATGCAAGGCATTTGATTTGGCCTACTGTTTGCTTAACAGTTCCCAATTAGCACCGAGCTAGTGAGTGGTACAAAATCCCTTCAATTAACTGTTAATTTATTTGTAACAGCAAATTATAAGTTTCTTAAAAAGGATTTCAATTCTTCAGTTGATGCACATACTTGTTAGTGTTTTTATAATTAAAAAACAGAAAAAAATTGAAGTACTGATCTCTTGTATTACATGAAAACAAAAGTGTGCTTTAAAAATCATCAGATTGGCTCATTTAAATATTTTTGGCTTGCAAATGTAATCAATTTTTTTATCTCTTTGGGCTACATGTTCCAACCCCTGCTCATTGGGTCTGTACAGAAATTGTTAGTGCCTGTATTGCATAGCATCTGAATGTCTGTAATATATCATCTTACCCTAAGAGTTGTCCAGATGGGAACTCTTAATTTAACTGTCTTTTACTCTCTAGTGTGAATAGATTTCTGACTAGGATTGTCTCTCCAAAATAGTTGCTGTCTTAAAAGTGCTATTTCATTTGGCTGGCATGACCCAAAAATAATTCTGAAGCTATCAAGTCAATTAGATGACACAGATAACTATTAAGAATTAGGTAGTTCATTTACTATCTGTTTCTGTATAAGGAAAAATAAGTTACAACTGTAACATGTAGCTGATTTTTAATTGACTTATTTAGACTAAAAGCAAAGTATAGGGTAAATCTGGGGGAAAAAAATCAAAGGAACACTTATAACTGTTAGGATTTTTTTTTTTGTATTAAGCATTTTGTTTGTTTTTGGCTGAACAGAGATGATAATAAGTATTGGAAAAATATGCACATGTGTGTATATGCATGAGAAGAAAAGTGATAATATAAATAGGCGTATCAGATAAATCTTTAGTTGTCAGCTAAATCTTACCATTGCAGCCTTTGAGCACTCTGAGAGCAGGATGCTGCAATTGGGAGCGTTTCTGTTGCTGAAATACAGTCACCTCATTTGACTTGCTACCAGCACCTCTTCCATGTGAGCCAAGTGCCAAGCAGTGAGATCCCTAATACCTGTGCTGCAGCAGCAAGATTCCTGGGCAGGCCCTGGACTTGGCTCTAGCATGACCTGAATCCCTGTGGGAAAAGCAGAAGCAGTTCCTGCTTTGCTCTGGGAGCTAAATCAGATCCCAGGGACTTGTGGACAGCACACGGTGTGAAGAGAGTACACATTTGGTCATTCTAATCACTTTTTTCAGTAGCATCACTGCATCTTTTTATAAAAAGGTGAATTTTTGTTAAAATAAATTTTGTTTCAAGAAACAGGTTTGTTTTTGTGGGAGAGACAGCTTAAATTCCATCAGTGTACAATGCTGCTGCTGATGGTGTTACCATTTTTGTAAGCTAACTTTGTAAGCCTTTGCTTACTAAAGTAGACAGTGTGCTAACAGCTGTTGTCAAAGCTACTGACAAATAAAAAAATTCATTGTCCTGTTTTTAGCAGAAAGCAATGCAATAGTGTATGTTGGGTATACTGCAACACCACAGAGGAAGTAAGAATGATGTAATAAATAGATCTTTACCTTAGGGTATATGAAGGTGAAACATTTTCACAGAGCTCAATCTTTCATTTGGAGACTATACTGGAGAAGCTTCTGTAGTTGAAAAGCCAAAATAGCCTTAGGACAGCACTCTTAAAGCCTCTGACTTGAAGCAGGCTTTTGTATTTGCTTATTATCTTGTGATGGACTGAATTTTTTGTGAAGTAAGTTTTCAGCATTTCACTTCATTTTAGCGTCCCAAGAAAATGTTAGGAAACCTTGATGAAATATGGCTATAGTCTAGGCACAAGGAGATGTAGGGAACTGTCAGTAAAGTATGTAACAAAGTTACAACTGATTTGAAAAGCAATTTCGTAATAGTTTTGACATTCTCTAGCCTCTTGCTAAGTCTTAAATGTTATCTGAATACTTGTGGGAAGCGCTTTTAAGTTTAATGGTGTTTAAGATCTTTATGATTTTAGTTCCACTATTACAGTTCTTTGGAAATGACAGCTCCTGGTTTAGGGAATCGAAATAGACCTAATAAGATGCAATTTTCCCTATGATAATCAGTAAGTACAGGTTTTGTACCATTCTTGCTTGTGGCACAGGACTGTCTTGAATTAAAAGTACCTCTTAGTATGTAGAAGCTAAATCTACATCTTAAGCCTTGATCTGTGTTCTCCAGCATCTCACAGCTTCAGGCCAGAAACGTGAAGCTTTTAAATTTGCTTGCCAGACTCTGTTTTAGTCCAGATTATTCCTTCTGCTTTGGGACTGGGAAGCTGGGTTCAGGAATGAGTGAATGAAGGAGGAAAAGATCAGGACTACCCTTTCAGTAGCTCTGCCAAGTCTAAGTGCTGATATCATCAAGGTTGTAATTCCACAAGTAGTGCTCTTTACAGGAACAGGAGTCCTTGCGCTCATATTTCATGAAGGGGTATAGAGCTTTTCCCCTCTGTTCTTACAAAGAAGTCTGACTAATCATTTGTAATGGAGCAGGGAAAAAAGGAATTTCATTATGAAACAGTGTTAACCCCTAACTGTCAACAGAAAGCTTCCCAAAGCAATCTTGCCTAGCAAGCTCTTCAAGCTACACCAGTGAAATTTTCCAGATTTACTTTGAAAAAGTACTTTTATTTGTTTCCTTCTTGGATGCTTGAAGTGGAGGAATTTCCTAGTTCATAGTGATGTTTTAGATGCTCTTCTAAATTGATTTTAATGATATTTTCATTCTAATGAGGGTTGGGAATATTTTCTACGGTATTGTTAAGTAGAGATTGGAAATGGCTCTTGTGTCAGAGGATGCACTTGTCTAGTGGGAAGATTTTACAGGTTATTGAGGTACTTAATCTATCCAGGCTCCCAGTAGTTTTCTGCCTCCTTGAAAACCTATTCACTTCTTGGACACTTCAGAAAGCATAAAAGGGAAGATTAACAGTTTATATTACCTACCTCACTAAAGAGGAACAAACGAAATGGAGACAGTCTGTGGTAATCCAATGGCTACATTTTATCTCTTTTATACATAGGTAAATCTGGAATTATCTTTTTCTTCCCTCCTTGCTCTGTGGAATAAATGTAAGGACCAAATCTTTGTGCTAATGGAAAACAGTCTGTTTAATAGATTATCAGAAAAATCTTCCAGACACCCGCTTCCCTTGTGGCTAGATAATGTGTTGTGCAGAAGGCAGATGTCTCAGCAGACTCCAGTCGGACAAATCAGGCCTTATGTTTTGGGTGTTTGAAGTCCATGTTAAGTTGGCTGCAGCTACAGAAACTCAGCACCAGAGTGATTGGAGGGGTCAGTACATTATGGATGGTCTTAGGGTACAGCTTGTTCTTGTTGCTTCCCTTGCTGATGGCCATTACAAACTCATGGGCTGGTTTGTCCTTCAACCCCTGTGTACATCATTTATTTAGAAACTTGTTCCTGAAGGGTCCTGACATCTTTTGTTCCAGTGTGGACGTGACTTACAGATGTTTCTAAAGCTTATTCTTGCAGAAATTAAAAGTTATGTAGACTTTTAAAAACAAGCATGTCAAGTGGCTAATATATTTGTTCTCTTCTTATATATGTATATACACACACACACAATATTTATAAATTAATTAGGTCACTTAAAACTATTAGTGTGACATAAACTCAGTTTTCAAGGCTCACTGAAATTTTATGGCCTCCTTGTAAGAGTATAAGGAAAAGCTACTTTGAAAATTTATGTTCTCAGTTAAAAACAGGTCATGATAGAATATGAAGCTTTTTAGCTATGTTATGCCCAATTTGCAAAGATAGTTTTAACTATCTGAGATATATTAACAGTGTGATGATGATTGATTGGTACAAGCACATGTGAAGGAAGTGCTGAGATCCTGAATTGAAACTTTAATGATTTATTCTTCCTCTCTAGACCTGTTTTCTTGTCCTTTGTTTTTCCAATACTGTAATGCTGTTATCTTTGCTGTTTGAGGAAAATGTATTCATCATCTTTATGATGCTTAGTAGTACCCTGTAGATTTAAATATTATTGTTTTGAGAGTCTTTGGGGATATCAAGACCAGGTCCTGATGGTTAAGGCTAACAATGTATTTTAGTTGATCCAGTAAGATTTAGGGCAGCTGGCTGCTATATGCTGGTCCGCAAGTGAAATAAACATAGCTGAATGGGACCTGAAACAACATGTTACTCCAGCCCTGGCAGATACTAGTATTAAATGGTGAGATTCTTATGATCCACAGGTGAGGATCTCTGGTTTGATGAAGTTTTGATGCCTTAGTCCTTTCTATACCTTCTGCAGGAAAGGGGCATGTGATCTGCCTTCTGTCAGGAGACACAGTGTATTCTGCTTCTCCCAATAAAAATGAAGTTTTATTACAGGGAAAATTTTGCTATTATGATCTTGCCCTGCCTTGAGTGTAAATGTGTCACATTTTACTTTTTCTTTTTTTTTT
>VZRL01001194.1:354783-388869 GCA_013397895.1 Origma solitaria
AGGTTATTTGGGAAGAGAATAATTTGCTGAACAAAACAACACAGGATGACTTATGATTCCTGCTCTTCATGGGAGCCTGTCTGGATTGGTATGCTTTGGAGTTTGTGTGTTGGTTTTTTGGTTGCCTGACTGACATACAGTGATTGCATGTATAATTCAAAGGTCCACTTAAAATTTAGGAATGCATTCATTTAGGAGGCTTTCAACTTGTTAGTTGCATGTTAATAACTAGGCAGAGACTATGAATTAAAATAGTATGTTTTCAGTAGTGTTCAGTATTTATTCTTCTTATCAGTATTACAATATTCACTCAGCTCTTCATCATGAATATGGTTAATGTGACCATTGACATAGTGGGAAAGTTAGAAATCAGGGGAAATATGACAGTACTAGAAATTAACCTAGAATTGCCCAGGTCCTTTCACATGATCTGCAGATTGAGAAAAGGATTTTTCCCAAGAGCTAAGAAAATAGAATTATTTTTTACATTTTGAATATTTGTGGTTTAGTATAGTAAGAATGATTACCATGACTGACATTTCTTGACAGTTAATGGTTCTCTGAATTAAGGTCATGAGGTATATCGTTGAGAGAACAATGAGTTGTACTAAATGATCCAAAACAGGTGACTGTTTCCCACAGTACTTTCCTATGAAAATTGCCACAGTAGTGTTTATAGAGTGGAAGAAAGAACAATTTCCTAAATTAAAGTACTGCCTCTTGTGAATAGTTTTATGGGTCATCTACTCATGCAGTGCAGTTGATTAGTTTCAATTTAGGTTATATGTAAATAGATATTAAAACTGAAAACTGCTGGTTCCTTTTAGGTGAGTAAGAACATTGTCCCTGCTGATTTGTGCTTTGACTTGTTCTTTTCACTGGCTTTAGCAGAAAGGATTCCATTGCAACATGTTCTTGCCTCTGCTTAATTGCATAGGAAGCAATGCTTGATTAGTATTGAGAGGGGTGTATGTCCTGGGCTGCTTTGTGCAATAGTGGGGTGTCAGAGAGCACATACTTGAGTATTCTCTTTTGGCACATAAATTCTTTTGAAAACAAAATAAGCCCATGGCCTTCATGCTTGTTTTTATTGATTTCCCCCTAAGAATATTTTGCTTTTTAAATATTTCCTATGTTGCAAGCAGTCATTTGTTGCCGAAGTTTGCCTGTAAAATAAAAACCATTGGTAGTAGCTATAAAGTGTGCAGAAGATTCTGGGACCACTTAAAATATCCCCAAGAAATAGGCTTACTGTACCAGGCAGTGCTACCTTCATGTTTCTGAATAAAAATGATTTTTGTGTGTTGAATGTATGCTTGGTTCTGGTCAGTATTGAAAATATGCTTCCTTTTAGCAGGCAAATTTTTTAAGTCATTGAACATTTTGGCAGTTGTTCACAGTGTTCTGATCTGTGTTAAACTTAACTGTTATTATGGCACTGTTATGTTCCCTCTTTTGTCTTTTTTTGAGTTTTGGCTTTGACTGATGTCAGCTTTACATATAAGATGCAATCTTTTATTTCCAGTTGAGCATGCTATCCAAATTTTGAACAGAAACCTTTTAGCTTCTAAAGCTGTTAAAAACAGACACATAGTTCTAGCAATAATTATATTTGATGAATAGAATTTGTGTGTTATTTAGCTTTAAGTATGTACTTCATTGAAATATTTGTGTCTATTATGTTCCATAAAAAGAAAGTTGCATATGAGTGAGAACCTTGCTTGAGAGAAAATGTGCATACACAGTAAATTTCAGCACTGAAATTGAAAAAAGTGATTGTATGAAGCTTTTTTGCACCTGAAAAGAATCTGTCAGTGTTCCAAAAGTGAGAATGCTGTGACTAAAAGGTACCTATCTGCCTCTTGCTTGAGTACCTGACCATCAGTAGGCTTACCCATTTAAACTATCAAAGCATGGCTGTCTTTTACAAGCTGTGTGATTACCATTCAGCGAGGACTGGGGCTTTGAAATTTCAGGATCTGCCTTTCTCAAAAAGCGAGTGAGGACTGAAATGCTATTGCTGTGAAATTACCTTGGTTTCTTTCATGTTATATTTCTATCTTTACGTAATTTTGGGGAAGTTGGAAGGGTAGGAAGAAGGGCGGAAGAACATGAAGGATGATAGCCAGGAAAGAGCATTGCCTGCAGGTTAGGTAAGTGTAAATCCAAACCACATCTGAGCATGCGAATTCTGTACGCACTGCACACAGAGATTTCATTCTCAGAGTGATAAACAGAGCACTGAAAAGGATGGATGCTGCTGGAAACCATCAGGAAGCAACACTCAAGAATTACTTTCTACATGCAATCCAAAGCCTGCAGTCCTCTTACTAGGTTAGGTGTCTTTGCAACAGCTGATCACTGCTCACTCTCTTGTCCTTGGAAAGATACGGCTGATGACTTATGCAACAGCCAAATGGCTGGTGCTCTTTTTCCACTTTAAGCACTTGGCTGGGTCCAGGCTGCAGCGTGGGTAAGGTCATTCTCCTCCTCTTCTCTTAAGGCTGCACAGAGAAACATGCAAACATCACACAGAGGGGAGACAGCACAAAAGAGGATGTAGCTGTTTGCACAGAGAGCTGGGATGGTGAGCGAACATATATGAGATTATTTTTCTTAGGCACTTTTTCTAGGTTTGTTAGGAGTAAGTGATAGACACTTGTGAGTCCTTTGTCCTTTGCAATATACTGGGTGCTACTGACTTGAGAAATGCAGGGTGGCACAATCTTTCCAGCTGAGTTAAGGGTGCAAAACACTTGCTCCTTCTCCCCTCGTCTGGTTCTTTCTGTTTACAAGGAATATTTAGGATAAAGCAGTATTTTTTAAAACTTTGATTGTTTACTATGGAACATTAGGAGTTGTTTGTCCAGTTTTTGTTTGATTTTCTTCCTCTTTAAAGCTTTTATGATACGTGTTATCATCTAAGCCTCTGCTGAACTTCATACTTCAGAGTGTGAAGTTGTGTGGCATAAAGTTTGTAAACTTAACCTGAGTGAGCAAATTCTGTTATGTATATTTAAAGCTAGTCAAGTAACTGCATGTATGTGCACAGGTGTCTGTATTCAAATCAGATGCCATGGATCCTTTGCAGTCAGCAGAGAGAGATGGGTGATTCACCTCTTTCTAAAATGAACATCTGTATAATGATATGAAATATGTCCTAAATAGTCTGAATTCACAGAAGCTCTATAGCATCCACAACACCCTGTGGCAAGTGTTTTCATAATTGCTTGTGAAATAATAATTTCCAAATGTGGGCTCTTCAGTTTGAGTGAGACATGGATATACTTAAGAGAGTAGAGTGAAGGGTTATAAAGATGCAGAAGTGGCTAGAGCAGTCCTTCTGTGAGGAAAGGCTGAGAGAGGTGGAACTGTTCAGCCTGGAGCAGAGAAGGCTCAGGGGGATCTTATCAATGTATATAAATACCTGAAGGGAGGATACAAAGAGGACAGAGCCAGGATCTTTTCAGTGGTGACAGAGGCAGTGGGCAGAAACTGGAGGAAATTCCCCCATAGCATCAGGAAACAATTTTTCTCTACTGTGACCCTCTACTAGGTGGCCCTGCTTGAGCAGAGAGGTTGGAGAAGATGACCTCCAGAGGTGTTTTGTGATTTCTTTGACTTTTCTTATTCTTATGCTATGAGAGACAGCAATCATTCACTTTCCCTGTGCCACTAAAAATTCGGTAGACCTCTATGATACCTTTTTTCAGTCGCTTTTGAATAGAGATCAGATGGTGCAGAGCTGAACAGAGTACTGAAGAGGTGCCATGGATGTGTACTGTAGCAGGTGGTGTGTCTAAATATACAATGTATATAGCTAGCTCTTGGCTTTCTTCTCAGTTCCTTTGCTAACAATTCTGAGCACTTGGCTGATGTTTTCATAGAGCTGACTCTGAAAATTTAAAGATCTGTTTTTCTTCTGGATGGTAATCATTGCTTTAGTGTCTGTTGATGTGCAGATAACTTTTTTCAGTACAGGCATAGCTTTATCTCTAGAACTGAATTTTATAGGGCAGACTTTTAGTTTGCTACTAACTCTTGAGAGATCCCTCTGTACCTTTTTATAGTTGGCCTTTGTTTTTATTAAGTTGACCTGAAAAGCAGTTCATGTTCATCATCAGCAAATGTCATGGTTTTGCATTTCCCTCTTCTCTTCTATAAGTTAAAGAGCTTGAACCCCAGTAAAGATTTTCTTTGTAGGATCATGCTGGTGACCTCTTTTCTCTGCAAAACGAACTGCTCCTTTTTTTGTTTCCTATTTGAAACTGATTATTGCCTGTAGGAGGGTTTTGCATTTGTCTAATGGCAGATTAGTTTCTTTTAGAGCCTTGGTGGAAAGACCTTTTCAAAGCCAGTGAGAAATGCAGAAGTTACCTTTGCTGACTTATTGCTTACAGAGCTTTAAAAGATAATGCCCTGGGGATCTAATTTTCTTGCTCCAAAATTTTAAATCCAGAATTATTTGTTGAATTTATGTTCTCTTGCAGTCCCTGCAGAATGCTACAGCTTCCTTTCCTTCATAGTGTTCTCGACTTGTGGAGTCATAAACCTCAGTGGAACTTTGGGTGAGATTTTTCTTGTTCATTGCTAAAATATTTCTTATTTATTCTGGAATGTTCTGTTAACCCTTTTCCTGTTGGTTACGTATTTTGTTCTAAAAAACGTTAAAGACTAGTAAAGGAAAAGTTTACATAGGTCAAAGAAAGAAGGGCTTTGGCTACTATATATGCTTTAGCCTGTAATTAACATTGAGGTTTTCTCTAAAGGAGTTGGTGTAAAAATAAAATTAAAGAGAAAGACTGGAGGGAAAGAAAAATCTAGAATAAAGTTAATTGAATTGATCATTTTTGCAAAACACCAGTGTACTTAGCTTTATATACTTCTGCTGAGTTTTACAGTCTTTGAAATCTAGTAGGATAAAATAGAAAATTATAACTCCCATTCAAGCAGTAAGACCGCTAGAACATGGAATTTCTATGACTTTCTATTGGGTTTGTGTGACAAGGTTTTGGTAGCAGTGGGCTACAGGGGTGCGTTCTGTGAGAAGCTGCCAGAAGCTTCCTCTCTGACCAATAGAACCAATGTCAGTGGAAGGGACCCATGCTTGAGTGTTCAAGAAAAACTGCAGCCTGTGGGAAGGACTCGTATTGGAGAAGTCCATGGAGGACTGCCTCCCTTGGGAGGAACCCACACTGGAGGAGGGGAAGAGTTTGAGGAGTCTTTCTGCTGATGAGGAAGGAGCAGCAGAGATAACATGGGATGAACTGACTGCAACCCCTCTTCCCTGTCCCTCTGCATTGCTGGTGGGGAGGAGATAGAGAAAATTAGGCAGAACATTAAACTCAGGAAGAAGGGAAGGGTGGGGTGAAGGTGCTTTTAAGATTTAGCTTTATTTTCTCATTACTGTACTCTGATTTAATTGGCAATAATTTAATTTCCCCAAGTTGAGGTTTTGCCTGTGATGGTAACAGGTGAGCAATCTCTCCCTGTTCTTATTTCAGCACGTGAGCCTTTTGTAATATTTCTTCTCCCCTGGCCAGTTGAGGAGGGGAGTGCAAGAGCAGCTCTTGCAGTCCAGCCAAGGTCAGCCCACCACAAGAGTCAATTAAATTAGGATGTTTATAATAATATCTTTTTGTGATACTGTTGAAAATTAAAGGACACAGAGAGGTTAATAATTTGTCTGAAATAAAAATGCTGCTGGTAATCTGGCCCTGGAAATCAGCTAGTGATAGAGCTTGCAGATAGTCAAGGAGCAGCTTTGCTATGGAATGAAAGGAGCGGGTCATAGTGCTGATGTTACTTGAATTCTTGACAGCAGGCTTGCTTTCAGATTGCTAGGAGTTCAAACTGGGGGCATAGATCAGATTTTGTTGTCTTACAGTTCATTTCTTTGTTGGTGAAGTTTACCCTTTGCTGGATATAGAGTCAAGAGAATGGTTTGCGCTGGAAGGGCACTTAAAGATCATCTAGTTCCAACCCCTCTGCTATAGCAGGGGCACCTTCCACTAGACCAAGTTGCTCAGAGTCCCATCCAAGCTGGCCTTGAACACTTTCAGGGATAGGGAAGAAACCATTCTCTTGACCCTATATACAGCAAAGGGTAAACTTTTGATCCTACACAAAGCATGTAGTCCTTGTGTAAATTCATAAAAAACATTCCTTCCTCTTTACTTTTGCCTGACATTGATGCTAAACAGAACCTGCATAAATACTGTGGGCATGGTTTGTGCTACCAAGCATAAGCTGCTCGTGTTAATAGCTCAAGCTTGTGCTATTGTAAGAGTTGCTTGTGCTATGTGCAGAGTTGGAGGAGATAGATTGCCCTCTGAAGATGCCTTTATCCCTCTTCCTATGGTAAACATGAAAACAGCCAGAGGGGACTATTGCAGTCATCCAGGCTGAATGAGGTGAAGCTCACTTTACATTTCTGCCTGTAGTGATCATTTTTTGAAAAGGGCATAGAATCCTTCTGGTTTCCAGCTTGAGCAGATGCCAGTGTGCTCTGAGAGTGTTTAATTTAGTATTAAGTCCAGGATAGAGGGGAGGAGTTAGCACTGAAAAGGGGAGACAGCTCTCAAATCCTTTGCATTTTATTTGTTAAGAATATGTACATACAAGTATATGTAACAATGCAATGTGATTAGTAGTAATGCAACATGACAGTGCTCGTAAACTATAAAAGGAAATGTTGCATTGTGTCGGTACCTAAAGGGGGCCTGCAGAAAGGCTGGAGAGGGACTTTTTACAAGGATAGGGCAATCATCTTAAGCTGAAAGATGAGAGATTTACATTAGATATTAGGAAGAAATTCTTTACTGTGAGACTGGTGAGGTGCTGCTACAGGTTGCTCAGGGATGTTGTGGATGCCTTGTCCCTGGAAGTGTTCAGGACCAGCTTGGATGGGACTCTGAGCAACCTGGTCTACTGGAAGGTGTCCCTGCTATAGCAGAGGGGTTGGAACTAGATAATCTTTAAGTTCCCTTCCAGCCCAAGCCATTGCCTTGACTCTGTAGTGACAAGGAAGGGAGTTCAGCAGGATGTCTAAGGATTAGATTTACAGGGGAAAAGAGGGTGCACATGGTTAAATTATATGGGATACCGGGGTGAATTTACAAAGACATGCCTAGATCACTGAAAGCAGGAAAACTTACTGCTGGGGGAAGAGTTGTAGTGACCAAAGAAGTGATGGTTTCCTGCACTTTGAGTCAGTCCCTAAATGAAACAAATTGAGAAATGCTTTTATCCTCTGGACAAGTTATTTAATAGTAACAGGTTAGGATGTGTTGCATGTTTTTCCTGAGACATCTGATGTGGATGACTGGCATGGAACCAAGAATTCTGTATTATGTACAATAACTTGGATAAGTAGGCTTTTCAGTGCTTACCCTAACAGGCAGACAGGCAATATACTGATACTATTTAAGCTATTTATCAATGTTATTAAATTTTCCACCTGTAGGCAATTTCAAAACAAAATAATGAAGTTAGTTCAAAAATTATGAGATTTAAATAAAAATACTTATTTGATTTATTCACTCTTAATCAGTAAAATTTGCTTTCAAACACAAAAGTTTTCCAGTCTTAGTTATGGTAAAAAAAAGGTGTGGTGAGTTGAGAGTATTCTACAATATTGGCAGGACTAGGGGAGCAGGATCTATGAGAGAAAGGCCAAATATTATGAGACTGCCATGTCTGGTGCTTAAGTAAATTGTGTCAGCCTGAAGTGTAAGCATATATTAAGGATACTATTGTTGTTAAGGAAAGCTGAGCAATCATTAGGTTCCCATTGGTTTCAGAGAGTTTTACTTTGTTTTTTTACATTTCTTTCTTCTTTTTCAGATGGAAATACTGGCATGAACTTAAGAACTTTGATGCTTTCAAACCTTGAATTTTGATTGTTAAATGACCAGTTAAAAATACTGCCTGAACCAGATGAAATGCCTTGAAGACCTTTGGTTCTGCTTTTGTTTTTCCTGAAGCAATGGTTTTCTCAGCAATGTTGACGCTGGCCCACTCTGGGACCTCAAATGCTACTTTCATTGTTTATGAAAATGCCTATATGAATTTTACCACTCCCCAGTTCTTGCTTCACAGTGGCACAACACAGCCATTGAGGTATAGTTCAGGTGCTGTGCTCACCACTGAGAGAAGTACTTTTCTGATAAACACTACAGCTGTCCTGCCATCACAAGAAGTTTTCAGGAGCTTGAGTTTGCCACTCCAGATCATTCTTTCTGCTGCTATGATATTTATCCTATTGGTTTCTTTCCTTGGAAACTTTGTTGTCTGCCTGATGGTCTACCAAAAGGCAGCTATGCGATCTGCAATTAATATCCTCTTAGCAAGCCTGGCTTTTGCAGACCTGCTGCTGGCAGTGCTGAACATGCCATTTGCTCTGATAACAATCATTACCACTCAGTGGATTTTTGGGGATATATTTTGCAGAGTTTCCGCCATGTTCTTCTGGCTTTTTGTCATAGAGGGGGTAGCCATTCTTCTTATTATTAGTATTGACCGATTTCTTATCATAGTTCAGAGGCAAGATAAACTGAACCCCTACCGTGCAAAGATTCTTATTGTGATTTCCTGGGCAGCATCCTTTGTTGTTGCTTTTCCGTTATCAGTAGGGAATCCTAATCTGCAGATCCCCTCGAGAGCGCCTCAGTGTGTTTTTGGCTACTCAACAAGCCCAGGTTACCGAGCCTACGTGATAGTTATCTTGCTAATTTCTTTTTTTATTCCATTTCTGGTAATGCTGTATTCTTTTATGGGTATACTCAACACTGTCCGCCACAACGCAGTTCGTATCCATAGCCACCCTGATAGCATATGTCTCAGCCAGGCCAGCAAACTTGGTCTCATGAGCTTACAGAGACCTTTTCAGATGAATATTGATATGAGCTTTAAAACTCGTGCCTTCACAACCATCTTGATTTTGTTCCTTGTCTTCATAGTCTGTTGGGCACCATTCACCACTTACAGCCTTATTGCCACGTTCAACAGCCACTTCTACTACAAGCACAACTTTTTTGAGATAAGCACTTGGCTCCTTTGGCTCTGCTACCTCAAGTCTGCACTGAACCCACTGATTTACTACTGGAGGATTAAGAAGTTTCATGATGCATGCTTAGACTTGATGCCCAAATTCTTCAAGTTCTTGCCACAGCTCCCTGGCCACACAAGGCGGCGCATCCGGCCCAGTGCCATCTACGTGTGTGGGGAGCATCGGTCGGTAGTTTGAAACTGCAGTTGTTTGACAATGATTGTTGTTTGCTGGGGTTATTTGTTTTTAGGCTTTAGGTTGAATTTTGTTTTGTTTCATATGGCTTTTTCAGTGTGGCCATATATATAACTTGATTGAATTTTCAGTACTCTGTGCAATTTTGGGAAGACAGAGGGAGGGAAAGTGATTGGCCGGAGTTGGGTTTACTACCAGAATACAATGTAAAGAAAATAACAAATGTTACCTCTAGGATTCCATGGAAATCCATTCTTTTAATGAAAACTACATTTGGAACATTTTGTCAGGTTTATGCTTACTAGGCCTGCAATCTTATCTAATTGTAGGGACTTTTTTTATGCTGCTAAGATACGGTGTATTGAGTTGGTGTAATTCTTTTGAAAAATATTGCTGCTGTCTGCCAATATATTAGAGCCAAAAAGTCTCATTAGATTATTTCTATCTAATTTAACAATATTTGAGAAGTTTTCATGGTAACATTAAAAAACATTTTTTTAATATTTCCATTAGTATTTTTGTGCACTTTACAAAATTTACTGTATAGTTTGTTCGTTTGAATATTTTGTTCTGTATTGAAGACATATTATTATTGCTGTTATTATTATTTGTTATATTGGTGAATTTCAATGAAAGACCTGTGTAAGCTCTGGGAGGGCAATTTATGTTGGTATAGCTACATGTGCAGTCATAAATTTTCTGTTTTTCTAACAATTGATCAAAATTAACTGCTCAGTTATGAGGAGAGTTAAAAGGAGAAAACGGAGGAAAGAAAGAGAAAGCAACAAAAATACCACGACCTGAGATTTGGGCTAACACATGGTTTAGAAGAATAGTGTTCATGGTTAAAATTGTTACAGGGTAAAGGGTGACTGTTGTTGTTTTTTGAGGCTGTTACAAGTTATCCAAACCTGATGATATGCCTGAAAACCTATCTGAAATAGTGGTTTTAGGGCCTGCAATTTGTTCTGTGTTTGTATAATGCTGTTTCTTCTTGGCGCTCACATAAGGCTAGGTGTGCTCCACACTGCTGAAATCTTGCTGTGAGGCATTTCTTGGGATAGGATTAGAAATAGTAGGGTAAACCAGCAAACAGATAGCAAATGAACAATAGCTGAGATTAAGATTTAGTCAACATAGTAATGACAGGGGGAAAAAATCCTGAACTCGCTTGTTTTACAATTTAAGTAATGGATCAAAACCATTAAATGTCACAGAATCATAAAATGACTTGGTTTGGAAGGAACCGTAAGTACCATCCTGCTCCAGCCCCCTGGCCATGGGCAGGGACAGCTTCCACTAGACCAGGTTGCTCAGAGCCCCATTCAACCTGGCCTTGAACTCTTCCTGGGATGAAACATCAACAACTTCTTTGGGCAACCTGTTCCAGCGCCTCACCACCCTCACATGGAAGAACTTCTTTCTATATCTTTTCTAAATCTACTCTCTTTCAGCCATTACCCTTTATAACAGTCAGCCAGCAGAGTTTGCTGGGGATGTAAGTTAAATTCCCTTTTTCCTTCGGATACAACTTCACATTGATTTTTTCATTGCCCCTTTGTCTCTGTAGTGGCTGCTGCCTCAAGGGTTTACTCTCTGTTCTCATCTATTAGGCATCAACTTCTCTCCCTAAAATGCCAAACTACCTGTCTGATTAATGTCAGGCTGTGTTGGTATCTGCCTGGAAAGCAGAAAGGCAAAGATTTTCCTTGATGATAGCAAACCAAACTTAGATGCTTTTTTTCTTTTTTTCAATCAGCTAAATAAATATTTATTGTGAGACAAGTAAAATTAAGACTTACGTTTGGGCTTTGAAGCCAGGTCCCTAGTTGATCTGAGGCTGGGAAGAATACCTGCAGAATCAGCTTTTTGGGGCCATGACTGAGAGCAGAGGGATTCATGTACAACAAACAGCAACCAGAGCTAGGGTTTGGGTTTCTCTTGCTTCCATCTGTCTTTCAGTACCCCAAAGCATGGGGACATCTTCATTGTTCTTGTATCAGAGGAGCAAAAATAATAGCAGTTTTGTCTACTTCTGTCTATCCGCACAGTACACACGTGAATGAAGGAAATGCCTTATTCTGTGTGGGTACCCAGGGACTGATTGCTTTCTGAGAGCCGCAAAGCATTCACACCCCAGATTTTTTTTTTAAGGTCTTCAATAAAGAACTAATTTAAATTATCTCCATTCCTCTCATTGACAGCTATTGGTAAAAGTGTTGTTATTATTTAAATTTTAGTATAAAAGGAATGATTTTGAATTTAGTAATTCCATTTTTTTTTTAAAAAAAAGGACTGCCAGCTGAGATTGTGTGTTACATGTAAAGGCTCTGGCAGTGGTGATGTTATCAATGTCCATGTTTCCCTTCCTTGTCAGTTTTACTGATGATGGTATAGATTTTTCTGATCTAAAGGAGTTCCACTATAAAACAGAGTGTTTCAGTGTGTCTTTGCAGTAAGGCTTTTATTTTTCAATTACATTTACATTGATAGCACAAGTTTATGACCTGGTTAGTATGGATTTTCTGTTTCAAAGCTGTCATACCTGTTTATTTCTGAAAGCAGCAAAATTGTGCTGCTTAGAGTTAATGTAACAGAGTGAGAGTGTACATTGTCTAAATTGCAGGAACAGGTCTTTTTGCTGTCTTCCACCTCTATGATGCCAAGAGATTTGAATGTTGTAAAATGTAATAATTCAAGAAGGAAAGAAGATGAGTAATACAAAAAAGTTAGTGAAATCACTTTCATGAAGGAGGAGGGAAAGACATTTTGTGGGGATTTCATGATCTCTGATAAGTACTGGCTGGGAAGTATAAATTTCAACCATCAAAGAGTTAATTTGTCTTGATAATTGTTTGTTTACACTGTCTGTAACAAGGTTTCTGGTCAAAGCTGCATTTGCTGATCCTTCGAGAAAAGAAACCCAAATTGTGTGGCCCAAACACAGCGGTGATTTACACAGTGATACAGTATTCACACTTAGCAGGAGGTGATCAGAGCATATAGTGAACAAAAGGGTGTTGAAAAAAAGAAACAAGGTGGTGTAGAAGTATCCCCAGGGTAATTATGTGTTTACTGAACCATTTGAGCGCTGTTGTGTCTATGTACTGTCTTGAGAGCAGTGCCTTGATAATTACAGCTGAAGTCCTAGGACCAAGTTGAAAACCTCTAAACTGCTCAGTCTTGCTCTCTGTGATCATGCCCAGAATCCTGCACAACCTCGCTGAGATTTGTAACACTAAAACACATACATATTGGCAGAATTGGGTCTCCTGAGGCAATTTAATGGTCTTGACCAAGACCAAGGATTTTAAAAACTCAGATTGTTCCTTCTTGACTTTACTGGGGAATTAAAATTTTCTTCCTCTCCAGAGATGATAGTCATTACTAATCTGTATTCCCTCATGTTACATTTTCAGACATCTTTAGTATGGAGGTTTTAAATGAAAGTATTTTGAAATATGTTGCAGTTTAATTCATTGTGTCAAAGCATGCTGCTTACCCAGTTCTCAGTTGTAGGAATCTATTGCTGAAATGATTCTTTTGTACTCAAAATTGTGTATTTTTGACATTTCTTGTTACTTATGTAAAAATATTTCTGTATATAGAGAAGAAAATTGTTTTGCCTCTTACTGCTTTCTGTCACCATTTTTTTCACTTGTATGGTTAATGATTTCATATTTTATTTCAGGCATATGCATAAATAACTGTAAGATTTCAGTGATCTTTCTGAAACAATTTAAGATTTTTTAATTCTTAAGTAACTCAATAATGTCCTTCTTGAAAGAGATTTTAATTTATTTTTGTGTGAATACTAAAAATTCAGAGCACAAGTTTGTTGTGGTTGGAATGGTGAGGAGTATCTTTAGTCCAGTTTTCTAGGAGCCACTACTTTGCCAGTATGAAGTGGTTTGAATTTTTTGGCGGTGTTTTTTTGTTATTGTTGGGGTTTTTGGTTGGTTGGTTGGGTTTTGGTTTTTTTTGTGTTAGTTTTGTTTGTTTGTGGGGGTTTTTTGTTTGTTTTTGTTTTTTGAGGGGGGTTGTTTTTGTTTTGGGGGAGGTTGTTTTGGGTTTTTTTTTGTTTGTTTGTTTTTTGAGGACTGGTCATTTTCTGATGGGGAGAAACCTTGAATTATTGTTTTAAAACTAGCTGTTACATAAAATGGCATTGTCTTTTCTGTACATATTACACCCGTGCAAATACCTGAGAAACAAAGGAAAAAAAAAGAGAAAATAAACATAGACATTCTCCAGAAATGTAGCAAAAGTCTTTAGAACTGACTCTCTTGTTTTTACGTGCACTAGTTTCTTCTATATAATACCCACCTCCATAGTTTCAAACACTTATTTTATTTTATTTGTCTATTAAATAACCAAGATTGCCTGATTTAGGTGGTTTTGTTTAAGCCAAAATGTTTCTTGTATAAAGCATTTGCAGAATACTCTTTTCTGAGACACTGGGGTAGAGACACGTCAAGAGATCTAAAACAATTGAAATACTATCCAGCAAGCAGGGAGAGAACCTATTAAGAAAACAACTTTACTAAAATACTACCTGAATTGAGTGTACTACCTTTTAGCTTGCACTGAGTAATTAAGATCATCTTACTGTGCAATAAATAAAGCAGGCAGTGGTACTGCAGGGCGTGATTCATATCAACACAAGACAGTGACCTTTATGACTCAAGTGCTTGCATGTTTGTATGTGATGGATTACTCCCCCTATTAGTGGAGTGAAAGAAGTTCAGCATCTTGGCTGGTTTTTTTCAGCTGGCTAATGATCTAGCAGAAGTTCTGCGGGAGTAATTTCTCTAAATGATAAAGACATGTCCCTAAAGAGTGCCTGAGAGGGGATAGGTATTTCTGGTTGTTTGAAAATGGCCATGCTCAGCTGCTGAAGTGCCTCATTGCGAGACTGTACCTCTGCAACAGCCACCTTTTCCGCCCTCATCTTCTCCGGTCCCTCCCTGCCTTCCCAAGGCAGCTCCTGCACAGTGGTGGCAGGAGGAGGTGGAGGTGCCTGGACAAGCTGTGGAGTCAGGAAACCTCTCACCCCATGCCACTCTTCCCTGTCTTGAGCTCAGGTTGGACCGTCAATGACAGCCTGGGGATGAGTTTTACCTCATCTGGTTTTAACATTAGTGCCATCATAGGAGAGCTGTTACAGGAGCACATATGTTTGGCTCTAGTGCTAGTGCAGAATCCTTGTTTTATCCCCAGTAGTGTTACAAGTTTTATTCTACCTCATCTTTCAATGACTGAGCTTCATCCAACTACAGCCAATTCATGACTGAATAAGAATCCCCGAG
This sequence comes from Origma solitaria, assembly GCA_013397895.1. NCBI lineage: Eukaryota > Metazoa > Chordata > Aves > Passeriformes > Acanthizidae > Origma > Origma solitaria. The sequence goes on from VZRL01001194.1 coordinate 369,337, forward strand.
CTGACTTGTGTCTCTGAGTGTTCTGGGTATAGAATCTGCCAGTGAGCTTCCAGCATAACAAAAGTTCCTACAGCTTGTTCTCAAAACAAAATGGCATTCGTGGAGACAAGCAGAACTCTGCTCAGATGTAAGGGGTAAAACAGCCATAAGTCAGTGACTGCACGGTGTGGTGGAGGAAAATATGAGTCATAATGGGACTTCTTAAGTGCCCCAAAGAGAGACAATGTTTGTTTTAAAAGTTGATGGATGAATATTTGTGCACAGACTGTTGAGTTGTGTTGTTCTACCTTATTGTGTGACATTGAATGCGGCTTGATACTAAATCATTAACAGTACTGCTGATAAGTAAAATAGTGTTCATAAATACCAAAGCAGAACTTGTTCCTAGTTTATATTATTATCCTGGCTACGTAACCGCCTTTGCCTATGTGCGGGCACAGAACATAGCAATAATGAGACATACTCCTCATTTAATTGGTGCTCTGCCTTAAATAGGTTACTGCAATCCAAACCTCTGTGGTTGACCTGAAATAAAATTAAGCCTCTTCACCAGCATGAGTAGAAATTCCACTAATGTTGCCCTGTCTGTTGAAAGAGAAGGTCTAGTGAAATAAATGACAGTTCCTTCAAGAGTCACTTAATTTGATCTCCAGAGGGGGTGTAATCACAGCTGTGATAAATTTAACAGTATCTTCCTTTGATTTCCTGGGCTTAGGCTCTGTGTCAAAGACAGAGGGGAGCTTTTGATGGCTGACAGGTGTTGCCTGAACACCCAGGATGGCAAGAGAGAGCCACTGAAGCCTACATGAAAATCTCAGTGCTATAGTTTGATCCCCACTGTTCTTTCAGATGTCAGTACTGCCTTTTTCTGTAAAAGTAATTCCTTTCAAAGGAAGACAGATGAAATGACCTCTTCCATCATCTTGTGTTTCTTTGTTGACACTTTGACTGTGAGAATAACAATTCTGAATTTGGTTCCCTAGACTTGGATTTCCTTCCCTTCCTCACTGAAGTAAATTTGAAGCTGTCATTTATCAGCCTATGTTCTGTGGTCTAATCTAGATGACATGTGAACTGTTTCACACTTAGAACTCCCTGGGACAGAGAGAAAGGGTGACCTTGAGAAGAAAGTGGGAGGATGTGGTCCAGCCACTGTTTGGTACCAGGTGTTGTAGAGTTTCACCGTTTGGCTGTCAGGAGAGCAGCAGTGGAAGCCAGGCTCTTTCCATCAGTGTGGCAGCCACCCCAGCCCACGTGTGTCTCCTTTCTGCTGAATATTTAGTCTGTTAAAAGTGAAACAGCTTTTACACTGGGGAGGGAGGGTGCTAACTCAGTTCCTTACTCAGATTAGGTAATAATCTACTGGTAAAGAGGTGAGGAGAGACTGTTTAAAATCCTCTGGGATCCCAAGAACAGCTGAAACCACATATCCTTCCTATTATTTTCACTACTGAATTATTGGGTTAAGGGAGTGATCTATCAAGAATTTCTGTTTCATTTATGGGGGTTTTTTTTGCAGCCTAAGATTCTGGTTGAGCTCTGAAAATGCCTATGGGTGGATCTTTTCTGTGGCATAGATAATGTAAAGCCTATTTTGTAAATTCTAGTTTGGGGTGGGCACAGCTTACTGCCAGCAGTGCTGCAGCACTTCTGGGCATATGCAGAAGCAGATGTATGTGATGAGATATATCTCTGATGCTTTAGCTATCCATAGCATAGACAGCTCCACTGATCTCTTGAGGCTCCTTTGCAGCCAGTAGAGACGAGTGGATGCTTTTCAAGATTTTAGGAGCTCCTCTGGAAGGTTACCTTCCGAAAGGAGAGAGAGAAATAGCATGAGAAAGCCCTAAACAAATTTTTGATTTCTGGTGATAGCTCCATTGGAAAGAAAATGGGGCATCGTAGAACTTAATTCACTTCCTCTAGTGCTTCTTTGTAGATGAGTGGCAAAATTCCTACACTTTTAAACACGGTGTGGATTTTCTCCTAAAAAATTAAATTGGGCTCAATTTGGTCCAATTTGTCTGAAGGAAATAGAGCACTTTGCTTCTATGTGAGAACACCTACACTGAGAGTTAGGATTGTTAAACTAGAATTCATTACCCTTGTACCTTTAATTACTTTGTCTTAGATTTCTCATGTTCCAATGTAGACAAGACTTCATAAAGTCACTTCTGAAATTACCCTACCTTCTAGCATGGATTTTTAAAGTTCTGGTAATTATTCCATTTCTGTTATGTCAAATTAGGAATCCAGAAGACATCACTGCATAGGCTGAGCTGCTCTCGTATGTATTTTGTTAGACTAGATAGAGGGAGTAATACAAGATCTGTAAGACTAAATAAGAAGCCAAAGGACTCTATTGAGGGGACCTGACTTTGCTGCCTACTAATTTGGGCAAGTGAGTGTCCTTGAAGACACCCCTAACTGCCCATTTGATTTCAGTTTTTTTGTTCAGGGATTATCTGATGTGAAATGTAGGAGCAATCCTGTAAATGTCAGTGAGAGCTGAAGCTTTACATGTCCTGGTCTCCAGGCATCAGCATCTAATTAATTCCTGTTCCCCTCATTCTGTCCCCACAAAGCTTTTGTTGCCTCTTGCAGTGTGCTCTACCTCCCAGGTAAGTGGTGAGAGAGGCACTCACACCTCACATTGACATTAGTCCTTTTCCATGCGTCCCTGTTTTAAAGGAGATGAGTTCTTTATGATTAGATCCTGCCTTCCTCCACAGGAACTGGAAATGTAGGATTTCAGGTAAGTGCTGTGGGGGATGGAAGCCAGGACTTCAGCAGGAAGGTGCCAGTCCTGCCAAGCATTTCTGCTGAGCAGCTGCTTTTCTGTCTCCTGGATAACCTGAGACTGCCTGCAGAGGTGGCTGACTTGCTTTACTCACAGAGCAGCACTTGCAGGTCCCTACCTCTGACCCTCTCAGTAGGAGTCTGCAGCAATTCTGGTGCCCTTCGCCTCATCTTTGTCACACAAGTTTTTTTAACTAAAGCAGGCCTTTAAGACAAAAGAAAATTTCTAAAAGCATTTTATATTGAGGTAGTTTTTTTTAAAGGTGCTTTTGTTAGCACAGTAATTAATTCATGTGATTTATATTACACAGGAGGCCAGACTATATGACTGCAGTAACTTTTTCTGGCTTTATTCTGTATGAGATCCTGATTCCACTTATATAAAGCTAAATTTTATTAGTGTCATTGTCAAGGTAAGCCTGACTATTGATAGAAATAATCTCAAACATAATTTAAAGGGAACAAAGAAATGGCCCTTTCAAGAGGGTAACTCACCCTAGGTCAGCATTGGTGGCTCTTGATTCTGGAAAGTTTGCTTTTCTAGTCAACTTTCTCAGAGGAATTAATTAACTGAAAACCTGTGACTAATGAAAGATGTTTTGTTCTTTTGAAGTTCAAGCTAATTTCCATGAAGGTTACTATTACTAAGCAACAGATTCTGCAGAATATCTCCTGGGGGGCTGAAACTGCAATACATACAAAGAGTAAAGCAAAAAACAGTGCAAAAAAAGGTGAAATATTATCCCCAGACACAGAGGCCACGAATAGTACCATGTCCAGGGCCTGTTTTGGAGTCTCCTTCCTTGAAAGCTGTTTTTTGACCAATGGGAAAGCTCCTGCAGGAGCATAAGATCAACACAAACCGTATGACCATCTGTGGTGAATGTAAAGCAAGGTTCAGCCTCTACTCAAATGTAGAGGTACACCAGAGAATGACCAAGGGAAAAAACCCAAGTCCCAAATATATTTCAGCATGCATAATTCTGAGAAAAGCAATCACCTGTAATATGTCCCAGTGATATTAAAAGAAGAATGGTTATTCCAGTTGTGAGAGCAGAGGGAAATGAAATACAGGAGTGCTTTCTTGAGTCACAAAAGATGGTGTCATCTTCTATGCAGCTTTGTGTCAGAGTAGAAATACGTATTTGCACCTTGCTTAAGGAAAAGCACACCTGGATATTCAGCTTTTTCAGAATAGAGATTTCATTCTGTCCTCTTTATCTGCCTTTATCTACTGGCTTTGCTAAATACAAGGTACAAAGGATAAGTGGGGGGGAACCCAAACCCCTTAATTACTTCCAATAACCATTTAAATATCTGCGTAAACTCCTTTGGTCTTATTCTTTTCTTTTATGTGTTCAGTTTGGGGAACTCTTTAAATGGTGTAGTTTTCTAGCATAGAATTTGCATGAGGTGAATTTCTATATTTGTTCAATAGAATTCGTAAACTTTACAGTAATAATAACATCAATATCATACAACTTAACTCACTAATCATGCTATGTGTAGGTTATGTACTATCTGGAAATAAAATATTCTAAATATTTAAGTTAAAAATATCTCTTGAATGTCAAACTCCCAAAGGTAAGAATAGAATATACAAAATAGTTTTTAGCATAGAAATCCAAATTTTTCTTAACTGCTCTGATCATTGCATTCACAGTTTCTTTTTAACATATATCTTCTGACATCATGAAATGAAGATTTATTATTATCCAAAGTTTTATAAAGTGACAAGGGAGGTACAAGGGGCACTACATTTTTAAAAAATGAAGTTCACATCATCTTTAGTTAGGTGCTTCCTTGTCCCTGGAGGTATTGAGAGTCAGCAGGTGCCTACACTGCCACGCTTTGTGAAGTCCGTTTTTGTACATGTGTAGGAGCAGCCATGTCCTCAGCTGGCTGTCATGGAGGTGCTTAAGTCACACCAAAGCCCTGCCAGTGTCCAGGCATTTAATGCAACTCCTGCCTACAGGAGGACTTTAATGAAACACGTGTATTCATTAAACAAGAACTTCAATGCAGGTCTCTCTTCTACAGAAAGCCCCTGTAGCTATTACACCTTATAGCAATAACTGGTTTCGGACTTAATTAGTATCCTAGCACAGTCTAGTGTTGTCACAGGAATGCTCTGCAGCTCATGTTTGGGTGGCTGTTCTGGCCTCACCACATGAGAATGATGATGCCACCATGAAGCACTATCTCAAACAGATAAATAAATTGAAAATAGAATTGGACTGACCTGAAGCTGCAGATAAGGTTTATGTTCAACTTCAGATCTATTCTAGTTTCAGACCTGAAATGGCTCACACCTTTTTCAGAACATTCTATATCTCGTGCAAAAATGTTGTGTGATGGATTTTTTCCAAGTGACTGATTCTGAATGTTAAACCTTACCCAGTTTAAAGGGATTGAGATTTTAGAAAGGGCAGTCTGTTTCCTCAGGACTTCTCTGTGAGTGTATATGAAGTTAAAATAGTCAGGGACAAAATGCCTGGAAACCTGAACTCGTCATATCTCTCCCACCCAGATCTCACTTTAAAGATCATCACTGTCTCTGCTTCTATTACGTGTTTCTGGTGACTGGATGGCTTTTAAAAATGAATGTGCTATTAGAAATAGTTCTCTAATTATATCTTCATTTTATGTTGTAGGCTGTAAATCATTTAAGCAAGAGTTTGGAATAAATAAATTGTGGGAAGTTTGATTAATTGATTGCAGTGAGTATAGCTTTCAGCCTTACGGCAGTAAAGATTTTTCAGTGTTACCACAGGTCAATTGCATATTTGCAGCTATACTTTTATTTTATAAAAACCTTGAGAAAATCACTGGTTTTCAAAATTTTGATACTAGCACTCCTTTAAAATTGGTGTTAGACTGATATAGAGCAATTATTGTTTGTACTGGCTTCAGTACATTTTGTTACATCCCAAACTATAAGGAAACAAAGATAAGTTGAACAAAGAGAAATATAGTAGTGAATGTGGGAGAAGGTGCATAAATATACATAAACTGTAAACTGGAAAACCAGAATTCCTTAGTTCTGCTGCTGGTGGATTAATTACTCTCAGGAATAATTTGGCATGGAAAATTTCAGATTATGTTTCTGCAGTAGGTCCTACTTTTCTGAACTTAGGCAGACACCAGTATAGAAGGTATGACACTCTCCAGAACTAAATAATTTTTTGGATGAGTGTACTTAGAGCATGGTGCTAATAACATCAAGGCTGTGGGCTCAGTTCCTGTATCAGCCATTCACTTAAGAGTTGATGATCCTTGTGGACCCCTTTCAATTCAGAATATTCTGTGGTCTGTGATTGTGTGTGCATGTGTACCACATGTTGTTGACATCAATGTCATAACTGTCATTTATGTTTACAAACTTATCCATACTAAGCTCCATAAAATAAATCCTATAGTTTGGAATTGGTCCTCAAAGGTAGATACAACCACAGTAAAAAAGGGAAGGCTCTACTACCACACATTTCTTACAGCATTTTGAATATAAAAATAATGAGATGACTATAGTCCTTTGTAATGGCCTTCTTCCCCGTTGGAGTGGAAAATGACAAAGCTGTCATTCATGGTGATGGAAAATGTATGTCATGCCCAAGGGAGGTGGTACCATTTTCAAATGACCTGGTTTGCAAAACTTGAGTTATTTTGGGGTGGAAGGTAGAGAGTCTTAATCATCATATCGATCACTATCACATGCTAACATGATACAGGCCCTGTGCTTTGAGCCCCTAGAGCCAATCTTCTGATTGAGGGCTGCCCTAGACAGAGGGACTAAAAGCAAGCATGCTGAAAATATAAGCCTGAATAAATATTTCTGACATGTAAGTATAATAGCTCTTGTAGAGCAACAAACCCTGGTATTTGTAATGCATTGATGATCTATATATTGCTTTTCTGATCTAGACTTCATAAAAATTTCTTGGTGAACAAGTCTCAAGAAATCAGCTTTTGACATTTTTTTCCAATGAACTTATCCAGCCAGTGGTATTTTAATTTAGCCTTTTTCCAGTCAGGGATATTTAATCATAGGCTTCTATATGAACTGTGCCTCGAACGATTAGGTATCCTGCTGAGCTCAGACCACAGTAGAAAACTTTGGTTTACTTGACTCAAAACAAGTGTGTGCATGTGCATAGTAAAATCTGTGCTTTTATTGCTTTTCTGACTCTTTCATTCAATACTAGCAATGCAGCCATTCATGGCAAATGCAGAGGAAATGCAATAATGGCTTAGGCAGTAATGTGCCTAAACTTCTGGAAAAAGAAAGTTTTTTCTAAATATATGTCAGAATATTCTGTTGCCCAGAGTTTCCTGCTTTCCCTGATACTCCCCTGCATCTGAGGAATTCATTTAACCATTTTTGTCAGAAATTCAGATTATTCTCGTTTAAGGGAATATTAGAAATAACAAATGCATGACTTTTTTTACATCTTTGATCTTTTCTTGCCACCAGGACTAGTACAGCACAAGGACTGTGGCAGTCTCTCGCTGGCAGTTCATTCACTCCTGTCCCATGAAAAGAGTTGCATGTGGAATGAAACTGCTTCGAGCTGAAGAAATAATTGAAGACATACATTGTTAAATCTTCGTGAAAATATCATGAAATATCTTTGTGTGAAGCTAACACAGAGGATGCTTCATTTTGAGAATAGTGCCCTATTGCTTCCAGTTTCTATATATTATATGCTGAGATATTTTATAAAAAAAAGGCACTCTAGCTCCAGTAGGGATTAGGAACTGGGAAACATCCACCATTGTTAAACCTGCAGGGAGTATATATCCAGTTCTGCCACTTTGAAACATTCATTTGACAAGGCTGTGAATTGAACTTGGACTTTTCATTTTTCTTCAGTCAGTACAGGCTGGTGGATTTTAAAGGACACAGGCTGGATGTTTCTTGAAGTTCGTGGTGCCAGTGTCTTGGATCAGCATGATTTTGTGCTGGTTTTTTTATGTCTTATACTGAAATGCACATTACTTTAGCAAGTTTGAATTTGAAAGGTAATAATGGGACTTATTATGGTTTCCTGAACATCACTTTGTGTCTCCTTTCTATAACAGCAATGTGAGAAATAAAGAAAGAGTTATGACAGTAACTGAATGTTGCTTTGTTACTGCATCTACCTGCTTGGTACATGTCTTTTAATGGCATTTTCTTTGAATTCTGTGAAGAATAAGCTGTGACTATTTGTCAGCTTGGAAAAGCAATGTAAGTCTAGCAGAGTGAGGCAAATTCATGCATCTTCTTCTGGGTATTTAAAAAAAAAATAAAAAAATTTCTGGATTCTGGGAAATATCAGATAGTTACTGTATTATGGATTCATTTTACCTAACTTTCAGCACTAAAAAATTAGGAATCAAATCTAAACTACTCCCATGTGCTCTCTAGGTATCTTCAGATGGTGAATCATCCCTTCTATCCAAGAAACTTCTTTTAGGAGGATGAGTCACTATTCAGAAATGCCCACCTGCTTCCAGTGACTCTTGAGGAGGGTAAGCTTGAGTTAACTTTTGCATCTCTGAAGTGCGGTAAGGTGAAGTTAAGAGTTTGCTTCTCTTCATCTGTGACTTATTACCATGGTCGTGTTTGTTTCAAAAAGAGAGAAGCAGAGAATTACACCATGGTTATCCCATGGTACTTATTTAATAGATTTTCTGAATCAAGTCCTATGTGAGCAGGCAAATGAGGTACCTGATATGGCATTCCCACTGTCTTTTGAATATGTACAACAGTCCCCTCTACTCAGAAGTATAAAGAGGCAATAGATTGCTTTAGTTCAAATTTTGAGTAGTCAGTGTTGTCTCATCTTAGTTTTTTCTTGCTTCTCTGTCAGCAGCAGAAATAATGAGCACCTTATTTTTCTCCTGTATGACATTACTTAAAGCTTCCAAATGACCCCTCACATTTTTAGGTGAGAGTTCTCAGACTCTCCAGAGTGATTCCTATGACAGGTCTTGCAGGCACTCACCCTCACCCTTTTTTTCAGGACTCATCACATTATACTTTCTTACAGTAACTCAATCCATTAATTTTGCCTGTACCTAACTTACTCTATGTTTGTGTCATTACCTTAAGATTTTGACTTCCAGTTGCTAAAAACATAAGTCAACATTTTGTTATGGCAGATATTTCAGTGTAATAATAATAATAATAATAAACATCGATGTTGCTACCATCACATTTTGTATCTAATACTTGTACTGTTAGTGACATTTAGTTAGATTGTTAAACCCCTGTTATGGTACAGGTATACAATACTGTTTTAAATATTTTTTAAAGCTCGTTAATATAAAACACATCACAGAGGAAAACTTATCTAAAGGTTTCTCTCTTAGCTCCAAGCTGCATCCAGCAGAATTTCTCTCTTTCATCCACCCTCTCTGATGATATTTTTAATGCCTTCAGCAAATCAGTCTTTCAATTCCACCTACAGAGAATTGTCCTCACAATGTGGGACCTAAATATAGCTACAACACAGCTTGTGATGTACCGTAGTACAAGAGTACTGCAATAGTTACTGTGATGTCTCTGGGACCGCAGTGCCCAGCCCAGGTTGCTTTAACCTAGAGCTGCCTTAAATAGGAAGAAGGAAGGCTGTCTACCGTCACAGCAGATGGTGTTGTTCCCAGCAAGTGTGTGGGGTAAGCAAGGGTCACACAGCTAAATTCATGCCGCTGCTGCAGGAGTGCAGTGGGGAAAGTTTCTAAATGCCAGATATTTTCATTTTAACCTACTTTTTACACTGTGTCATGGCATACATTTCCATTGGTCATTGTTTCATCTGGTGATTGTGCTTCTTATACTCAGGCTGAAGAGAGTTTGATAAACTTTTCATGAATTGGGTGTGTTTCATCATTTCAAAGTAGATTTCTGAAGCTATCAGATAACAGCTGGTCTTTCCAAACTTAACACCAGTTAATTTTTGATATTCATTTCATATATATCTTCCGTAGCCAGGCAGAAAGTACAGCAGTTAACTTGAGATGCACTCATTAACTACAAACACAATAATTTTATTTTTTAACATTTAGAAATGCCATTGCCTTTGAGAGAGCTTGAAAGTTGCAGAAGTGAAACAAAACTCTAATTACGATTATAGATTTGAACCCATATGGATAATTTAGATTAGAGGTATCAAAGACCAAGATTAGAAGGGCTTTCAGCAACCACTGGTGTTCTCAGAAATTAATAGTAAGTTCCAACTACTCTTATCAGAAAAATCTTCAAATGGAATTTTCATAGTGTTTTTCCAGACCATGATATAGGAAATAGAATCAACTCATCCTGTTTCTCCCCTTTAATATATTTCTAGTGAGAAACATACTTATCACAGGCTTTTGTTGGAGCATAAGAATGATCACAGATCCTTTAGCCATACTCTGAGGTCTCTCAACTTTATTTCACTTGTGATCCCCATTGAGCATGAGAGTACAGAGTCTGATGTGAGGTTTCATATGCTTATGAAGCCATTTGAGACACAGGGTGGATTGGTTTGAAGATTGTTGTAACCTCAACCCTCTGTAGCTTTGCTCTATGCAGGGTGAAACTGGGTGTTTGAAGAAAAACATTCAAAACTTCCTATAATATCCCACAGATATACCTGATATTAGAGAAAGAATGTTTGGAGTTTTTTTTCTACACATTCAATAGATCGTGGCATTATATGATACTTTTCTAAAATATGATGCCTTAAAGCAGATTGCCCAGCAGTTAAACAGTAGTCAGGGTGCTTACACTGATCTGCTAAACAATTACTTAAGCACTACTGTAAGTAAAGAGCATTATTTTTTCCAGAAGTATTAGGTAGGTCTCTAGAGAGATTCTTTCAGAAGAAATATTAGGTAGGGCTCCAGGGAGATTTTCTAGTCTTCCTGAGCTGCCAAACAGGAAACAAATTTTATTCTATATTAAACCTGAATACATTACTGTCAAAGTGGTTATTATTGGTTTACCTCAGTGTACTTCTGAGTAGAAATTGGCGCTATAGATTCTGTCTGGGTGGGTGCTAAAGATGAACAGATGGATGCTTTTGGCCAGATTTTATCTTAAGCAGTGAATGAAATGGTAATGACGTATTTGAGTACGACAATTTCTCTAACTGGAAGTCTCAGAAGCAAAAAAATGTGAAATCAGTGCGTATGTCTTCCTAATTTATAAGCTATTCTGGTATGCCTCATGATGACTGAACTTTCCTGCTTTACATGCTAGTCTAAATTTACTTGTTATTAATATCCCCACCTAGGTTAGGCTTGGAAAGCAGTAATTATTCCTCTGCTTGAAACCACAGGCAGTGTTTGGCATTATGCTGGAGTGATTTATATCCCTTAGATTAAACTGAATATTGTGGGTGAACACTGGATTGTCCAAATCAAATAAGAGGCAGTCATGCTGTCCTGAAATTTGGTGGGGATTTTTGTGTTGTTTTTAGTTGTCTGGTTTGTTTGGGGTTTTTTTATGTGTTTTTTGGTTGAGCTTTTTAAACAGCAAGTGAGAGTACAGAACTTCCCAATGCAGGAATAAGAAATGCAAATTCTGCTTTGATGGGGGAACATTAGTAAAATTTGCAAGATGGCTGTGCAACTTTAAAGTGGAAGAAACTTTTCTCTGTTAAGATTAAGATTAGGCATAAAATATTTTCTAATGCCTCATTGGTTTATTTTATTTTAGAGTTGTATTTTAATAAAGCCAATTAATGATAAAATAAAACTGTACAAAATTACAATCTGTTATAGTTCTTCCTTAAAATTGAGTTTATTATCAAGTATGGCTGCCATCAGTTTGTAGAGATGTCTCTTAATGTAATCTTTTACAGTAATATTCATGGAATAACATTTACTTGTTGGTGTCCTGGATTGACAGAAAAAGGCTCTGTGTGTCACTGTGTGTCAAAGTGTCAGACAGATGACAGAGATGATGCAAATTGTGCAAAAAACAGTGAAGTTCCTAAATTAGCTAACCTCTGTTCTTGATATTTTTATCTACCATGTGTTGCAATTTTCATAGAGGTTATTAGTTTTGTTGGAATTGGCGATGACAGAGGGTGACACCATCACTGAAACAGAGATGGTGAAAAATATCTCCTTATTTTAGCTATGTGACTGTGTGGGGTTTTTTCTTGAGGTCCATCTGCTACCACTGGCTCAGAAATCTGATCTAGATGCATCACAATGCCCTCCCATTCCAGAAACTGCATAAATGCAGTACTGAATCACAGTCTTAAATCTAAGTGGGTGGAAAGCGCATTTCATTACACTACAGCTTGAATTCTTCAATTTCCTTTCTCTTGCTTCTGGGAAGCCTGAATGCTTTGCTATTCTAGCAGTGGAATTAGACATAAACATTAAAAAACCCTTCTTTCCTTGAAGGGAGCACTACAGGTTGCTGCCTTTTGCTCTGGTCTCCACTTGCTTTAGACACAGCCATTTATCTCCAGCTTGCTTCTGCTGAGTGCAAAGCTTGGCAGAAATAAATCCCATCTCGCTGTTTCATGGATTTTCCTTGTCTCCCCAGTGTTGGTTTCTCTGCCCACACTTCTCCCTCTGCTTGTCTGCATCACCTCTCCAGCATCACTTGTATCAGCTCTACCTACTCTTACTGGCAAGGGTTCAAGGGTTGCAAAATTCTCTCATCTTTGACTCACTGTTCTAGGGGCTGGCAACCAGCTGCAATGGAAAAAGGATATGCCTAAACTTGGGACATCCATTCAAACCTCGAGCAGCCTACCCTCATTGTCTGTAGCTCAGTGTCTATCCCCTCGGGGCGAGGGAAAGAGTTGTGCAGGGTTTCTGTGCATGACCAAGGGTCACAGACCAGTCTCCTCTGGTGGATGGATGCCTGAGCTATGCGGGAGGGAATATCAGGATCAGCTTGCTTATGAGCACTAACATCCCTTGGCCAAACACAAGAGTCCCATCTCCGCAGATTCGGTGCCAGACTCACGACCTTTTCCTTCTAGTGGAGTAACGCTGACAAAGTCAGGCTGTCAGCTTGTGATGTGACAAATGACACATACTACTGTCCTTTTTCCCTGGTTTCCTGTTGTAACAATAGGGGCTCTCCATGTTCTCTGTCTGGGTATAATGCCTTAGGATTTTAGCGTCTATATTTTTCGTGGATCTGTAGTTTTAATGTGTGAGTGGCACTCTGTGTGGCACTCCATATAGAGTGCTAAATCTCTTGTACCCAGCATTTTTAGACTGAACAATTCCTCTAAAGCTCAGGATCCAAGGACACTTCGCTGCCTCAGGGCCCCAAGATATGTAAACAACAGTGAATTGGGGGGAGCAAACTTGGAGTAATGACATCATTGCCTGAAGGTGTAATTGGAGGATTAATGCTTGATATGTAAATGGACAGAACTCATAAAGTATAAAAAACTTGTGACTCATTGTCCATTTTGGGTGTAGCATCTGGAGTAGGCTCTGTCTGCCCTAAATTTACCTTGAAGGCCCTTCAATAAATTTATCTGCTTTTTATTCTCTTAACTTTGTCTAGCCTCTGTTTTAGGTAAGCCCATCAAGGCATCAGGTGGATCATGCATTTGGATGCTTACCTGACATTTGGTGGATTTTATTAAATGTCTTGGATTCCTGCATGACCTGAACATTCCATTGAACACCACAGAACCAGCACCTATGGGGCCACTATCCCATGAGTGTCCTTTGTCTGTATCACCCAAGGGCAAGGTGAAGACAAGAATCTTGTCCTTGCCTCCAGAATCAATAAAAACTGTTATCACTGCCAGCATTACCCTGGGGCAGAGGCAGCCTCTTCACTTCTTTGCTCTCTGATTTCCACATATTCCTCCCGACTCCCACATACACCCACAGAAATGTCCTTTCAGGACCTGTAGTTTGGGCCACAGCAGAAGTCTCTCTGTGTAGGAGGCTGGTGAAAACAAACATCTTAGTATCTTTTGTTGTCACCTTTTATCAGTTTCAGGTTTGGTTAGGAGAGAGAGCTTTGGTGGTGTCCAGAAGGGCTGCAGTGACCAAACCTTGGCTCTACAGTAAAAATTTCACAGGAATATTTAAAAAAACCCCTCAACATGAGCTGGCATTGTGCACTTGTGGCCCAGAAAGTCAACTGAATCCCAGGCTGCATCCAAAGCAGTGTGGCCAGCAGCTCGATGGAAATGATTCTCCACCTCTGCTGTGCTGTCCTGAGATCCCACCTGGAGTACTGTGCACAGTTCTGGTGTCCCCGGTACAAGAAGTGCATGAAGAAGTTGGAGCAAGTCCAGGGGAGGCCACAAAGTTGCTAAGACTGGAGTGCCATCCCTACAAAGACAGGCTGAGAAAGTTGGGGCTGTTCAGCCTGGAGAAGAGAAGGTTGTGTGGAGATCTCATGGCAACCTTGCAGCATCTGAAGGGGATCTACAGGGAAGCCAGGGAGGGACTCTTCATTGGAAACTGTAGGGATAGGACAAGGAGTAATGAGTACAAACTGAAAGAAGGGAAATTTAGGTTAGATATTGGGAAGAAATGCTTTACTTTGAGGGTGAAACTGCTGCCTGAGGAGATTGTGGATTTTCCCTAACTTGTAGTATTCAAGGCCGGGTTGGATAAGACCTTGAGCAACCTGTTCTAATGAGGGCAGGAACAGGGTGACCTTTAATGTCCCTTCCAATGCTTAACATTCTATGATCTTGTAACTCAGACAATCAGATTTCCCGTCAGACTTCTCGAGTGGTTTAACTGGGAGAGTAGGATACAGTGTCCAAACTCAGAATGGATAATGTAATCCTAGCCCTTGAGATATGAGCTATTGCTTTTTACAACTGAAATCTCCTTTGTCACTCTGTCCTAGCACACCCTACTTCAATTTATCCAAGGTGTAACTCATACTCCTTCCCAGACATTTTCTGAATAGAAAAAAATAGTGTTCTTGATGGGTTTCTTCTTGGCAACTGGTATAGTACCAGAAAAGAAATTGCTGTCCCCAAGTAGCAGGGAGCCGAGACAAAGCATGTGTGAAAGTGTGAAGCTTGATGGAGCCAGCTCAAGCTATTTGGGTGTTGAGGCCTCCCCTAGATCTAGAAATGAACCCCCTAGAATCTCAATGACAGCCAGAACAGACCTTGGCTGTGCATGTGCTCTCTGGGCAGGTGGCTACTACCAGCCTGCATAACATATCACGTCTGACCTCTTCTGGTTCTCTTTTCAGTAGAATAGTTATTTTTCTGTGTTTTTCCCAGCATATCTCATTGCTCTGCAGTATATCCAAGTCTAATTTGAGTGCTTCTTCCCAAAAACCTCAAACAGTGAAGGTAATCTGACAGATCATGTAATACAACGTCTGAAATAAAATGCTGATGTTGAGTAAAGCAGTCTAGCACTTCCCAGTGCAAATATTATTAAGAAAGTTTACCCCAAACAAATGGTGCTTGCCCCTTTGCTCTTTCATTCCAGGCAGTTAACTAGTTTCATTAGAAACCAAAGGATCTCAGTAACAAAAGAACATTGGCAACTTAAAGACTGTATCTTTCCAAAACCATTTAGAAACACTGAATTAACACCTTTGTGATTGGAAATAAAAATCAGCATTTCTTCTTCACAGAAGAAGTCTGATAGAGAGACGACCAGTCTAAAGGATTAATCAATTAAAGTTTGAAAACAATTGGGAAAATCTCTTAAATATGTGCCTCAGTTCATCTAGCTTCTCTGAGACGCTGAAGACAATGATTGTGACAAAAGGTCACCAAAGAAATTATTTGCATTTACCCTGGGTGCTCCTGAAAGTTGGAGATATGTGCCCATGACCTCCTTCAACTTATCTCCAGCCCTGCCTTTTACATGTTTTTCTGCTCCTTGTCTTCCTGCAAAATGAGAACGGGTGAAATTATAAATGCTGTATAGTAACTCCAAAGATAAAATGGGAATTACCTTCTCTTGTAAGTCTAATTATTGCCCTTTTTTTTTTGTTCTTGTTGTTGTGGGTTTTTTGTTTGTTTGTTTTGGTTTGGTTTTGTTTTGGGGTTTTTTTGGTTTGTTGTTTTTTGTTTGTTTTTTGCTGTTGTTATTGTTTGGATTTTTTTTGGTTTTGTTTTTTAGTGTGGGTTTTCTGTGTTTCTTTTGTTGTTGTTTGTTTGTTTGTTTGTATTTTTAAAATTGTTTTCCATTTAAAATTGGCAGGTAGAGTGGAGCTGTAGCCAGAGGTACATTTTTTTCTGGGAAAGTTTCAACATAATTGGACTGTGCTACTTTGCAGAGAAGAGCCTCTAAAAAAATGTAGGTGTTTCATTTTTTGAAATACCTTGTGATATATCCTATAAAAATCTTATCTCAGAACCAGCTTGACCCAGAAATGACAGTATATTGGAGATCATTGTTAGCGTGGATTTTGGCAGTCCCAAGTGTCTCAGCAGGCTATAACAACATTGCCAAAAGTCCTGCAGAGAAAATTAATCTCTAGCAGTGCCAAGTTGCTTTGGAAAATAAGCCAGGGGCTTAGTTGATTTGCCATCATGAAGCTTCTTAAATATGAATAATCTGCCTTGCTCCCCTCTCATGCCTTTCTGGCTGTGCACTTGACTCAAAATTATTTCCTATGTCTGGAAACCCATGCCACCATCACCTCCCTTGTATGGCTGAGTGGGTGTCAGGAGCTAAGACCATGACGATTTTTGGTTAAGATTGGACAAATATCACTAAAGAAAGATTAAAAAATTGGGCAGACAGTTTTTATCATTTTGTTACTATACTACAGCAAAACTGAAAAAAAGAAATTGTGGTCCCATTTGATATCGCAGGGCTTGGGGAGGAATGTTGAGCAAGTCAGGAATAAATAAATGGAGTATGTGACAGGACAACAGGTGGCTGAATCAGCAAGAATATACATGACCTTCTGTTGTTCCTCCACAGAAAGCTTTAATCATTTTGGGTAAATAGAGCTGTAAGCTATAGATAGACAAAAAGGCATGAGAAGGAAATAATTCAGTGGGCAGAGAAAACAAGACTGCTCTCTTCTGCTTTTTTCCATCTGTTGATGTCCATTAAGAATCTAAAAAGGCAGCTGCTGGGGAGTCCTGATCTGCTGGCAATCCAAAGCGATGATTTGGTTTGCTTTCTCACTGTTGCACTGCTGAGTCTCTGTGTTCCAGCAAGAGCTGGGTTTGTTATTTCAAGGCTTTTTTAGCCCTCACAGCCACTGGCTTTATCCTAAGGCTTTAGTTTCCAAAGTATGTTGTCATCTAACATAGTGTAAATCTAAGGATTATCCAAATTTAGATAACTTTAAACTTTGATGGGGGAGGAGAATGGTTTAGCCATTGTGAGGTTTGTGCTAGTTTTTTGTATCTTTGAATTGCAGAAATAATAACAGTGTTTATAGGAGTCAGCAAGGGGCTACATTAAGAAAAATGCCTTTCCTGGCTATGAACACAGTGTCTATGTACTGTTGTGTGTGATTCATTCAAATTCACCATGTGACGCTTTTTTTTTCTTGTTATATTTGTTACAGTTTGCAACTATTCTTTCTGTCACAGAAATTCACATATTTACTTTCCTGAGGCCCTCATTTCTGTGGACCTCTAATACTAAATTGAAATGGAGCAAGATGATCTGGCTGATGTTTATTTTCTCTTCTCATTTCATGAACTTTCTCTGCTCATTTCTTTCAGTGTAATAGTTACAGCGCAACCCCATCCCACACACCAAACAAAGATGCATTTAAAGAGAACCACTTGGAAGAAAAATGTTGCCTTTCTCTCCAAAGGACATCTTATCTCCTGGATTCATACTTTTACAAATAAAAGAGGATAACCATATATTGGCCTCATTTTCACTTATAATAAGAGGGGAATTTGGCCTCTTCAGGGGTCTGCTTTGTAGAGTATGGGACAAAGCCCTGGAAGAGGAAGGACCCAAGAAAGCTGGTAAGAATTCAAGGGTCACCTTCTCCAAGCTTAGGATTGATGCATCCCAAAGAGAAGAACAAGGAGCTTCTGGACAAACTCAAACACTAAAAGGAAGCCCACAGAGGAAGGAAGCAAGAACAGGTAGCTTGGGAGGAATACACTGAAATCGTCTGAGCAGACAGGGATCATGTTAGGAAAAGTAAAACTAATAGAATTAATTCTTCCCAGGGCTGTCAAGGCCTTCCATAGGTATGTCAGTGATGAAGACAAGGGAAGATCTGAGCCCTCTCTGAAAAGTAAGAGGAGAACTAGCTACCTGGGACATAGAGAAGGCTGAGGGGCTCAACAATATTTTTGCCTCAGTCTTCACCAACAAGTACTCCAGCCACACAACCTGAGTCGCAGAAGGCGAAGTCAGGAACTGGGAGAATGCGGAACTGCCTGTTGTAGAAGATCAGATTTGAGATCATCTAAGGAACCTGAAGGTGCAAAAGTCCATGGGACTGATGAGATGCACCCAACAGGTCCTGAGGGAACTAGCAGTTGAAGGGGCTAATACACTATCCATCATATTTGAGAAGCTGTGGCAGTCCAATGAAGTTCCTACTGACTGGCAAATGGGAAACATAACCCCCATTTTTAAAAGGGGAAGAAAAGGACACCTGGGGGACTACAGGCCAAACAGTCTCACCTCTGTGCCTGGCATGATAATGGAACAGATCCTCCTGGCAATTATGCTAAGGCACGTGGCAAATAAGGAGGTCATTTGTGACAGCCAATATGGCTTCACTAAGGGCACATTTGGTGGCCTTCTGTGGCAGGGTTACATCATCAATGGGAGATGTCAGAGCAATTGACTTCTTCTCCTTGGAAGTGTGCAAAGCATTTGGCACTGTTCTGCATGACATCCTTGTCTCTAAACTGAAGAGACATGGATTTGACAGGTGTACCACTCGATGGATAAGAAATTGCTGGGTGGTCAGACTCGAAGTGTTGTTTGTGGTTAACAGCTTGATGTCCAAGTGGCATTCCTCAGGGCTCAGTATTGGAACCGGCTCTGTGTATCCTTGTTGGTGAGATGGATAGTGTCCCTCATATCTGTGGATGCCTCATACCTGCAAGTGGTTAAGACCACGCTGGATGGGGCTCTGAGCAAGCTGACCTCGTGGAAGGTGTCGCTGCCCATGGCAGCAGCTTTTCTTCCACCAGGAAGGGATTTCATGGGAGTTGACCATGATGGTGATGATGGGGTTGTGTGCCTGTGGGTAAGAATCAGGCAGAGCACCAACAGGGCAGATGTCATGGTGGGAGTCTGTTAGAGACCACCCAAACAGGATGTAGAGACAGACGAAATATCATATAGTGAGTTGGCAGGAGTCTCACGGTCTCTAGCCTTGTTCTTGTAGGGAGCTTCAACTTACCAAATGTCTGTTGGAAATACAGCACAGCAGAGAGGAAGCAGTCTAGGACATTCCTGGAGTGTGTGGAAGATAACTTCTTGACACAATTGGTGAGGGAGTCAACTAGGGAAGGCTCCCTGCTGGACCTGCTGTTAGTACGCAGAGAAGGACTGGTGGGTGATGTTGGGCACCATGATCACAAAATGATAGTTTTCAATTCTCAGAGAAATAACGAGGGGTGCCAGCTGAAATGCCACCTTGGACTTCTGTGGGGCAGGCATGGCCTCCTTAGGAACCTGGCTGACAGAGTCAGATGGTAGTTCTGAAAGACAAAGGAGTCCAGGAAGACCAGAAATTCTTCAGGAAGGATATCTTAAAAGAACAGGAGCAGGCCATTCACATGTGCTGAAAGATGAGCCAGCAGGGAAGAACAGCTGTCACGGGACGTTGTAATGGTC
>VZRL01001195.1:0-23561 GCA_013397895.1 Origma solitaria
CATCTCCACAGCCTCCGCTGGCCCTGCTCCGGTAGCTCCCTGCCCCTCCTGCCCTGAGGAGCCCAGAACTGGACACAGCACTCCAGGTGTGCCCCACAGGGCTGAGCAGAGGGACAGGGTCACCCCTGACCTGCTGGCACTGCTCCTCCCAGTGCTCCCCAGGATCTCCTTGGCCTCCTGGCCCCCAGGACACTGCTGCTCAGGGACACCTCGTTGACCATGGGACCCCCAGGCCCTTCTCCATAGAGCTGCTCCAGCAGGTCACCCCCAGCCTGTGCTGTTTGTTCCTCCCCAGGGGCAGGACGTTGTTGAGCTTCAGACAATTCTTCCCTGCCCATCTCTCCAGCCCATGGAGTCCTGAAGGGCTGCACATTCCTCTGGGGGATCAGTCCCCTGGGATTTGAGCCAGGCTTAAGGACACCTGTACAATAAGGTTCAGGGAGATGGAAATGAAGGTATAGCAGGGCATGCACTGTGTTGGAGTAAAGCTCCATCCATTCGGCGTGGGATGTAGAATGCAAAGGTTTCTGACAGGTGGAGAAACAAGGTTTAAAAAGTTTTAAAACCTTGAAATGGTGTTTAATCAGCTCCTGGAAAGGACTGTGTGCTATGGTTTCCTCTGACAGAGGGGCACCGGAACAAGTAATCCATCAGGTCCCTCATTTTCTCTTTTTTTTGTTGTTTTTCCATGGCAAGTCCACACTGGAATGGGTCCATGCTCAGTCTGCCTGGTCATGGAGCAAGTGAGAACCTGTATTCAGGTCAGGATTGTTTCTGACCCCTGTTTACAGATAGAACCAATGAAGTGTATAGATTAAACAGGGCAATAAAGATAAAAAACCACACGAAGGCTGTCAGTGACGTCTTAAATACATTTAAAACAATGTAAAGTGGATTCCTGAACTCAAAACAAGTTTAAACTCTCATTTACAGGCAGCCATGGGCAGTGGGACAGGTGAGCAAAGTACCTGTGCAGAGGCAGTGACCCTGCAGGGGGGTCACAGGTGGTTTTCATGTGTTGTTCCTCAGTGTTATAATCTACTGAGGTTTTAATGTCCTTTTGAAAATCTTGGCTCTTTAATCTCCTCTCATTGACCATTTTAGGGTGTCAATACAGAATTTGTGATGAGGTTCTGTCTTGCCTGAGCAGAGTGTGGTTAGTGAAGGGTTGTCTCAGGCCATCTTGGGGATGGTGGGAGTCAAGAGAATGTGAGTAGCTGTCACATCATGAAAAGCTCTTTGCAGGTGGACATCTCTGCATGGAATTCTTAGGGCTTTGAACACCCCTTACCTTTTTGATAGTGACTGTAAGTCATAGAATTGGTTAGTTGAAAAGACCTTTCAGAACATGGAGTCCAACTGTAGACTCAGGTTAGCTGAGATTTGTAGGTTATTTTATTGGCTTTTGGGATAACAGGTTGGCTTTTTCCCGCTGTTTTTAATCTGCAGCTCTCATTTACTTACCTGTTTCAGTGTATTCATAGAATCAGAGAATCCCAGAGTGGTTTGGGCTGGGGTGGACCTTAAAGCCCATCCAGTGCCACCCCTGCCATGGCAGGGACACCTCCCACTGTCCCAGGCTGCTCCAAGCCCTGTCCAGCCTGGCCTTGGACACTGCCAGGGATCCAGGGGCAGCCACAGCTTCTCTGGGCACCTGTGCCAGGGCCTGCCCACCCTCACAGGGAAGGATTTCTTCCCAATGTCCCATCTAACCCTGCCCTCTGTCGTTGAGAAACCATTCCCTGTGTCCTGGCACTCTAGGCGCTTGTCCACAGTCTCTTTCCATCTTTCCTGTCAGCTCCTTCAGGCACTGGCAGGTCACAGTTAGGTCATCCTGGAGCCTTCTTTTCCCCAGGCTGAGCAATCCCAATTCTCCCAGCCTTCCCTCATAGGGTAACTGCTCCATCCCTCTAAATCAATTTGGTGGCCCTCTCTGGCCCACTCCAGAGTGCAAAGAGGCTCCTCTAATGAGAGTTAAATTGGCTAATTTTCGGAATAATCTTTCAGGAGCTTTGGGATTTGTTAGATACCTATTCAAGCTTTGGCTGAGGAAAAATGTTTAAAATAAATCTTACCAAGTTCCAGCATTTGAATAATTGAATAGGATAAAAAGCAGGAGTTAGATATAACCAAATGTTGAATTGGAACCTAAAGGTGAGCCAGTGTAAAATAGATGAATGGAGAATTGTTTGTTTGGAAATCTGAAGTCATTAGTGCAGCACAAACCGCAGACACAGCTGAAGGGTGACTTGGTGTGAGGTCTGGGAGCTGAGATAAGGCAATTCACAGACGTAAAAGGGTTGGGAAACTCTGGAGCCCTAAAGCAAGGAGTTCTGGTCCTTTGCTTGCTGACGTCTGCTCCAGGAGAGCTGCTGGGTCTTTGAACTTGGGCTGGCAGGTCAGGCCAAGCTGGTCTGCAAGTGCAGTGGGAATTTTGGCATTCCGGGCAGAAGCTGGAATGCTGTACAGCTCTTATCTAATAGTTTGAGACACTGATAATCGTGGTAGGAGCTATGTTCACATCAGTATAGACAGCAGAGCAGGAATTTTCTGTGGAAACTGCTGTAACTTGGTGCTGACAAAGCAAAGGAACATTCAGTTGTTAACAGTGCTCCTGAATGGAGTTAATACATTTTCATGGATTTGCTTTCTTTTATAAACAAAACACAGCCACTTGGAATGCTATTAAAACAGCATCTGTCCTAGCTGCAGATCAAAAGTTACCCTGAGTGACTTTTTCCACTGTTGCTGTCTCTTGAATGTCCTCTCTTCTCTCGTATTTGAGGGTAAAATGACAGGGTACATTCCCTGGGAGCTGTTGCTAAGTTGGATCTGGGAAGATGATCAGAAAACTGATAGCTCCTGTGGAAAGTTTAGGAAATAGTTCTGAGCTTTCCACAAAAATATTTTCATCCAACATTTTGTTTGTTCTGATGTAACCGCACAATATTTTACATCTGGCTTCCAAACCTCCTTCTCTTCCTGTTTAAAATGCTCCAGCAACCACATACTCGCTTCCTTCGCGGTGTTTGCAAAAAAATGTGAACACTTTGAAAAATCTGATGCTGAAGTCGATTCCAAATGCTCATTTGCAGTTTGTTTGTTTGTTTTGTTGAGATCCGGGGCACAGACAGGAGCGACGCGAGGGAGCTGCACATCGCCTACCGATATGGGGAGCACTACGACAGCGTCAGGAGGATCAACGATGACTCGGAAGCGCCGGCCTACCTTCGGATGGAGGTTGGCTGTGACAGAAGGAGGTGGCTGTGGGTGACAAACAGAGCTAGGGAATGCTGCCAGTTGATTTGCATTCTCGTTTGGCATAGAGGGAAGAGCTGCGTCTCTGTGTCGTGTTGGGAGAGCAAAGCCCTGAGGTTGTTGTAGCTCATGCTGCTGGCTCTCCTGGGAGGGGCTGTGAAGGACTTCAGCCTCTGGGCTGGAAATCAATCCAAAGCTGACGCTCTGGGGTGGGCTGTCTGGAAGCAACCTCATCTAAGTGACATAATCATGCACCTCAAATGGAAAAGCAAAGGGAAGGGAGGAAAGAGCTGGAGATGCAACAGATGGATGCAGTTGTCCTCTTCATATCTCCCCTTTTGATGTTGAGGAGTAATTGTACTGTGTTTGAGGTTCTCTGCATACAGCTGAGGTGTGATATTGTATTAAAAATAATCCATTTAAAAGCTTGTTTATTGGCATTCATGATGTTCTAGTACACTGGAGTTTGTTCAGTAGTGCAGGAGATGTGGGAAACTCTCGGTGATGGTGGAACTTACACAGTTTCCAAGATGCTGTGACACAGGATGTTCCTGAGAAAAGTGTGCAGTGATAATTACTTTTCTTAGGATGTCAGATTTTTTTGGATTGCCTGCTCGTGTGATCTGCTGGGCTTTGCTTTTCTTCAGATGCTTTGCAAGAACGATTCGAATAAGGCAGAGGAAGTGAAGCCACAGAAGGGCAACTCTGAGGATGAGACTGAAGTGGAGGTGGAAGATGCTGTACAGACAGTGTGCAATGCAACTGGGTGCTCAGTAAGTATCGAGGAGCCTTTCTGTGCTTTGTGTTCAAACCTCCTTGACATATGAAAGTGGTCCTGGGAAAGATTCTAAAAACCACTGGTCTTGGACAATTTGAGTACCACAGCCATAAACCAGGGTGCATCTCATCCTAGAATCAACCCTTAAATGCAGGTGAAATACCTACTTTATGTGAATGCCTAATAATTTTGGAAGGTTTGTCTTGCAGCTCTTGTAAAATTCACTTGGAAACAAATCCTGTAAGTTCTGAAATCCTTTGGGGTTATTGAACATTCCAGATAACTGAATAATCTGTGGCTCCTGGCTGTTGGCACTGCAGGTGCCTAGAACAGAAAGGGCCAAGAGGGAAACTTACGCTGAAACAGCGTATTCCTTTTTCCTGTTATCTTCAGGAATTTAAGGTTTTCCCCCCTCACTGTAGCAGAAATGAAGCACAGACCAATTGAATGATCACAAAAACAGCAGCCCTCTCTCCGTGGTGCAGGTGGTGTTAAGTGAATGTAGGTCAGAGATTTGAACTTCAGTGCTCTCCTCCCCCTCTTGTGGACAGGACATTGATTTAGTGAGCCACGTTCTGGAAGTGGAGGACTACAACGTGGAATCTGCAATATTTGCCATCTTGCAAGTGAGGGAAGGAGAAGGAACAGGTAAGTGCACAGTTTGTCACCTGGGGCTTCGGGTGGACATGGTGTTGGTGTTGGGGACAGCAGCAGGACAGGTGGGGTTTGTGTGCTGCCACCTCAGCCTTCTGTGCTCAGGAAGGTTAGTGAGGGCAGCTTCAATGCAGCTTCCAAAAAACCCCAGGATTTCTTGGAAAAGGAATTGGCTGACAGTGTGGGTAGAGTGTGTCTGAGGAAAAGCTCTGCTGTTGGCAGGTACCGAGGAGCAGCAGGAGCCCCCGGGCAGGGATCAGAAATCCTGCAGCAGTACACTGTGGGAGGAGAACGGAAGTGGTTCACGAATCTTTGGAAATCAGATCTTGCATCAAGGTGAAACAGAAAACGACAAGGGACAAGCTGGATCCAGGGAAGAGAACCGAGCCAGCAGGAACCCAAAGGTGTGTGAGGGGTTTGGCAGCAATGTGTGCACCCTTCAATGATCGGGGAATGCTCTAGGCTTGCTTACTCAGCAGTTCTTTTCTCCTTTCAGTTAAAAAGAGCTGCTGCTCACTGCATTTTGTCACTGCTGCAGCTGTGACTTCTCTGCCACAAACATTTCCTGGTGACATGTGGCACTCTTCCCAAAACCACTCAGAATAAAGTCCTCATAAACAGTTAGGAATGTCCTCTGGCAGCTGCCTTGCTATCTGCTTGTCTCCTTTATTAGTTTTTCCCGGCTGAGCAGAACAGGTGTGGTTTGAACTTTGTGTTTTTGTCCTTCCCCTTCAGGTAGCCAAGAAACAAAGGAAGGAGCAGCAGCGGCTGGAGAAGAAGAAGCGGCAGGAGGAGAGGCACCGCCAGAAGGTCCTGGCCACCAAGAGGGACTGTGCAGACAGCAGGACAGAGACAGACCCGGCCAACCATGTCACCCTGGTGAAGGCCATGGCAGCCCTAAACATATGACTCAGGGCTCTGCTGAGAAAAGCAAATAAAACTGGTGAAGACAAATTCCCCCGGGAGAATTTCCAGGCAGCCATGGTTATCTTAAAATCCATCTCTGCTGGGATTTCCAAGCACAAGAGAACTTCCTCTTCCTTTAGTTGTGGGGAGGACAATTGCTCGTTGATTCTGCATCAAGCTGTGGTGAGAAGAGTTGTTTGGACTTATCAGGAAGTAGAGACTCAGGTCTATAGTCTTGGAGTTAGATGAAGGTGAGAACCTTTTCTTCACACAATGGTGTCAGATCTGTTTTGACATCTCTTGATGTGCCTGGAGTTTTTTCTTTTATTTGGTTATGCTTGGAGCTTTATTTTACCTTGCTGTCAGGGAAAGCTTAACAAATCTCAACTCAGGAATATCTCTGGGGGGTCTTTTTCTATTTAAATTTAAATAAAGTAATGGAACAGCGTCCCAAAATCCTTTCCAAAGCAAAGTGTGTCAGCCAGCACTGTCTCAAACGTGACATCCCTCTTTTCTTTGCCATGCAGGAGTGCAGGGACAAGTTTTCATCTCACTAGACCTGCTGGCGCTGCACTGGGCTGGTTCAGCAGTCATTAATATGTGGAGGCAGATTGGAACTGCTGCATCCATGAGGTTTGGGATCAGCTCCTTTAAACTCAGACCTGTGAAGGGAAAAAAATCCACCCAAAACAGTAATTCCAGTGGATTCATGAGCCTGCAGAGCCGATTCATCCGATCTGGTAAAATATGACAGGAACAGGCAGGAGATTTCTAGTGACTGTTGTTACTTGGATGCCTGGAATCTCATCCCCTTTACCACATTCCAGAGTTTTTGGGCTACTCCGGGGCTTTAGTCCAAGCCAGGAGCTTGGTAGGTGTTAGTCTCCAAATGAAATGAGTATAGCCAAAGGACCTGGAGTTGGGAACAAGCTCCCAGGCAGCAGTGATCCCTGGGAAACCTGCCTATTTCACTGCATAAATCAAGCTTTTTCTGGGGTAGGATTTTTTCATCTTAAATTCCATTTTGGTGAGGTCACCAAGTTGGATGTCGAGCTTGACTCCTGTGATGTTTTCCACTGTAGCACTGAGAATTTGGATTGAGGTGAAAGGACTGTAGGACTCAGCCTTTGATTTACGGCTCGCAGTGTTTCAGCTCCACTCAGGTTTTTGGGCTTGTAACAAGCACTAAACTTGAAGAAAGCACACGTGCACTTACACACAGGAGACACCTTATCAGCCAGGCCAGAGGTGAAAGGGGTTTTTTAAAAGTAAGGAGTGTTGCTTTTGGAAACTTTCTGTCTGTGCATGGATGTTTATAAATCAGCATGGAAATATAAATGTGTTTTTTTTACTGAACTGCCAAGAACTGAGCTGGTACTTGGTGTGCTCTGCTGCCATTACTTGAAGAATAAAAAGGAGCTCTCCTGGAAGAACTGATGGTGTAGGAATTCCTTTTTCTCCAAGACAGTAATTTTTACAGTAGTGGGAAGAGAGGTGAGCCACAGCTTAGTGGGGAGAAAGTGCAAGTTCTTTCAGGGAGTGATGAGTTGTGACAGCAGATTTAGCAAGACAGTGCAGCTGAATGTGTCACCCTGTCCTGTATTTTGGTCTGGAAGGCAGGTGTGCTCTGCAGGTTTGGAAAGATAAGAATTTGCACTGTGAATAAGAGGTTTGATCTTAATGAATTGGGTTTTTGTCCTCCAGAGTCAGAGCTGATAGGAGATCGTTGTTGCTTGGAGCATGAGAGCTGTGAAGGGAATTGTCCTGGAGGCTGAGGAGGAAACTCAAATCTCACCTCATCATGTCCAGAATGAGAGGGGGGCTCTGCAACAGCAGCCCAAACAGCAGAGGGAGAGACTGGCCGGCAGCTCGTGGCCTCTGATACCTGGAACCAAATTTAGGGCTGAAAATGCTTTAATTTCCAAGTGTAATATGATTAAAATAAACTCTTAATGTCCTGGACTCAGAAATCTTGACAAACCACTCAAATTCTCTTTATCTTGCCAGAACAGCTTTGTGCCTGCACAGCCATTCTGTATCCAGAGATGTTAAAACTTACTTTGTCTGTTTTAGGTTCTTCCTGTAGAAATTTCCACCTTACCAATGTGTATTTTTTTTCCTTAGGGAATCTTTGTGCACCATTCTTCACAGAACTCAATTTTCGTGGTGAATTTGCTTTGTAAACAGGTCGTGGTTTTTCCTGGGAGGAGGAAGGGAGGCAAGAAACAAGAGCAGAACACCATGATTCATAGCATGTGTTTACTCCTTGGTGGAGCTGAGTGCTCCGTAATCCACGGGCCGAGGACGGACAATGAGCACTGGATATTCCCGTGGGGTCTGAGGAGGATGACTGTTTGTTATTAGCTGCTGGCTGACAGATTTGAGGGTGTTTGGGCTGTGGTTGCAGCAGGGTCGCTGTCAGCCTCTCGAGGGTGAATACGCAGCAGGAGGATGTGGAAAGGCACTTTGGCTGCATCCTATCTCCCACCGTCAGCTTCCCTGGGCTTGTTTCCCCAAATCCTGCCCCTGCAGATCAGGAGTTCAGTTGAAATGGAAATTCTAAGCATTTAGGCGGGATCTGGCTGACCTCAACAAACATGTCTGTGTATGGGAAGGGTTTTGTGCCTGTTCTACTCCGTTTCTCCTGTCCTGTGTCTCCTGTCCCTTCTCCTTCTTGGGAGCTGCCTTTGGTTTATCTCACACTTTTGCCATGTCACCCATGGTCTCCATGTCTGCAGAGCTGTGGAGCTGCAGAAAGGGAGGGAAATGGGGCATGAAGAATGATCTGTAATCCAGTGTTGGACTAAAGGAAGATGGTTTGTGCTGGTGTTGAGCTGTGGGATGGCTCCTTGGAGCTTCCTGGGTGCAGGCACCAGCCTTGGAGAGAAGCTGAGAGTCTCAGCTCTCTCAGAATCCTTTAGTGGCTGTAGAAAATGAGAAGAAATTAGGGTTTTGGAGTTATAGAGGTGCCACATTTACTGTAGGAACGTGAGGTAGGGGCGTTGCTCGTAATGAAACACCCTCAGCACTGAGGTGGAGCTCAAAGAAATTACCCTTAAAACTCCCTTATTTTAGGCAGAACACATCTCCAGAGGCAGCATTACAGCTGGAGGCGCATCCATCGAGGCCCAGGGCTGTGGCACAGCCAGCCCTGGCTTGTTAGAGCTAATTAGGGCTAATTTGGGATCATGGTGAGGAAAGTGGTGGCTGCAGGGAGCTGCAGCCTGAGGAGATGTCTGTCTGCAAGAAAGAGTGCCTAAACCTGTGAGACCCCACCACAGGACTCCCCCATGCCTTCAGTGAGTATTAATTGCTTAAACTGTCATTAGGATTGGGATGGGGCTGGGTTGAAGCTGAGCTCCTGGAGGGAAGCTGGGCTTGGAGCCTGCTTTGGGGTTGGGGTGCAGCAGCCACTTACTATTTCTGTGGTCATTTTTTCTCTGGAGCTCTTAAGATTTACTGGTTGGCTGCTAAAATGTCACTTCTGGTCGTTTTTTAAAGAAAAATGGTGTGCAGGAAGGAGTATTCTCTCAAAAAAAATCAGCCCTCAAGCTCTGTGCTGTTACCTCCCCCTTCCACCACCGATCCCCAAAACACACAACACTGGCCACAATTTACAAATTTCCTTTAAAAAAAATCTCTTTATTTGCAGGATTTCCCTCATTTTTGTGAGTTATTTAACCATGGGGAGCAGGTTTTCCCTGTGCCGAGGCTCTGGGGAAAGGCGCCGGACACCTTTTCAGTGCTGCAGGGCTGTGCCGTGTCCTGCCTGGCCACAGGGAAGGCAGAACACCCCGGTCCCGATGGTTTCTGTCAGATTTGGAGCCCCAGCCTGGCAGGTGTGTTCAGCAGGAGGGTGCTCGGCCCTTGCACTTGGATTGGGGGTAATTGTCGTAGGATTTGCGGTAGCTCCCAGCTGTCCTCTTGAAACACTCCGCCGCCCCCTTGTCGCACGCGCAGATCCGTCTTTCACACGAAGTGCCGCTTCCTGGAAGAAAATTGGGGGGGAGGGAGGCAGGTGAAAGGTGTGAGGGTCGAGGGGTGTTTTTTGGATTGTCCCCACGGCGTGTGCAGTCCCTCTGTTGAGTTTGGGGTGTCTCAGGTGGTCTCACCTCACCATCTAGCTCTGGAGAGAACGTTTAATTCACTTTCTCTGTGATGTGTCTATGGATATTTGCCTGGATCACAGGGATGTGCTTTGTTTTGGTCCATGGAACAATGAGTTTGCTCTGGGGGAGTCAGGGCAGCTGTGCCAGGTCCCCATCCAGGCTGGGGGGTCACCTCAAACCCTCACTATTTGGGCTCTTAGGAAGGATAAGGCCCCTCCTCAGGGAAGTCTCCAAGCTCTAAACTTCACCATAATCCAGCAAATATTTATTTGCCTTATTCCCGGCACTTTTCCTGTGTTTCCACCCACTTCACTGCCCGTGGTTTCCAGGCCAGGATGGTCTAAAGGGGATCTTGGAAGTCAAGCTCCCCGAGAGTGTGGGTGGCCGTGCCTCCCCGCTCGGGGCTCTGCCCTTGCCCCGCTCTTACCGCAGGTGATTCGGTTTCCTCGGAAGGTGTATTTGTATATGTCTGATTTGGGTCTGCAGCCCGCGGCAATCGCTCTCCTGTAGCAGCAGTCGTGGGCGTGGCAGCACCTGGGGGCACAGAGCCACGGTCAGGACAGGGGACAGTTGGGACAATGCCGCAGGACATCAACAATGTGCGTCTTTGCTGTAGCTGAACCACTTCCAAAGAGACTTTAAGGACAAGCAACAATTTTCTCATTGCTATTTCCGCCCCCAGGAGCAGGAACGAGATTCCCCTCGCTATACCCTGGGAGGTGAGGAGGGCTGGGGGCACCTGCTGTGCCATCAGCAGGTCCCCGCTTACCTGTCGGTGGCATCCAGGGGCTGTTTGGTTCCCCCCAAGCCGCAGTAGCAGCCGTATCCATTGTAGGCCCCTGGCAATTTCCCGGTCATTTGTGTAATCATCGCTCCAAACTGGAGCAAGTTGCAGCTGGCAAGGGCCAGTCCTAGGACTGGAGAAGAGAGGTTAGGAGCACCAGGAAAAGCAACCTCCCATCCCACCTTTCCATAGCAAAAATGAGCATTTCATCCTCCCCTTCTGTCCATGGCCAGGACCTGGGAGGTTTCCCGGGGGGGTACTCACGGAAGAGGAGCAGCGAGAAGAGCTTCATTCTGGCAGTGGCAGCTCTGGGCTGTGGTGCTGAGGTGCTGCCGGTCACACCTTTTATGGCTCTGGGCCGGCAGCAGGGCCCCTCCTCCAGAGAGATCAAAGTGGGCAAATATTGACACTCCTCCTCATACCGCTCCTGCTGTTGCACAGGTCTCCTGGCAGTGCCTTCTGCTGGTGGAGCTCTTGGCAGGGAGGGTTTGGCGGTCTGGGGTGTGTGGGGCAGCCTGTGGTCAAGTCCGTGCATAGCTCTGGGGGTCTCAACATTCCCAGTGCTTCCTTGAGCAAAATGGGAGAACTTGAGGGAGAACAGGAACCACAGAGTGCAGGGTGTCCCTGCCCATGGCAGCAGGTGGAATGAGATTAAAGTTTTTCCAACCCAACCCAGTCTGTGATTCCAAGATTCACTTTCTTCCTGGATGGCAGTGTTTTGACGTCTTGGCTAGAAAACACCATTTTGTGTCTCACTGTTTCCATCCTGACTTACCTGGGCAGGGAGAAAATGCAGCCAGTGCGAAGTATCCTCCACTTCCAACTTACCAGAGTGGGTGAGAGGCAGCCTGGGCAGTGGAGGAAGATCCCATGGTCTCCAGAATGGCTGTGGCTGGAGATTGCCCCACTATCAGAAAACCACCATACATGGCCTCTGCTCAGCTCTTTCTCAGTGCCCAGATGGCCCCGGCACGTGGGAATGCTCCATCCCTCTCCCCGTGTGTGCTGGTCACTGAGTTTTGCTCTCAAAAACCTCATGGCATGAGGTGTGTGGCTCACCTTTATTTAGAAGCAAAATAAGGGAAATGGCAGGGAGAAAAATGTAAGTGGTGTATGATGGAAGGAGTGGAAAAAAAGAGGCTGCTTGTGTCGTTTGCTTGGGGAGAATCTCTAATGAAATTGGTGGTGCTAAACAATCATTTAGCAGATTTCTTCTGGCAGAGATTTTGCAGGCTCTGTGCTGCTTTTTGGGGAACCGCAGCATGGGCAGGCGCTGAGGCAGGGGAGGAAATCCCCCCGGGGCTGGTAGGGAAACTGAGGCAGGGAACAAGCATGCGACTTGTGTGGGAATCAGAGACATGGTGAGAAAAGAGAACTCGGCTCAGCAAAACCTCTTCCCCCTCTGGCATGGGCCCTTTGCCTCATCAGCTCTCCGTGCTAATTTAAGCAGTCCCTGGGATGGTGTTCAGTTAATTAGCTAAACCAGGATTTGCCATAGCTCAGGATTTTCCAAGTCAGCAATCAGTTTTTTCACAGGGGAATAAGGGATATTCTTGTCTGTCAAACTGGCTGAGCTCCAGTGAAAGCCTCCCCACCCCAGCCCCTCTACCTGTGGCAGGTTTGCAGGATCCCTTCTCCAAATGGGAAATAAGCACCCCTCCCAAGCCAAATGCCTCCTGGGAAGATGTGGATGTTATTTCATAGTATGAAAACCACAACTTTTGCAACCTAGCTTATTGCAGTGCTCTGAGGGGGTGCAGTGTCTGAGCTGAAGCATCAGCACTTGGAGCTCTGTATGAATGGGTTTGTACGGCTGGATGTTGAAGCAGGAAAATTCACGGATGATTAAAATTCACCCAGAATTTCAAAGGGAGAGTGTGATTGAGTTTAACCCGGCTGCAATGTGTCTGGGTTATCCTTTCGGTGAGGATTTGATTCTTGATTTATGCTCTGCAAACATCAGCTGCTGGGCAAAGGGCTCCTTCCTCATCTCCCCAGGATTCCACATGACAGGAGGAGGTGGAATGGCCTCATTCCTGGGTGACAGCTTGCAGGAAGCATCACTTTTTTTTTTAAGGGTTATTTCCTGGTGCCATTGATTGCAGCTATGGGGCAATCCAGGGTGGGAATTCCAGCTGGGCATCAGCGCTGGGGAAATAGGGTTTTGTTGCTGTGTCTGTGGCTTTATTTCATTGCTGAGCCCCCTAAGGGGGTTTGGAGCACTGAGACCTCCCGGGGTCAACACCCCAGGCACTAAAAAACCTGGGGATGCTCAAGTGGGGAAGCAGCTGCTGCCTGAACCGCCTTTTCCTAAGGGATGTGCTCAGGGTTGTTGCAGAATTGGGCCAAAACATTCTTTTCTGGTGAGAACTCTGTTTTGCTCAGCACTGGGTGTGAGGCAAGCTCCCGACCACCCTGTCACAGCAGAGATTTAGGGGATCACAGAATATCCTGAGTTGGAAGGGACCCACAAGGATCATCGAAGTCCAAGCCCGGCCCTCCCACGGCACCGTGCTTGCCCCCAGACCTTCCCCGGCCTCCACTCCTCCATCTCAGAAAAACTGGGTATTTTCAGAGCCTGAAGGTTTAGAGCTAAGTTGGGGCAGTTCAGGGGTGAGTTGTGTCACCTCTCAGGTGTCACTTTTTTCTGGGTACTTCAACAGGAAACCTGTCTGAGCTGAGGGGTGGTCACTGGGCTCGGCTGAGTGACGGCACGCTGGGAACCGCAGCTTTGGGCTCTCTGGTTTTATTTTAGAGCAACGGGAGGGGATTTGCGGTGAAGCAGAAGTGGAGGGAGCGGGCAGGCCAAGGCGAGACGCCTCCCATGCCGCCCCTCACCGGGCCGAGGGCAGGTGCCACCCCTCCCTTGTTTTGCTGCGCTGGAACATCGCGGCCGCGCTGCTCCCCCTCCTCGGGTCCCGTGACGCGACTTCACCGGAGGGTTGTTGTCCTCGCCTCGAAGCCAAATAGTCCCGCGGAGGAGACTCGCCAGGGCCGGGAAGAGCTGCCGGCGCCGTCCCTTCGCGGATCAGCTCGCAGGTGGTTTTGCGAAGGCGATTTTTGCTTCAGCACCGCCCGGCTCGGCCCCGGCACTTGGCGCGGCGGCGGAGCTGCGCCCGGCACAGCCGCGCCGCCCGCTCGCACCTGCAGGCGCCTCGCTGGCACCACGTCCCGGACCCTGCGGGGACCCACGGCACACCTGAGACCTCCCCCGGCACCCGGGGGCGGCCCCGGGAAAGGGCAAAGAGGGGATGCTCTGGCAAGGGGCGTCCCGGGGCGCGGGGGAGCACTCACTGCAGGCAGGGATCGCCGCCCGGGCCGCAGAGAGGGGCGGCACGGCTCCCACGCGGCACCGCCGCGCTGCCAGCTTGGCATAGCAGCAGGCTCGGAGCCGGCAGCACCTGCGGGAGGAGGAGAGCCTGGGCTCATCGGGAATGCGGCACCGGCTGCTTCTGACCCGCCTTGCCACAGGCTCTGCGAGCCGGGTGGGCAGAGCCGCCAGCTCTGCATCCCCTGCATCCCCATCCAGCTCTCCATCCCCTGCTCGGGATCACCCAGAAGCCGCTCTTCCCAGCCCGTTCCCACGCCACACCTCCGCTTCGCCCGAGCAATCCCTGCCCAGCATCCTGGCCTGAGGACCGTCCCTCTTCGCTGGTGCAATCCCACGGACCAGGCAGCTGTCACTGGCAGCGCCCTACTGACTCCGCGATGGAATTAGGCTGAGCACTGCCTCGCTTTCCCTGCTTCCCGAAAACCTCATTTCTTCCTGCTGCTGCCAAGCACCTGGTCTGCATTTTGCAAAGCTTCGCGAGGGGCTGCTGGGGTTGTGCACAGCCCTGGGGTTACCCAGGGGCCAGCGTTAGCCCTGTGGGGCAGCGTTAGCCCTGTGGGGCAGCGTTGCCTGTACCGGTCCATTGAAGCCCTCGAGGTGCCCCATCCCGAGTAGCATCCATGGGCAGTCAAGTTTCCTACGCTGCTTCCCTCGAGTCCTGGTGTGAATGTGCGGGGGTGCTTCCCGTGAGCTGTGAACACACCTAGAGTGACCGGAAAATTACTATTTTATTTTTTTTTTGGTAATTTGTATGTAGAAATGAAGCCTGGGGAACTGGGGAAGGAAGGAGGCTTTGCTGGGAGTGCACAGGAGTTAGGGGATGAGCCTGGCTCCCGCCCGTGGGGCGGGGATGCACTTACTGCAGGCAAATAGCGTCATCAGTGCCAGCAGGACCTTCATCTTCCTCTCACCTGGGCCTGGGAGGAGAAACACGGGACAGGCTCAGCTGGGCAGTGTGGCCAGTGTGACAGGAGCTGCCGCGAGAAGCTTCCTCTGAAATCGGATCAAGCCCCAAAACCTGGGGGGAGGAAGGCAAGTGTGCCCCCTCGCCTCTGTATTGCCTCCTCTTGGCCGAGAGCAAGAGTTTCTGCAGCTTCCCCAGCCCCTGAGCATTCCCCATCTCCTGTCCCACCGCTCCAGCATTCTCACCTCCTGCCCCACCGCTCGAGCATTCCCTACCTCCTGCCCCACCGCTTTTGGCACCCAGGGCACCTCTCCCCCCGCGGTCCCATCTCCCCGCTGTGTTTTCATTTGGAAGCGATTAATTACACTTTTCCTGCAGGCTCGGGCCGTTCTCGCCGCCTCTTCCCAACACCCCCGTACTTCTCTCCCCACCGCAGAGGGGTGAGGGGGGAGCTGCTCACCAGGGGATCCTCCTCGCTGTCAGTCTGTCCTCCGGGCGAGAGCTTGCCCTCCGTGTCCAGCCCGCGAGCTCCAACTGGAAGCTCCAAAATGACTCGTCTGTCCCAAACCCACGGAATGCTACGCCCCTTCCCCCCCCCGGCCAGGCCCCCTCACCCCGTGGGCTGCAGCCTCGAGTGACGCAGGGGCCGAGACCGAGTTCTTGGAAAGTTTTGGGAAGATGTTGATTATTTACGGGGATTTCTCTCCCTGCCCAGCAGCAGCTCTCAGAGGACCGGGGACATTGACCGAGAACATTGTTTATTTTCGTGCTGATTTTATTTCCAGCAGCTCTGGTGTGGTCAGCGCAGGCAGGGATGAAGGGCGATCGCGGTGCGGACCCGCGCATGCTCCGGCCCCGCATCCCACTCCCACCATCAGCACAAGAACTTGGCATGGTACTGATAGCGTTTCCTGTAGCTGCCGACGTTCCTCCTCAGGCACAGCGCCAGGCTGCGGTCGCACTCACAGGACAAGAAGGAGCACCGGGAGCTCTTTCCTGCGGGACAAGGGGAGCCCAGGGTCAGCCCTGCTTTGCGGTGGGGGTGAGACCCCCTTTTGCAGAGTGCTACTCACTGCAGAAGAGCTTTCCATGGTGCCAGCCGTAGTGATAGGTCTGTGTCTTGGCATCACAGTGGTGGTTCAGGAGGCTTTGGTAGCAAGCATCATGCAGCTGGCAGCATCTGCACAGGAGACCGAAGGCTTAGGGGATGGAATTTTCTCCCCCTCACCCCACAAATCTGAGAATATTCAAGGACATATCCAGGCAGGGGGTTTTGAAGTGGGTTCTCACCTGTCTGTGGCGTCCTTGGGCTGCCCCTTGCCCCCCAGGCCGCAGTAGCAGCCGTAGAAGCCGTAATGCAGAAGAGCATTTTTCCCTGTTGCCACTGAGATGATCTTTTGGAGTTGGAAGAGGTTCCCGTGGGCTGGGGACAAGCCTGGAGGGGGGAAATCAGGGGTCACGCTGAGTCCCTGCGCCTCAGCAGCAGCTCCATCCCTCCAATCCCCAAACTAGCTCCAGGGTAGTGATGTCTTAGAAATTATAATGCCGAAGAAAGGAAATTTGTTCCCAGCTTGGTGCAGGAGAGTTGTTACATGTCTGGGAGAGATGGTGATGGGGAAAGGGGAAGAAATCACCAGCCTGGCCTGAATTTCAATGAATGTAACTGCACAGAGAGCCTCGGGACTGAGAGAGGATACTTACCCCAAGCAAACAGCACAGCGAGGCCAAGGAGAGAGTTCATCCTTCTGACAGCTCTGGGGGAGGAAACCAAACCATTCCGTGTAATACCAACCACTTTCTTCTTTCTTTCCCCCTTCATCCTGGAGCAGAGCTGATCCTTCTCTGCAGGGCTAGGGGAGGTGAAGGGGGTGAGGATGTGCCCATGTTTTCAGCACAAAACACCAGGGATGGGAAGTGATGGGAATCAGATGGTGTAGAAGGGGGAAAAAGCAAAATCAGGGGAAAGAGAGAAAAATTGGAGAGGTGATCAGCCCTCGAGGCCTGCACCTGCTGCTCTTCTGGGCTGGTGTCTCAGGTGGTATCTCCTTCAATCCTGCTTTCCCAGCACGCACTCACTCCCTGCCTGCACTGCTGGTTAAAGCAGCAAAAGAAGGAAAAGCAATCCTGCATCTCCACTTACCTTGGGAAAGCCCTGCTGGCTTGCAGTGCCCTGTAGCCCACTGGCCTTACTTTATATCGTGTGCTCCCATCTGCCTGGGGCTCCTCTGGCCCAACTCTTGCTGACAGGGCTGTCCTGCAAAGGAAAAGGTGCCGTCCTTCCCCTTTCTGAGGAATGCCAGAAATCCCCAAAGCCCCCGCTCGGTACCCCATGCTCACAGTGGGATGAGGTGGCAAAGCAGCATCACTTCCAGCCCGAGGAGGAAGCAAACACCTCTGCCTCTGTCAGAGATGCCCAAGGGCCTTCTCCTCTGCTCTTCCCAGCACCACAGAGTGACATCAGGGGGGAAAGAACAGCCTTGGTTCAGGCTGGGCATGGACACAGCAGCTCTGGGACTTTCGAGGGGGTTCAGGGAGGGTTATCAGTTCTTTGGGAAAGGTCTCTGGGCACCACTGGAAGCATCTTTAAACGTGCAGTTCCCAGAGACACGAGGTTGGGCTGACACTGGGTGATTACATCCTCACTCACCATGAAAAAACAGAAGCAAAATGAATGTTCTGAGGTGAGAAAATGCAACTTCCCTTTATTTCTCTCCTTGTGGTTTTTCCACCCCCTCATTATGCCCTTCTGCAGAAACCACTCATTCATCAACTGCCCTCCTAAATTAGCATTTGCCTAATTTAAGTGGTCAAGGCTTTGAAATCTTCCTTCCTCTCTGGATGATTATTCCTTAACCTTAATTACCAAGAGTCATGGAATCCCACACTGATTTGGGTTAGGAAGAGTGTTAAGGAAGGAAGGTGACTTGTCTGTGTCTTCTGTCTTTTGTGCTGGAAAGAGAGTTTTTTGTTGTCCTCCAGTGACAAAGTCTTCAGCCAAGCCCTGATTCCGGCTCCGCTTTGTCTCTGCTGTCACGAGTGATGCTCCCTGGCTGGTATGTGCCTTGTGCTTATCTGAATTGCCCACAGCCCATTCATGTTCCTCAGGCTAATTATTGTCTCATTAATCATTTGCAATTAATTTATGTACTCATGCTGTTTTCCTGCTTTTAGTGTGTTTGCCTAAGAAAATGTGTTTCTATGAAATGCTTTATATGGAATTGTTGATAGCAGGAAATAGATAGAAAAGAGCAGTTGTGTTGTTCTAAGTCAAATCCTCATGTGCCAGAGGCCAAACATCCCAGAAGATCCTGGGGATACTCCTGGGAGCTTCTCCCTGTGCTGAGCTGTGGTTCAGAGTGTCCTGACTCTGGACAAGAGGAACACAAAAAAAAAAAAATTACAACTTAAAAACAGCCATGATGTGAAGCCTCTTACTGTTTTCCTGTGACTGTTTCGTTGGTGTTCCTCACAAAACTGTCTGGATGTGCCTTCTGAGCTAGGAATTAGAAATTCATAGAATCCCAGAGTGGTTTGGGCTGGAAGGGACCTTAAAGTTCATCCAGTGCCACCCCTGCCATGGGCAGGGACACCTCCCACTGCCCCAGGCTGCTCCAAGCCCTGTCCAGCCTGGCCTGGGACACTGCCAGGGATCCAGGGGCAGCCACAGCTGCTCTGGGCAGGCTGTTCCCCAAACCTAGTGCTCCACATTGGGATAGATCCGTGAATTACAGCTCTGTTGGTACCATGGAAGTGTTGGGGTGTCAGGCAGATGGTGTGGCTGAGGTTTGGGATGCAGAAGTGCTCCCCAAACTTGGCAGCCACTGTTGCGGTGCCTCAGTCTCAGCAGCCCTCACAGAAAAACACCAAGGAGAACCAGTTTGCGTCAGTTTATTGGTCATATCTCTTTATTGTCTTTGCTGGGAAATGAAATCAAGAGAGGAGGAAGGGACAAAAAAAAGGAAGCTGGAGTGTCTTTCCAGGAACTGGTGGCTCTCCATCCGTGGTGTGTGAGCCCCTCTCACCCTGAGCAGCACCTCCAGGGAGCCTCAGCAGCTCTGTCTTTACTCAGCCCCCAGCCCAGGCTTTTCTCGCTGGGGAAAACCAGCCAAAATCTGGACCTCCGTGTGCCGATTGCCCCTCCTCAGCACTGGAGCTTGCTCCCTTGGCATTTGAGCTTGAAGTAGAAGCGGTAGGAATTGTTATAGGAAGGCAGGGTGCTGGCGAAGCACGAGGCCACCGCCGTGTCACACAGGCAGGTCTCTCTCTCACACCAGCTCTGCTCATTACCTGCGGGGGGAAACTGCGGTGGCTTTCCTGCCCGGAGCCCCCGGGGGAAGCGCAAGGAGCAGCGTGTCCCGGTGCTCGCCCTCCCCAACCGTGTCAGTGCGCATTTAATTATCCCACCCGACCGAGAATGGGTATGGATTCACCCAGGGGATGCTCGCCGGGGTGTCCTGCTCCGGGGACGGTCCCCGCTCGCCGCTCGGTACTCACTGCAGGCGATGTGCCCGCCGCCGGAGGTGAAGCTGTACGGGGTGACCAGGGGGCTGCAGCTGCCCTCCCGCAGCCTCCTGTAGCAGCAGTCGTGGGCTTGGCAGCACCTGCGGGGACACCGCGTCACACCGCGGCCCCAAAGCCTCCCGCACCACTCCCGGGGGGCAGAGGAAGGGCCAGCCTCGAATTTAAGGCGACCAGGAGGAGGAGGAGGAGGGGATGGCAAGGTAGCAGCAGGACGTGGCTGGGGAGCCCCCACCCAGCGCTGTGAGGCTGCCGGTGAGGGGCTTTTTAGGGAGCCCAGGCTGGGAGCCGTTCTGGTACTCACCGGTCCGTGGCATCCACGGGGGTCCCGCTGCCCCCGATGCCGCAGAAACAGCCGTACCAGCTGTAGGACAGCAGGGCACTCCTGCCCGTGGCCGCCCGGATCATTCTCTCCAGCTCCAGGACGCTGGTGCCCGCCGGGAGCAGCCCTGCGGGGACACAGGATGGACTGGAGCTGGAGCAGAGTGGGGAGCCCGGGGGCAATCCCTGCACCGAGCGCCAGGCACGGGCATTGCACTGGTCTGGCTTTGCTGGAAATGTGCACTTCCAGGATCTGAACTACGAGAAGCTTTATCCCCTCCCCACTCCAGAATTATGGAATCACAGAATCGTGGAATGGTTTTGGCTGGAAGGAGCCTCAAAGCCTGTCTTTTTCCACCCCCTGCCATGGGCAGGGACACCTTCTTCCACTGTCCCAGGCTGCTCCATGCCCTGTTGAACCTGGCCTTGGACACTTCCAGGGATCCAGGGGCAGCCACAGCTTCTCTAGGCAACCTGTGCCAGGGCCTCCCCACCCTCACAGGGACGATGGTTTTTACAGTTTGGCTTTTACAGTCACTGGATTTGGTCTGGCACAAGATATTTTGCCCTCTGGAATGGCTCTGCTGTGCTGCAATCCACCATCGCTAGGATCAGGCATGGGCTTGGCACAGGCAGGAAAGGCGACAACTCCTGAAATAAATACAGATCTCAGCATCCCAAAGCCTCCCCATCACAAAGCCCTCCAGGACTGCAGCAGTTCTACACAAAGCACTAGAGAGAAACTGCCAGATTTAAACAGAAGCCTTAATTGTGCACAAAAACTCGGGGTTTGTACATGGATCCCAGCCTGGCTGGGGACAGCGTGGCACTTACCACAAGCCAGGAGCACAGCAAGGAGGAGATTCCTCATCCTGGGGCTGCCCTGAAGAGGGAACAACAAGGACAGAAACTCCTCCAGTGCCCACACCAGGGGAACAGGACCAGCTGGGAGCACCCAGCAATGCCTCAGGTGACGTTGGTGTCACTGTGGATGCACAGCGTTGGAAGGCATCACCGAGTGAATCCCGAGAGTTCTTTATCCCGGTTTTGGGATGCGGCGCTTGGCATGGATGCAGTGGCCTGTCCTGCCCAGCACTGGTGGAACAGCTCAGGACCTGCACCCTCCCTCCTGCCCATCCTCTTCACTGCCCGATGAGCACCAGGGCAGTGGAATCCCTCTCCTTACCTGCCTGGCCCTGCAGCTCCAACGCCGCCGGCTCAGCAGGGTGGGTTTATATCTGTGCCGAGGCCCACCCCTTCTCTATCTGTGCTGACAGTGTGGGTCGTCCCGAGCTGGGCTTGCCTCGAGCAGGGAGCAGATTCCCATCCTTCCCCAAAAAACATGAGTTTTCCCAGAGCAGTGAGCACCACCATCATCTCGCTCATGGCTGGGCACGTCTCCATCCCTGTGTGAGGCCAGTCAAGACCTTGGCCGTGGTTCTAAAATCCATGGGATTTGGTGGCTGGAGAGATGGGATAAAAGTGATTTACACCCAGGATGGCACCTCAAAGGATGTAGAATCCTTGTCGCAGGTATAGAGACAGCACTTTGTTGTCTCAGGTGGGTCCTTGGTTTTGCCAGCTCACACCCTGAAGCCTCAAAAATGGTTTTTCTTAGTTCTTCCTTGCAACTGCCCCCCAAATCCATGGCTGCATCCAAATCTGGCCTTGCAAAATTGCAAAGGAGAACAGCGAAAATCAGGATTGCAATTCCTGGGTCTGCAGTTTTTCTGTCCTGTCTCTGTGGTTTTCCTGTCTGCCCAGAGCACAGGGGCAAGGGGTCTGTGAAATTAAACCAGCAGCAGCAAAGGCTGGAAAAGCCACAGCAACCCGACTTGGAATTCTTTGGTAACACAGTTTATTTAATTCCCGTAACCCAAACATGATACAGAGACACAGCGGAGGCAGAAAACCAGAGGAGATAAGGAACAAAAGCTGCTGTTTTCCCTCGAAACTGTGGGGCCAAGAGCAAACACAGACACAAACGCAGGTATTAGGTGATATGCAGGGATTAATTACATTCAAGGGGAAGGGAATTCGGGGTTGGGAATTGTAAAGAAATGACTCACAGGTCTGGGAGTCAAGAAGAGAAACCTTTGCTGAAATTCCTGAGAGCCACCAAAGCTGACATTAGAAGGGACATCACCTCTTGTCCGCCCTCCACGGTGGCAGAGCTGTCTGTCCTGGGGTTTCCTTTCCCTCTAACCTTTTGTTTCCTGCTGCAAGTGAAATAAAACCCCATCCAGGCCAGTTAAGGATGGGGACATCTCACCTGCCGCCCCACTCACCGTCTGCACAAGAAACCACTCCAAAATGCCACAATGACAACCCCAACTTCTGCGTTCCTCACCTGACTTTTAAAACCAGGGCATCCCTAATAATTAATTAATCAATCCCTTTCCTACCTGCTCCACAAAATACTTCTATTGCAGAAGGTTTTCCCTGCTGTGGTATTCATTGTCTGCACCGCTCCTGCTTTGGCATTGCAGGTCCTTGGTTTTGGGGGAAAGATCTGGGGTTTTGCTGTAGAGCTTGAATAAATCCATGTGAAAAGCATTGTCCGGGGATGGAAATGGAGAGCAGACGGCTGAGATCACATGGTTTTGGGATGGTTTTAACCAAATCCCCATGTTTTAAGTGCTCCCTCTCTGTGGAGGAGCTCAGGGGAGCACCCACACGAAGCTAAACCCTGTCTTTAACTAACCCACAAACTCGAGGGCTTAAGAACCACCTGTGGAAATGACTATCCCATTGGAAAGATGGAACTTTTCAGCCTTCCTATGGAGCAAGCAGAGCCGGGAATCACCCCCGATCTGTTTGTTGAGGGCCTTATTGAAGTGTAAATACACCGTGTGCTTTGATCTGCAACTCGTCTTTTTTCCTGGCAGCGTTGCTAAACATCCTGGGCTGGGGAGAGCTGATACGAGACTATTTCCCTACTTATTTTTTTTTAGTGCACAGGTTGGCCTTGATCTTCCTGCCCTTGCAGGGTGGGGACCCCAAGTTTATGGTGGCTATTTATTGCTTTTTTCTTGCTGCCTTCGAAGGGCATCTGTCAGTGGGAGCAGCAGCTGCTCAACTGGGAGTGGGTTTAGAAAGAGATTAATGGGAAGAGATGGAAAGGTCAGTGTTATGTGGCGTGTTCCCAGAAGGAAAATTGACTCAGGGATCATTTGAAGCCGGGGGATCAGGAGGACACCCCCTCCCTCCTGGCTGGAGCTTTCCCAGCACAAAGAAACTGCCCCAAAAGAGTTGTTTTAGGTCCCTGTGTGATCTTGTGTGCAAAGAGTAATTTTTTAACGTGTTTTCATCACAGTTCATGAGTTTGGGGTTTATTTGTCTGGTTTTATTCAGTGATCACTAAATAATGTCACTGGGAGGTTAAACCCTGTCTTGTGCTCCCATCCTGCTGCCTTTGCTCAGGAAGGGCTGTAACGCCTCGGTTTTAAACTTTCAGGGTTAAACCCCAAAGATTTGGGTATTTAAGCAGGGTGACAACATTGTGGTTTTGCTTTGGGTGGGCTGGAGGAATGAGAATTGCTGCAGGAGGGCTGGGACACCCTGGGTACCACAGTCACCTCTGGTGGAGTTTGGGAGAGAGGACCCTGAGGCACCCCTGCTCCCCCCACTCCTCCGTGCCCCACAGGAAAAAGCCTCTGGAACCTTCCCAATGTCACGGGGCTGCTCCTGTGCCACGCTGTGGCCCAAAGCCGTGTCACAGCCCTGTGCAGAGCCCACAGCAGCTCACGGCTGTCCCTGAGCCTGAGGACCTCCCCCGGGACCACACTGGGACATCGCGGCCCTTCCCAGCCCTGGTTCCATCCACCCCCGGACATCCTGGTTGTCCCCATCCCTGGATCCACCCCGGGACATCCCAGCTGCCCCATCCCCGTTCCCGTTCCCATTCCCATTCCCGTTCCCGTTCCCGTTCCCATCCCCGTTCCCGTTCCCGTTCCCATCCCCATTCCCGTTCCCGTTCCCCTTCCCGTTCCCATCCC
>VZRL01001195.1:24274-40965 GCA_013397895.1 Origma solitaria
GAAGTGCCGCGGTCGCCACGGCAACGGCGTCGTGCGGCGGGCGCGGGGTCGGTGAGGGACGCCGGGACCCGGAGCGGGTGAGGGACCGGGACCGGGCCGGGGAAGGGGCTGGGACCAAGCTGGGGGAGGGCCCGGGCCCGGGGTCTGGCTCCGGGGCTGTGGAGCCGAGCTAGGGGGCCGGGCTCTGCCGGCAGGGCTGCGCTCCTGCCGTGGGCCCGGCCGTGGGCTCAGACCCAGGCCCAGCTGTGGGCCCGGCAAGGCTGTGGCACTGAGAGCTCTGCTTGGGGCTGTGCCAGCCCTCACCAGGACAAGGGGTAGCGGGCAGGGACTGATGCCCAGGAAGTTCACCTGAACATGAGGAAGAACTTCTTTACACACTCTGGTTTACATTGCCCAGAGAGGGTGTGGAGTCTCCCTCGCTGGAGATGTTCCAGACCCACCCGCACACCATCCTGTGCCCTGTGCTCTGGGCTGACCCTGCTGGAGCAGGGAGATGGCACCAGGTGAGCTGCCATTGTCCCTTCCAGCCTCACCCGTTCTGTGACCCCGTGCTGTAGGTCAGGGGTGTGCTGTGCCCACCCTCCCAGGCCCTGGGGGCACCGTTTTGGGGTCACCTGTGGGCACAGGTCTCGCTGGCTGCAGTTCCCTCAGCGGACCCCGTGTTTTCAGCCTCTCCCGTCTAAGTACACCGTGCTTGGGCAGTACAGACACTCGCGGGAGGGTCCCACCAGGGCTTCTGCCAGCTTGGTTGGTTGGGGATTTATTCTTGGAAGTCAGCGTCACTGGGGATATCTCTAAGTGCTCCCGTGTGCCTGGGAGTTCTGCCTCAGTGGGTTGTTGCCTTGGAGTTTATTTGTTAGGGCACGAAGGGGAAGGCACAGCCCCCGTCCCTCCCACAGGCTCCAGGGAAACTGGGCTGAGTCACCGGGGCTGGTGGCCCTGTCCAGCTCCGCTGGAGACTCGGGAGGGACAGGTCTGTCAGCTGGGGCTGGGCAGAGTGTGCTGGGACTCTGCCTTGGCTGTGCTGAGCTGGAGGAGAAATCAAGTGTTAAATAACAAACACATTGCTGGCAAAGCGCCACAGGGGCTGTTCCCTCTGTTTGTTTGGTTTAGAATAGAATCCCAGAAGGGTTTGGGTTGGAATGGGACTTAAAGACCATCTTGTTCCATCCCCTGCCATTGGCAGGGACACCTTCCGCTACCCCGGGTTGCTCCAAGCCCTGTCCAGCCCGGCCTTGAGCATTTCCACGGATGGGGCAGCCACAGCTTCTCTGGGCAACCCGTGCCTTGGCCTCCCTGCCCTCATTTCTTCCCAATATCCCATCTAACCCTGCCCTCTGTCGTTGGGAAGCCATTCCCCCTTGTCCTGTCCCTCCAGGCCCTTGCAAACAGTATCTCTCCATCTTTCCTGTCAGCTCCCTTCAGATTCTGGAAGGCC
Source organism: Origma solitaria (assembly GCA_013397895.1). Taxonomy (NCBI): domain Eukaryota; kingdom Metazoa; phylum Chordata; class Aves; order Passeriformes; family Acanthizidae; genus Origma; species Origma solitaria. The sequence continues at coordinate 25,713 of VZRL01001195.1, forward strand.
ATGATTAGGTCACCCCAGAGCCTTCTCTCCCCAGGCTGAACAATCCCGATTCCCTCAGCCTTTCCTCACAGCAGAGCTGCTCCATCCCTGATTATCCTGGTGCCTCCTCTAGACTCTCCAGCAGCTCCATGTCCTTCCCTTGCTGAGGACCCTAGAGTTGGAGGCAGCTCTGCAGCTCGTTCTTCTCCCAGTGTCACTTTTTATCCCTGCTGCTCCCTCTTGTGCCTGGGATTGCCCTGACCCGAGTGTAAAGTTTTGGCATTGGCTTTGCTGAACTCCATGAGGTTTGCATTGACCCATGCACTGCTGGGGTGACAAACAGCAGCTGAGCATGACTGTGACACTTCTGGAGAATGCCAAGAAATCCACAGTGACTCTTTTTCCCCGTTGGTAAATGCTGCCACAAAATCCACAGGAATGGAAGAGGAGGTTCCCTGTGGCACTTCTCCAAAACAGTGTTGTGAGGTTGTGACGCAGTGGTCAGGCTGCCTATCCTGGCACAGCCGAGTGCTCCGAGCGCACCTTCATTTGGAGAACAGGCAGCAGAACATGGCTGCCTCCTTCGTGGAGGTTATATCACAGAATCATGGAATATCCTGAGCTGGAAGGAACTCACAGGGATTGTGGAGTCCAACTCCTGGCCCTGCTCAGACACCCCAACAATCCCACCCTGTGCATCCCTGAGAGCGTTGTCCAAATGTTCCTGGAGCTCTGGCAGCCTCAGGGCCAGGACTATTCCCTGGGGAGCCTGGGCAGTGCCCCACCACCCTCTGGGAGAAGAACCTTTTCCTAATATCCAACCTAAAGCTCCCTGACACAACTCTGGCCATTCCTGAGGTAGATCATTCTCTGTTGAGCAGCTTGTGGTTGCAGGAGAGTCAAAGCAAGTTTCTGTGTATTGAATCAGGGTTTTTCAAACTCAGTGGTCTTGAGATATCTTTAAAATATGCAGTATAGTCAGTCTTATCCCAAAATCCACAATGGGAACTGAATCTGCCACTGCATGAACAGTGAAAAGGCCAGAGCTGTGCTCATCTGAGCTTCACTCATCTCCTATTTGCACTGAGTTTCCAGCTTCATAAGAAAGCTTCATGGTTCTTTCTATCAAAAACTTACATTCAATTGCAAAGGGCACAACTTCCCAAAGCTCTGGGTCAATTTTACACAATTCCTGCCGAAGCCAGTCCCTACAAATAGCACATCTCCCACCCTCTGTGACTCAGCCCTTCTGCACCGCAGGGTTGCTGCCTGCCGACGCAGTGATACCCCAGATTTATTGCATTATTAGCTGACATGCAGCACAGTGTGGGAGTCACAGGGAGACTGAACTCCTTGGAGAGTTCCCGGCCAGTTCCCATAACTTTTCCCTCTGCTCCCGGCCCGCAGGTGCGATGGCCACAGCGACTTTCCTGGACTCAGCACCAGCTCAGCTCTGCTTCCCTCTGGGTGCAGCCGCTCTGCCGTGGACCAGCACTGCCACCATGCACGTCACCAGGCCCAAATCCGCCAAGGGACGGAGGCCAAGCTTGAGCCACCCTCAGGGCATGGAAGCCTGTCCGTGCCATGTGCCATCTTCCCTGCTGTCAGCCTCTCCTCGGGAATTAGCGAACAGCCGGAGAGCGCTGCTCACAAAACCAGCATTCCCACCTGCCCAGGTGTCACCTGGGAAAATCCCAAAGCTCCTGCAGCAAGTGCCTTTGAAGGGCTCATCTTCCCTGAACAAGTACCGGGTGCTGCCCTCCATCATCCGGAAGGGCGCGGGGAGCGATGCCGTGGAAGCGTTGGCTGAATGGACCAACCGGCTGGAAGTGAGCGAGGGGCGGGAAGATGCTCCGAAAGTCTTCAAGACTCTTTCTGGAGAGCAGGAATCTGCAAACACATTGTCAGGAAGTGACATTCCCACTAAAGACAGCTCACACATGCACTGTGCCCCTGAGCAGTGGGGAAGGCAAGTGAGGCAGGAAAGCCCTTGGATGTCCCCTGTAAGCCTGGAGGAGCCGCACGTGCTGCTCGCTGTCCGATCTCCCTCTGGGCAGAGGTTTGAGCACCACTTCAAGCCCTCCGACAGTCTCCAGATGGTCCTTGCTGTGGCAGGACAGAAATTGTTGGCCAACTACCAACACTGCAGCATTGAAACCATGGAGGTGCCCCGGAGGAGCTTCTCTGACCTTACAAAGTCCCTTCACGAATGTGGGATCCTCCCCAAATCCGTGCTATGTATCCGACAGGATGAGCAGTGCAATGCAGAAGATCTTTAGGCACACAGAGATGCCCTGGGTCCTTCTGATCAGTGGGATGCATTGTTTCTTCCAAAAAACTGAGAATCTGATGCTTGCTGTGCCTACTTCTTTATCTTCCATCTCTCACAACTTCCTCGTGAAGCAGAGTTATGGCTATGTCTTGAAATAGTATTTCAGATGTGTAAACCTGATTCATACAGTGTAGCTTGTGTCACCTGTGCCATGACAAATTTCTGCCCGAGTGCCACCAACCTTCACATTTTTTGGTTTGTTGAAGATGCTGATGTCCTTTGAAAACTGAAGTTTCCAAGACCTCTCCCCTTGTCTTTTTGTATATTTTGGGAAGGTATCACTTCTTTGAATGCAGAAGCACCATTTGGGAAGGTAAAAACAGAACTGATTTAGCCACAGGACCACCTTCAGTAGCTTGTCATTATCCTAAACATCTCAAGAGACTGAAAAGGAGATCAAACCATCTGGAAATAACAGTAACAACACATAAATGGGTTATTGTGAAGGATTAAATTACAAAACTGATCGTAAAATACCTATGAGGGCTCAGATCTTTCTGGGTAACTTCAGTCCAGCTCTTAACTGTGACTATATCATCTTTTTAAGAAGAAAGAATTATTATTTTGGCTGTCTTGGGGAGCAGCAGGATTTTCTCTTTAGTTTTCGTTCTCTCATTCAGCTCATGTGATCCATAGGTAAGAATAGATAGTTAAGAAGGGATGTTACAGGTAATTCCATTTAACACCTCTGCACTGAAGTGAGTTAGTCCAAGAAGCAAGTGCTGCTTTGGGAATTTTTAAATAAGATGTTAATGGGATTTGACTGGGAATTGGCTCATGGAGTAAACCATCTTTTACTAAACTATCATTAAAAGGCTGGTTGGGTGACTTGGCAGGTTTAGGTAAACGAAAAAAAGAGAAGTATTTTCCAGTTTCTAATGGAATTTCAAAGGCACTAATTTTTAATCTCCTTAAAAGTGAACCACTTGCCACACAGACGAATGAGTTTAAATATTTTGAGGCAAACCCAATTTATTTTGAATCTCAGTGTAACTGCCAAACCAACTCAGTACAAACATTAACAGGAGAAAGCTGAGTGTAGTACCTGCTGCTAAATGAAGTGTTCAGGGTCCAGCAGCTTTGTAAAACCGGTACCTGATGGAACCGTGGGTGATGGGAATCACTCTGCAGCAGTCCCAGATATCAAAACATATGGATGCTTTCAACAGAACCACAAAGTATTTCACTTGGTTTCAGGAAAAGAGACCACTTTCCATGTTTCCTTCAGTGTTAGGTAGTTAATTCCCTTTTTCTGACTGTTGTGTGTACTGTGTTACTCCTACATTTCAGAGTGTTTCCAACCTGTGTTAAATAAAAGCTTTTAGGCTGAAACTTGAACTTCTAATTATTTACATGAGCTGAGGTTTATCCATCACAGCTGCTCTTAAGAAACGCTGTTAACTTGATGGCAAATACCTCAGGGGCTGCCCAAATCGGCCTTTGGAGGGTCACTGCCCTCCGTACCACCCTCCTGGAGTTTGTATCTGCATCCTGTGCTGGACACAAGATTGCAGCCAAGGAGAAGCACTTTGGGTCAGTGAGGAGCTGTCACCAGACCTGGGCAGCACCAGGCAGGTGTGAGAGCACAGGGACTGATGCTCGGAGCAAGGACAGAAGAATCAGACAATACAATCACTTGCCTCACCGTGGACTTCTCATGCTGGAGGTTGTTTCTCCTGCGTATCTGAGATAAAGCTGGATGAGTTTAGTTCTGATGTCACCCAGGCTACAGCATCTTCAAAGATGGGCAAAAACTGTCAAGTCTTGGTCTAGGCAAGCAGAGCACAGGGAAAACACCTCTTTTCTCCCTCAGTTCTACTTCTCTTCGAAACTGTTCTGGGCAGGTTTTAGCAGAAACGCTGCCAAGTCTGGCACAAGAAGCACGGGGGAAGAACAATATTTATCTGACCTCATTTATTGTGTGGCATCATTTAACGAACTTATTTGTGGGAATCTTTTAAGAATTTTAAGCATTAAAATTTTAGAATTTTAAGAATTTCAGCATTAGAATTTTAAGAATTAGGAATCTTTAGCATTAAAATTGTCTGTCACATGATGAGAAGGCCAAAAATAGAAAACTTATCAGGACTTTTGGCTGGAAATGTCCTTACCTGAGGCTTTTAAACACCAACAAAGTGTTCAAGCAAGAAGTCAGCAAAGGAATCGTTCAGTATGTGTTCTTTAATTCCAATTAAAAGTACATTAGAAACAGCACACAGGACCAGCAGCAGCTTCCATGACAATTCAACCCAATACTCTGCTGTCACCAGGTCATTCAGCTGTACTAGGAAAGTTGTGATTAAATCAAGTCTTCCACTCCACACGCAAGCACTCACTCACCTGCCACTTTAAATAGGATTCCAACAGAATAAAAATAGATACACCCCAGAATACAAAAAGTTTAATTTTAAGCTGTTTTTTTTTTCTTCACTAAAGCCTTTATACAAATTGATAAAAGGGTGCACAATTTCCTAAAATTTTAGGTACATTTTAAATGAGCCTTTTTTTACTTGGTAAAAGGATCCATGTTCCTGTCTTTTAACAGAATATGATGGCCAAAATTGCAAAGAAAACAATTCAGTTAAAATTTACAATTTATACATTTGTTTTGACGTGATTCCCACACTGAGTAGCAGGCCCATGGCTGCTCATGCAGGTCCCATTTCCCCCCAGCAAAGAGCTGTGCACCCTAAGTTCTGGTTCAGGAGCCTCCTTCTCCTGGAAACTGGGCTGGGGGAACAGCCCGCAGGCTTCCCGCTGTGCGCACCAAAATGGTCCCAACACACAGGAGGGATCAATCCTTCCTTCTCCAGGAGCTGGGAATCCTTCCTTCTCCATGGAACACCCCGGGGCAGGGACCAATGACCTCTTTTGCACTATGGAGCACTTCCCACCTGCAATTTGGCTGAGCAATTTAACTCAAAACTCTGGTACTGAAACATACTGTAACAGGTAAATTTGGTGTTCTAAGGGTAAATTTTTTTGGTCAATCCAGGCTATTATTATTTTTTTGTTCTTTTATTCCTCTATCTGATGGGTGAAGCCCAACAGCTCTGTACATTATCTGTGCTGAGCTTCACAGCACGGTGCATTTAATCATATGGTGAATTGAATTCACAGAGGTGAATTTCATCAGACAATTCGTTAGTACAGATCCCTTCATACCGCCCCTCCCACCCCACCCACCCACACCGTAGCCAGGTTAAACACTTGGGACAAACTTCTGTAGTGTCACCACCACCCACATCACGGAGAGCATCCATCCCAACAAATCCAGGACAAAGGAAAAGAAAATACTGCCCAGCAAAAGCGACACGGCACCTGTGTTTGCGAGTAGGAGCTACTGGAGACATCCTCAGGACAATTTACGTAAGGAAAAGCAGGGCAAATCCATCAGGAAGCCAGAAATGAGTCTTAAAGAGCTCAGGGGAGCGCCAAAGAGAATGACATCCTAGTTTGTACAAGTTGAGTATTTAGCCAAAAACCAGCTGCCTTGTTTGGGGTTTTTGGGTTATTTTTCTTTTTTTTTTCCCCTTTCCTTATGTCCATTATATATTCAGCTGTTGAATTTAAACTGATCAGGTTAATGCTGCACATTATTCCAATTAAAGGCAATAATATTCTTTTTCTTTTAGAATTTTAGATAATTCCATATTGCCTCTCTTTTGGCAAGCGTTTTTCTCAGAATTCCAAAGATCATCCCATTTTAAGGCTAAACTAAGAAATGTTAAAAGCTTCTGTAAACATTTCCTCTTCCTCCCCATAGTTGCACAATTTGAAGTCCAACTGCAATTTTGAAAATGAGGTAATTTTTGTGTACTCATATCTTGAAAAGTCCTTTTCGGGACGAGCCGAGAGGCTGTGCCAATCCAAACGCTGATCCAATTGTAGTGGGAGAGCTTCCACAGCAGGGCACACACCAGTTCCAGCAGCTATTTCAGTTATTTATCTTCTCAATTTCATCCAAGTCGTCAGTATCCAATTTATTTATCTTTTTGTCTGGGAAAGAACAGAAATAAGTCAGATTTCATAACACTGAGTAGATAAGGGAGAGAACGAGAGAACGCTGTTCTCCTTAGCTGGACTTGCGTTCTGGTTTATCAGGGAATGTTCAGTCAGGTTTTAAAAATACAAATTAAAACTGTTTCCTTTTATCAAAGACCCATCTGGATACTCCAGTGTTACCCACCCCTGGAAACACCCACTTGAAGGACTATCCAGGCAGCCAGCAAACACAGCCTGACTTATTCTGCTCCTGTCACAGGCAGCAGGTCACAATCCCAAGTGACACTCCACCAAACACACCTGCTGTGCTCCTCTGCCACCCGTTTAAGGCTCAACAAACACCCGTTAGACCTGCTCAGCATCCAACGAGTCAAACTGTCACAATTCAAGTTTAGAGAAGGCAGAAAGCCTGAGGCTACGTACTGAAATGTTCCTGGATTCTGTTGAGAATGTTCATGCTGTGCTTGCTGTCCACCATGTTAATGGCCAGCCCTCGCTTGCCAAAGCGGCCGGTGCGGCCGATCCGGTGCAGGTAGGTCTCGTTATCTGGATTTCCGTCCTTATCCACAGGAAGGTCAAAATTGATAACAACAGAGACCTGCTCTACATCAATCCCTGACAAAAAGAAAGCATCAGGTTACACAGCTTCACTTAAATCCTTTTAGGGCAGGAACAGCCTCCTCAGACTCTGAAATGGAGCTTGTCCACAATGTCCTCACAGGGTATGGAAATAAAATGTATCAAGCTATTGGAGCAGAGAATCCCACTGAAACAGCCAAAGACATTTAAATATTTTGGAAATTCTACCAGCACTTAAATATTTTGGGAAGTCTCTCCTCCTCTGCAAAGCTCTAAAGACTACTTGTTTTTTTCCAAGTACAATCCTGTCTTAACTGTTCTAGGATGTCAAATTACACCACAAATTCCTACTGGAATAGTGAACTGGATTTCACTGTTTTTGAGTTTTCTGTTCTTGGGCACATGTTTACTGCAAACCCTTAAGGTCAGCAGCACAAGCCAAGCTTGGTGCCAGATTCTCACAAGATGGACTTTTCCATCTCAAGCAGCAGGAAGCCAACAAGGAATCCTGTATTTGCCCACAGGAATCTGGACTGTAAAGACACCAATTTCTCTCGACTGGAACACCTGAGGATGCGAATTCCTCCTGCAAGCTGGCCAGGGGTATGTGTTACCTTAGGAAGTGCTGCTTCCAGCCCTCCCCGGCCCTGTTCTGCCGTGTCCTACCTCTGGCACAGACGTTTGTGGTCACCAGCACCTTCTCCTTGCCCTCCCGGAAGCGCTCGATCACTGCAGCTCTCTGCTCCACCATCATCTCCCCGCTGAGCAAAGCCACCTGATGGCCTTCCCTGGACAGCTCCGCTGCCAGCCACCCTGCCGTCTTCCGAGTCTGGAACACACAGCCAGCCCCAGGTTTGGGAGGGGTTTTTAATGCTGGGAAGCAGCAATAAACCTCTCTGGGGGCCCACTGGAAGCTCAGTAGCTGCTCAGATTTTGTCCCCGTTACAAACGCTATCAGAATGAGGGAAATGCACCTTTCCCACCACAGGAGCCCTTGATTAATGAAGGTCACATTTTCTTCGTGCTCTGCTCCTTGGCTCTACTGGAGACTGACATTACGTGTCTACAATGAGAACTGATGAAAATTTTCACAAAACCACACCTACTCAGCTTGGAAAATGGCAGGGTTAGAGCTGAAATCCCACAGAGGCTCCACACAGCCTTGAATTAAACAATCCTCATGATACAGGTTTTTGAGCTCCAATTATGTCTTGAGAGAGCTTAAAAGCAAACTGCTGCAGCAGACTCCAAACACTTTCATCCTGTCTGAGCTCTCTTTGGCTGGCTGTTCTACGCTGTCAGCACTGGTTTTCCCCTAAAAATTATTATGGTGGCTTCCAGCAAAAGAAAACAAAGTCTCAGTATGATTCACAGTGAGATCCCAGAGGTTTATCCTCAATTACCTGAGGGAAATTGAGTCCCAGGAATAGCTCTGTGTCAGCTACAGAAGCAAAAGACTTCTTAATCCCTCATTCTGCCCTATTTTAATCCATTTTCCAACCCGCCCCCCCTTTTTTTTCAGTAGTTCCGAGTTTCAGAAGAACGTGCATTACTCTGATCTTTGCTTCAGAGGACTTCAGGGATAAGAATGACCATTCAGGAATAAACAAATCCAATATTATCTCCTGGATGGACAAACCCAGAGAATCAAACCAGCCAGCGCTAACCTGGCTCTCAAGAGTTCACTCAGAGATGGAGCCAGAGAAGCCAAAGAAGGCATTTTTGTTCTTAGTTTCTTTCTGGAAACCCTGCCCAGCCTGGTTTTGGTACAAACAGACACTGAGGGGGTCACTAGGACTAACATTCCGTGGAAGCACTCACATGGCAGAAGATCATGGCCTGGGCAATGGTAATGGCGCCATAGATGTTACAGAGAGCCCGGAACTTCTCATCTCTGTTATTGCACAGAACATAATACTGCTTGATGGTGTCCAGGGTCTCCTCCTCGCGCTTCAGTTTGATAATGTTTGGGTCAGGAACAACTTTCTGAGCAAACTTCCACACAGAATCCTCGAAAGTGGCTGAAAACAGGAGCATCTGACAGTCCCTGGGGAGCATTCTGAAAGAGAAATACAGAGGGTTCCCATACAACACTGTCATCTCCTCATATCCTGATGGAATTCATGCTATCGGTAAAGGAGAACCATAATGCTGGAACCAGTTATTTCAGCAGCTGGAAAGACTGATGCCAATCTTATCCACCCATGATCACTCCCTCATGCACCACAGGCATCCACACTTGCCTTCTTAAAGAGGACTAAACCCTGCTCCAGGGACAGGATTTTTATTCTGTAAGGAAATGAAACTGTTTGTCATCCCCTGACATTGTGCCTCTATTAACCACCTGGACTAGAGCTCATCTATTACTTAAATCTTGTTGCTTTGTCGGTGAGGTCACCGGTTCCAACTCCAGCCCCGCTGCCCCTGCAGCACCAGTCCGTACCTCTGAATGCGGATGCTCTGGTCCTGGTGGCCCTGGGTTGCGATCATCACATCGGCCTCATCCAACACAAACACCTTGATCTTCTTGGGATCTATGAATTTCAGTTTGGAGCACCAGTCCAGCACGGTGCCGGGTGTGCCGATTACGATCTGCTCTGAGATCTTCTGCCCTCTCTCCACTGCCAAGACAGAAGGAAGGGCTGCTGTAGGGTGGCTATGCAGACAGGGGAAAGCTCTGGCCCTCTCTGACCCAGCTATTTCACCACCTGACTGCTCTGATGCACCTGAGGAGTATCACTCCCTCATTCCTCTTTGTGGTGCTTCCCCTTACTCACGTTTGTTGCCTCGGACAGCGTACGCAAGTTTCAGCTCCGGGTAAAAGTTTCCCATCTGTTCAATCACTTTTCCTGTTTGAAGTGCCAGCTCGTATGTTGGGGAAAGGCACAAACACTGGAGGAACAGAAGGATAACGAGTGAGATGATCAACATCCAGGGCAACACTATCACAGTTCCTTTTTAAAATCTTTGTTGAAGTTTTCTTCAGCATGCAAGTGGTTGAACAGTTTCTCAACTATCCCATGAGAAAACTGGATTAAAAAAACCCTTTCCAGGCATTGTCTGTTCTGTTGCCACAGTTATCTTCTCTTCCACCCCAAACCCACTTATTCAACCCCTTTCAGGCTGCACTATTTCTCTGATTTGAGTCCTCCCAGAAAGATTTAACTCCTCACACAGCAATGGCATCCTGTGTGATGCACAGGAAGGACTGACAGGAACAAGTTTTGAGCAAAATCCACATCTTCTGCACTAAAGGCATTTTGATAAATCCCCAAACCTCCATCCCCTTTAAGCAGTTTAAAGACGTAACACCATAGCTCCATCAAGCCATGAATTTCCATCTGAAGGCCTCCCAGCAGCCCAGGCTCTTCACTAGATGGCACTGCATCACCACGAACACCCCGGAACAGCCACATCCCAGAACTTTACCTGTGGGTACTTGTTCCCAGGCTCAACCCTGCTGAGCATGGCCAGGACGAAGGCAGCTGTCTTGCCAGTACCGGACTGCGACTGTGCGATGAGGTTCTGCGGGCTGGGGGCACAGCAGGCACAGCTCTCAGGGTGAAGCACCACAGCGCCATTTGAATCTTGTCACATCTAGCCCTGCTCTGGACCCACGGCCACCTTGACCAGCTACGCTCCACGGGGCAGGAATTACTTCCTGCCCAACTCTCTCCTTCAGTGTTTGTCAGTTAGGAAGATTTGGAAGGAGAACTGTGGTTATCTCTCAGTCATTTCCCATTTCACACGTGTCTCAGTACCTCACACATTCCAGCTCAGGGTTGTGGAGAGGAAAAGCAGCACCTCAGCTACTCCCACCCACCCAAGATTTCTGAGCTATTTAATGTTATTTCTTCCCAAACTGATAAGGAAAATAGGAATGACCTCCCAAATACCACAACACTGCACCCTCAGTACCAGCCCTAGGAAAAGGACAAATTCAGGGCTGCTGTGACATAGTTAATAACCACAAAAACACCACGGCATGGGAACACTTTCTCCATACCCTGAGAGCTTCTCCATCACCCTCCTCTCATCCAAAATTCAGGAACAGCACACTAAACCTTTCAAATCCTTCTATTCTGGTAGGAAGTAGGAAGAATGTGTACATACGGTTCAGCAAGCATCATGGGCAGGGCATTCTCTTGAATCTTAGATGGTCTGTTGAAGCCCATGGCATAGACTCCTTGCAGGAGCTGTGGTTTCCTGAAAGGAGAAATTTTTATATCATGACCTATTAAAGTCTGTTTAGTTTTCATTTGTGTACAAAAAGGTGAGAAAAACCCTTGAGAAGACAACCTAGAGCTGTCCCTCCTACAATCCCACCAGTGAAACAACTGTGGTCAGCATCTGGAAGCTAAAAGTGACAGCAGGAAGTTTTGACAGGAAGCTTTGCAAAAACCCCTGGATTTGTTGAGTCAGCCTGCCTGTCCCAGCTGCAGGGCGAAGCCTGTGTCTAAGGCCAGCACTGCTTGTTACAAAGCAGCTTTTCAGACAATCCAGGAAACCCAGAACAGAAAGCGTTAATCCTGTCCTTCAGGCCAATCCCATTTCCTCAGCCATGCCTAATCTTGGTGCCAAAATTATCACTCCTCGATGACTCAAACACAGGACAAAACGATCTTGGTACGTGAGGAACAGGAGGAAGGGATCATGAGATCACTGCAAGGATTTCAGGAAGTCGCGTGGATTCTGTAATACAACTGAGTGACGCTGGCTCAGGTAAATGACTGATAATTAGCTCAGTTTGCTGTGCCTACACCTTGTGATCTGTGGGCACAAGCCAGCCTTCACACCCAGAATTATGTGGTGACACTGCTGGCCACCAAACTCTCATCTGCTGCTTTCTCTCAAGGGAGCTTTCTACTCTCAGCAGGCACTTGTGTAGACAAGGAGACCCCAGAGCAACTTAAATCCCGGTTATGGTGCTGGAAACTCTCAGCTGATGACCCCCAAGTGCTGCCTGGATGCTGTGAGTGCTCTCAGAAGAGCTCTCCTTTCAAAGCAGGTTACAGGTCTCCTGCCCACAGTTCCCACTGCAGTAACTTTCTATTCAGCACAACATGCTTTTGCAAAAATCCTGTATTACTTTCCAACAACGGCTGGAACAAAAGCTCTTTGAAAATGTAACCTTGTGCTGCTCCAAGCAAGGACAGACAAAGCCCAACTCTGCACCAGTTGCCAAGGATACCCCGAGTCACAACAAAATGAAGACTCAATTAGTCTGGCTGTCCCTGTCATTAACTCCCTGGGACTGTTTGCCTTTTTAAACACAAGAATTAGTCTAACAGGCACTGCAGGACCTCAGCTTTTTTTTGTAGACATTCAACCACTAACATTAACGAAGCAAAACATCCTGACATTTCATGGGGAGAAGGCTCCTTAGCTCCCATTTCCCTGTGGAGCTTGTAGAGCAACAAACCTGAGATCAGTGCAAACACAACAATCCCAACAGGACACTCTTCAGCACATTAACATATATATAAATATATCCATCTATCACGCCTTAAATACAGTTATCACTTGAGAACCACACTGGTAAAAGTTTTCAGTGGGAAGGAAATCAGAAAATACTGGTCTCTCCAGGACATAAATCCAGTATTGCTGGAAAAGATAAGCTTTTCCCTCCCTTTGTGCTGTTCACTGCTATTATTTCAGATGTAAACCCCCACTAGGCACCCAGACAAACCAACTCTTCTTGCAATTAACTAACACAAATGATACACTCATTTATTAATGACAGAGTGGCAGTAACCTGAAACACAAACCCATATGCTTTTAAGTGGTTATCTCCTATGCAACCATGGAATTTTTCAGGACAGGAGCAGAGGTTCCAACTACCTGATGGGTTCCAAACTCACATCTGCTCTGGCAGTTTTAGCAAAACCGCTCTCCCTGAATTTAAAAATAAGGCTCCCCACAACAAACTGAAAAATATGGGAGTCTATTTAATGTATCTGATCCCAGGATTTAACAGCTCCATGCAGAGACAGCTCTGGCTCATCCCAGCAGGCACTTACAGGCGCAGCTCCTCGAAAGACTTGACGGAGTAGAGGGGTGATGTGGGGTCCCTCTGCAGCACCTCCACCTGGTTTGTGGTGTCAACCAGGTTACTGCGGATCAGCTTGTTCAGTAAGGACTGGGCAGCTCTGTCCTCTGGGAAACGAGGTGGAAAACAGAAATCCATCAGTCACAGCCTGTTCCAGGTCTTGCTCCCACTGAAGTCCTGAGCCAGTTAAAAGGGACAAAATCCCTCCAAATACTGCAATTCTTCATTAGAGTGTAATGGCTTGAAGAGCCCAAACTTCCTGGATGAGACACTGAGAGATCCCTGAGATTCCCCCATTTAATATCCAGGAAGACAAACCAAATGAGCACTGTTTGAAGGCGGATTTTAACAGACCCAGATCTCTGCTTATTTAAGCTATTTTAGCTTAGATCTACCTGGGACAGGGTAAGGCCTCCTCAACCCTCACTCTGACATGTGGGCACACACCTCTTAGCATTTTATTTTTAAGGAAAGTTTCAGGATAAACAGTACTTTAAAAGATTCAGAGCTGAAACATAAGGACTGAAAAAAAGGGAGGTCTAAACGAGGTTAAACTGCTGCACTGAGGGGTTCTGCTACTAAATCTGTTTCCTAAAACCACCTTCTGAAAGATTTTGAGCCGTTACCCACCTCTGAGCAGCCACTGCATAAATGCAACTTGTTGGCTGCTACAGCAATCCCAGCTCCAGGTTATCCAACTGCTCCTGTATCCAGTCCTGCCTTGAGGATATTGCTATCCCCTTATTTCTCTCCACTCTAATCCAGGAGTCTCCCAAGTTATTACAGGACACAATGCCTTTAAAAGTATTATGGAGGAAGGACATGTTTTACAATTAAGTCCTTGGGGCAGGATACAAGATTAGCGGTCCTGAGACATAAGGCAGACTTAAGTATATATTAAATCAGTATCATTACAATTAATAATTATGTTAAATTAATTTCCCTGCCAAAGCTTTTTCCAGGAAGGCACTTACCCTTCTCCTCATCCTCCGTCTTCTCCACATTGTCGTCTGCCTTGACAACGGCACCTGAATTGGAACAGTTTTGGGGGGCACATGTGAGGTCAGGCCTCAGGGACAGCCCACACCCACAGAGCTTTAGAATACTGTGGGAAAAGCTACAACACAGCTCATTTTCCTGAGAACTGCCCTCCTCCGTCGCTGTGCAGAGAAAACCCAAGCTCCAGCTCCAAGTAGAGTTGATGCAACCACACCACTGGATTTTGCTCACACAGCTCCCTGAAGACACCAAAATATTTAGTCTGTGCTGCTGCTTAATCTCAGCTCTTCTGGAATTTCATGACTTAGCAGGAATTTACTTTGGCAGCAGCGCTCTGAACCCCATAGGGAAACCTTCCACCTTTTCCAAGCCCATCCGAGCAGCTGGAACTCACCATTGGCATCTGGTTTGGTTTTCTCGTCCTTCAGGTGTAAAGTGCTCAGCTAGAAATGAGGAAAAACACAAAATCAGAGAAATTCAAAGGCTCTATTCTAATTCCAGCCAGGAAAACACGAACTTTGGATTTATCAAGTATTGTACAAACCCTGCTCAACAGGAAGGGATGAAGATACAAGGGCAACTTGATTTCAAGAGTTTTAGTGTAACTATTTCTAAGCAAGAGTTTTAACAAAAATACAAGTTTTTCTAAGCTGTAATGACAATACAGAGAACGGGTTGTTTTCTGTCCTGTAACCTCCCCTCCCTAACAGCTCTGCTGATGGGAAATGAGAGAAAATCAGCATTCCAGGATGGAAACAGGATCCATGCACGGTCCTGGCCGGCACAAGCTGCCCCAGTATGAATTTGTTTCACCCCCTGGGATGTGCAGGAAGAGCAGCCCCGAGGGTCTTCCCCACATCCAGGGGCTCCGTGAGTGCTCTGTGCCCAAGCACAGTGGTTGAGAAGCTCGGAAAAAATACAAAACAAATTTCTGAGGCACAAAGTTACATCTTTCCATTTAAAAAAATGAGAGAAAGAAGGATGTTTTTGGATGCTGGAAGCCAGAGCTGAGGCTGGGTGAGCACCTGCAGAGCTGCAGTGTCTGGATGGAAGGTGAGGGGGGACAGCAGGGACGTCTTTGCCCTTTGGCTACGCGAAAAATGGATGAAGAAAATGAAATTTTAAAAACAATGATAAGTAAAAAAAAAAAAATTTAAATTGGGGTTTTTGTTTATAAAGGAAGAACCCATACCAGGGACAACCCGAAAGCCTGAGCTCTCCCTGCCCCCACGGCATAAAATGGGGCGAAAAAGGGTTCCCGCGATCGCTGCTCTCTGTGAGGAGGCGGCGGGGGCCGCGAGGCCCGGGGG
>VZRL01001195.1:41890-66968 GCA_013397895.1 Origma solitaria
CTCTGTGGGGCAGTGACCGAGCCCTGTGTGCTCTGTGGGGCAGTGACCGAGCCCTGTGTGCTCTGTGGGGCAGTGACTGAGCCCTGTGTGCTCTGCGGGACTGTGACTCCTGTGCGGTGTGGGGCAGACCCCATTGTATGTTGAGGGGTTCTGCGGTCGGGGGCCTGGTACCCTGAATGCTGTGGGGCTGAGATCATGACCACTGTATGATGTGGGGATGTGAGGCTCAGCTTGTCCCTCACATGATGTGGGGCTGTGTCCGCTGGATGGTGTGGGCCTGGGGGTTAGGCGCCCCATGTGGTGTGGGGCTGGGGCTGTGCCCTTAGCTGGTTTGGGGCTGAGGGTCAGGCCCTGCCATGCCCTCTGGGGTGGGGTTTGCCCCCCTGTTTGGTGTGAGGCTGGAGCTTCTGTTCCCCGTGGAGAAATGGAGCCCCTTTGGGAGCCTGGGCCCGGGGAAAATCACACAGACACTGTGACATTTGCGAGGGAGCCACAGCTCCATCTCTGGAACAGGCATGGAGGTGAAAACAAGGTTGTAGGATGAGTCATGGAGGTGTAGAAGTGGCAGGAGCTGAAGAGTCATTTCCGTCCTGTCTCGTGTCGTAGGGCAGGATCTGGCTTAGACCTGGTATCGAACCTGTTCTTTAAAGGTCCTGGAATAAAGAGAAGTAAAAGGGAAAGTAGAAAGGAAAGAAGTGTGGGAAGAACCTGTGGGATTTCCTTGCTGGACTGTTATTCCATTCCTTGAGCCTTGTTTGAAGGAGCAGCTCTTGTGGAAGGTCTGAATTTGTGTTTTTATTCCATACAGCAGGACTAGTAAAATGGCCAAGCTCTCAGGCAAGTTCCCAAACCAAGGATTATTTCCTTGCCTCAGTATTCCCTCTCCCCTTTAATGGAGACATTTCATTTGCTCCCACAGCCTGAAACTTCCATCTGAGCTGTTATTTCTCTTGTGCTGAGAAATCTTATCCCAGGCAGGGCTGGACCCTTCACTATTCCTCTTCACACCAATTGTGGTTGGTTTTTTCCTTAAAACTAAACCTCGTCATGATCAAATATTGTCATCTGATGCTTTTCCATCTAATTCAGTTTCCTACCTGGAGGTGGTAGCCCCGTGTCTCTCAGTCTGTCAGGACCCCTCCCCAGCCCCACACATGAACTTTGGGGTCTGGCAGCTTTATTTGCAGAGGTGACATCATGGCTTTTTTTCCCATGGCAACAGGAGGATGCTGAACACAGGAGATGAACACGAGGAGATTTTCAATGGGAACAGAGCAGGCAGCCAAAGGCAAGTCTGAGACATTAATTAGTTAATTGGGGTAAAAATAAAGATGAATGTGGGAAGTCCCAGAGGCTGACAGGCTTGTGCTTCCCAATTTAATGTTTTCTTGCAGACACACCTCCCATAAACATATTTAATTGGGATTAGTCCCATTTTAGAGAGAGGAAAAAAAAGGCACTGAGAAGAGGACAACTGTGGTCAGGCAACATTGGCTGGTGGCAGATCCTTCCAATTCCTCCTTTCTGCTCCTTGACCTTGGCTGCAATAATTCCTTGGGATTTTCAGGGCTGTGAAGCCTGTCAGTGAGGTGTGACTGTGGTGGATGTTTCTGTGTTCTGTCCATGAGGAAGAACTTCAGGCTCTGGAGCAGGGATGGGCTCCTGGAGGTGTAGGTTTCCTGCGGGTTCCATGCAGGGTCCTTGATTTTGCTGGAGACTCTTCTGTCATATAATGACGTATTTATTCATTTAAACATGAGATAAATATTCAGAGGAATATGAATAAATGGTTAATTCCCCTCACCAGCAGACTTCGGCCGTGCTGGAATGAGAGATCTCACCATGATGGAGGTTGCACCATGGAATTTCATTGGAATTATCTGTGGTCCTTACAAACCAAACAGGTCAGAGTCTTCCTTGCCTGCACACAAACCTGCTGTGAGGAAGAAGAAGAGGAAGAAGAAGAAAAGGAGAAGAAGGAGGAAGAGGAGGAGGAGGAGGAGGGCAAAGAGGAAGAGGAGGAGGCAGTCCCTGCCCGGTCCCATGTCATCACTTTTTATCATCACCATCTCCCAACAGGATGATTATTTATTTCTTCAGAGCATTCCAGGCTGAGGAAAATGGCATTTACATACAGAGCACACGTGGAGATCATGGGAAGTGCTCTTTGCTGTCCATCCAGCAGGAGATTTGCTTTAGTATTGGTTTCTTTCTTTTCTTTTTTCAGTTTTGACCCTGTCTGAATCTCCCAGCACAAGAGCACTGCACTTGCACACTTGAGTGAGCTGATAATGAGCCTGGAAAGCCTCTCCTGTGCTTGGCCAGTCCCAGAATCCACCCAGACTGGTCCAGGCATGAACCAGGACTGGAAGTACTCTTCTGTGGTTGTTAGAGATGCTGCTATTGCCTGGCCCAGGTGGGTAAAGCCACAAACTTAGAGATGGCACTTAGGTGACCTCAAATGCTATTGTTAGCTGGTCCCCTCCCCAGTTTTGCCTCATTTATACCCATCCAGTTCCCCACTGCTGCTCCCTGGGAGGGGCTGGCCCTCATCGATGGTGGGTTGTCCTGGGCAAAGCCAACCTGCAGAAGATGAGGAGGAACAAACACATCTGGAGGCCCCTGTGAGCTGTTTTGGGCAGCACTTTTGAACACCTCGTTGATGCCCGTGGTGATGCAGCTTCACCACCAGCACTAAATATTAATTCCCCCCAAAACAACTCCATGTGTGTCCTCCTGAGGTCTCACACCTGCCTCATCCATCATGTCAGATGCTGCTTTATTTTCTAAACAAATACCCCGCTGCTACCACATTTGTTGGTTTGAATCCCAGGATTTCTCCTGACATATGTTATTTTCTTCCTGGAAGCCGCAAGCTGTGGTAAACAAACATTTACAGGCGCTGGGGATGCAGGACATGGGTTTCTCCGTGGCTGACTTACTTGTCTGGCAAGAACCATAAATTCTGGAGGTTCAGGGCTGAAGCCAGCCCTGGGAGCCAGGCTTAGGGAATAAATTCTTGAATAGGCAAATGTTTGTGGAGTTTCTTGCCATTTCCCCTAAAGCACATAGTTCTTGGGGAACAAGATGGGTCATTAGGGACACCACATGTCATCCCAATCCTACAGCATGGATGTGTCCCTGGAGACCAGGGGGAGAAGGAGGAGCTTTACCCTCTCTGTGCTCTGACCCAGGCTTGGAGTCCAGCTCTGCTTTGTGACAATGTCCAAGTCTGTGCCCCTCCAGCTGCCTCAGTTTCCCCTTTCTACAAGTGTTTTTTCCTGGGTTTAAGTTGCTCAGGGCAGGGACTGTTTCCCAGCAGGGACATCCCTCTGTGACAGCACTGCTCCCGTGGGGAGGGTCCTTCTAGACCCCCATGGATGGGGGCTGTGGTTGAGGGGCTTTGGGTGTTCCTGGGGAGGAGAGGGTGGATGAGCTGAGGTGAGAATGGGGACAACAGCAAGGGGGGAAGAGTAATCCAGTCTAGGGCTGCAGAGGAGGCCAGTGAGGGGTGATGCATCCTGATTTTGGGGGGCTTTAGGGTGCTTTCCTTCCTTTAAGAGAGGAAGGGGAGGACAGAAATGAATGCGGTGGGTTCTTCCCCTCCCAGCAGCTGCTGCGGAAAATCCCGGGAAGGCAAATCGTGGGGATGGGTAAGGGGAGTTCGCAGCCTCCTTTTTCCACCAGCCTGCCCAGCTCGGGGGCATCTCCTTCGCCCGGGTGGGCTTCGCTCCTCGCCCTTTCCCTCCCCTGCAGCCCCCGGGCGCAGGAGGGGAGCGAGGGGAGGGGGAACTGCCGGGGTGTTCGGGGGGATTGTCATGGTTACCTCCCCGGCAAAACAAATGGCTCCACTGGGTGATGGTGATGGCCACCCAGACAGCTCCGGACACTTTGGGTCAGCGGCGGGGGGCGAGAGACACACCCTGGGGATGCAGAAGCCCCCCATCCCCGGGGAGCCAGACACCCTCCCGGCTCCGGGCAGAGCCTCCCCGCCGGGGCACATGTTGCTGCAGCCGGTTCGGTAAGACCCCTCCTCGGCCCCCCGGGTTCCCCCTGCCCCGCTGCCCGGTGGGGAGGGTTCGGGGGGTGATGCCACCGGTTGCTGAGGTGGCTGGTGATGCAGCGCTCCCCCACTCCAAGACCCGGCGCTTGCTCCTCTCCCTCTCTCCCTCCCTTTCCCTCTCCTCATCTCCCTCTCTCCCTGTCTTCCAGAGACAAAAGCGCTCCGCAGCCGTGCCTGTCGCCTTCGGGATTCCTCCTGCCCCTCCTGCCCCCCCAGCCCAACCGCAGAGGGGCTGGAAGAGTGGGTGAAGTTGCTCCAACCCCCCCATCCCCTTCTTCCTTCTCCTCCTCCTCTCTCCCAGGAAAGGTAAGAAAAGCAGTGGCTACTCTCCAGTTGCTCCTGCACCTTTTTAGCTCCGCAGGGGTGGGTGTGAGGGGTGTGTGTGTGTCACTTCCCAAGGCTGTGCACGATCCCAGCACAAAGCCGCTCACTGAAGAGATCCCTGTCATAATATTTCTGCAGGCACAAGCCCACACTTTGCAAGCTGCTGCTTCCCAGCCTTGCCTTTTCCCAGCTGGATGGTGAGTCCCGGAACATCCCATCCCTCCCCAAAAATTGTACAGACATCAGCAGTGACTGGCTCTGTCTCCGTGCAGGCAGAGGACAGGGATGGATGGGGGGCTGGTGCTGGGGGTGACGGGCTCTTGCTGTCCTGGGCAGCCAAGTGGGATAACGCATCTGTGGACACACTGTTTGGGGAAGGAGGAGTGACCTTGGCAGGGTGAGGGGGGCTGATCCCCCCGTTAAGGGTCAAAACACTGAGACCGGGCTGGAATCAACCACACTGCCTGGGGCAGAGCAGGACAGGGGTGGATGGAAAAGGGCTGTGCTGCTCTGGGGGGCCCTGTGTGTCTCCTCGGATCCAGATGCATCCCAAGCAGGAAGCTGCCTGAAAGGTTTAGCCCAGCTGAGGGGTCTCTGGGCCAGCATCCCCTCTCTGGCTCAGCCCAGGGATCTCCCCCTCCCAGCTGTGAGCCTGGCAAGGTGGGGGTTAACTAACTCCTGTGTCAGAAATGTGTGATTAACAGCTCCAGGATGGGGCTTGGGACATGAATGCAGGTCCTTGAGACCCAACTCTGGGGCCAGAGTGGTGGTCCAAGACACTGTCAGGGGTATGGCTGACAGTCCTCAAAATCTGTCTCTGCCAGGGCTGTCAGTCACATCGCAGCCACTGGCACTGCGTCACTTTGGGAAGGGGGTCCCGGTTGCTTCCACTGGGCTCTGGCAGGAGCAGCTGCTTCCCAACCTTTCCCCAGTCTCCGTATCTGAGGCCTCGGGGTGTCCTTGGGGCCAGCAATCCTTGTCATTGCTGTGTCAGTGGGGAGCCATGTTGTCACCCTTTGGGGGGCCTGCAGTGGCTGTTTTCCTGGTTTTCCACCAAGTGGGATACTCTGCAGTTTGAGGCAAGGGGGGGCTGGAGATGAGAGAACAGTTCCTGTAGCTTTTGCTGAGAGTATCCTACAGGTCTGCCATGGTGTATCTATGGCTCTTCCAGACAGGACAGTGATGTGTGAGCTCTTTCAAACACCATTTCCTCCTATTGCTCCCTAGAGATGTTCTGGGGGTTGATCCCAGTTCCCATGCCAGGTTTGAGCCTCGTGCTTTGGGAGAAAGCAGCTGGAGGTGTCCTGCATATCTTAGTCATGACCTGCAGTGATGTGGGTCAGGTAGGTGAAGTCAGGGATCCCTCAGCAGCGTGTCCACATCTGTTCCCTGAGCCCTGCTGCCCCTGAAAACCAGGGACAATTCCCAAGTGTGACTCTACTTGTGAGCCCTGAATGTTTGGGAAGTGCAGGGCTTCTCCTCCCTTGGTTATGCAAATGGAGGAATTTGCTTCCCCGTGGTGATTGCCCAGGAATGCCGATGGAAGGCTGTGGTGCAACAGGCATCCTTGGCCAGGTCTGTCCACCTGTGCATCTCCACAGGGCGCTGTGGCTGTCGTCATCCCGGTGAGCCACTGGATGTCAGTGTTGATTGAGACAGACGACGTGGAAGGAATATTTTACCCAGCTGCAGAAAACCAGGCGTCCTCGGAGCAGTGGGGATGTGCCCCAGGTCTAGCTCGGACCTGGAGGCAAGATCTCCAAGGGAGCCCGGTTGGAGCCGGTCAGGGCTTACAGCAGGGCGGGGCAGCGATTCAGCAGCCCGAAAATGCACCTGGCACAAGGTGTGGCATCAGAGCTGGGCTTCACGCGGCTGCCTTCCTGTCCCGGGGGCCGAAGCAGCCGAGGCTGCCCCTGGTCTGTGCCCTTCAGGCAGCAGGGCTGGGTGGGGCCGTGCTGGGTTTTATCCCAGCTCCGGGTTTGGCTCTCCCTGTGCTGTTGTCGGCTGCGGATGCCACAGACCCTGTGGTGTGGTACAGCTCGGACCCCAACCTGCTCCTGGCAGTCGGGTCCTGGCAGAAGCCAGGCTGCGTGCTCACGGTTTTGCTCTACTTTCCTATTCAATGCATGAAAATACACCTCAGAGGAGCATTACTCTGCCCCTCTTTACTCCACGTGCTCTGATTTTTAGAGAGCACATCAGTGCTTACAGACACAGACGGACACCCAGGAAGCTCCGAGCAGCGCTCCAGACACCACCCCCCTTTTTGAGGCACATAATCACCTTTTCCGTCCCCTCAATACAGCCCTAGCCCCTCCGGAGCGCTGGGACAGGCTCCTGCAGCCCCGTGCAGGGCTGGAGGCTGTGCTGTGGCTCGCAGCGCTGCGCTCTCTGCGCGTCACGGGGACTGTCCGCAGACGTCGCAGCAGCATCAGCGCCTTCCCCGTCAGTCGGGCACGGGAATTGGCCGAGGGTATAGCCTGGAGTGGGGTGATCACGTTTCCGTGTCTCTGCCCGCTCCGTGGCCAGGAAGAGCAGTGGATTGTCATAGAAAGAGTGCTTACAAAGGAAGGGAGGGAAGAAAGCTCGATCCTGTAGCAGCCTGGTGTGCCTGGTCCAGAGCATGGCTGGCCAAGGAACAATGTGGGCCCCCAGCCCTGAGCTGTTCCCCAGCTGGTGGGATTGCAGGTGTATTTTGAGGGCTGAGGGTGTTTACCAGTGGTTTCCCATTTCCCTGGGATGACAGATGCAGTGTGAGGTTGGGAGGCACCTGGCCAGGTCTGTGGGATGGCCCCACACCTGCTGTGTGTAGGAGGCAGGACACGTTTGGTGAGGGGACATGCTGAGGACTGGGTGGGTGTAGGGATACCCTGTGCAGCATCAATCTGTTGGACTTTTTTTTTTTTTGGGACGCAGGGTCCTGCCAGGTCCCATCCCGAGAGTCCAGTGCTGTGACCTGAATAGAGATTGAGTGCATGTCCTGGAGCAGCAAAGGCAGGATGGGGAGCAGGCAGGGGTCCGGTGCTGAGCTCCTGGGGGGCACAGGGGAGGGATTCCTGCCTTCCCACTGCTCTCCCTCACTCCAACCCCTCCGCTGCTCTCTCTTTCCATGCTGCAGTCACTTGATGGCGTTGGTGACACGAGCTGTGTGGAGCAGCCCCATGGCTCTGCTGGCAGCATCCCTTTTCAAAGGGTTTCTGCCGGGAAGAGCCCTCCGAGCCCTCTCTGTCCTTGTGGGGCCGATTTTTTGGCTGGCACAGCAGTAAGGGTTGGTGCCAGGCACCTCTGAGCTACCTTGGAGCTGCAGGAGAGGTGCAACTTTCCTGGCTGGCTTAAACAGGACACAGCCCAGGGCGCTGCGTCCCACCAAGGGTCCCTTAGTGCTTGTCCTGGCCCAGGTGATGCAGAAATCCCTGCTGGCAGTGGTTTCCATGGGAGCTATGTCCCCAATGTCCCATGGGTGCAGGAAATGTGAGGGGCTTGGGTCTCATCCATGGCTCTGCCCTAAGTCCCCTCTTCCAAGGTGAAGTCATGCTTCTGGAGCCCGAATTCACCCTTCTGGCAGCCCAGTAGTGAATTCCTGTTGTGCCAAACTGGTAGAGAGCATCTTCCCGTTATTATTTCTTCCCTAACGTGAAATAGTTCCCCGTCCTTCCTCCCCCATCTGGCATTTAATCACTTCCCGATACCTCGATGGCCTCTGCCACATCTCTCAGTGAGGGGACCTTCACTATCTCTCCGTGTGGCAGGTGAACTCTTGCCAGCTCCTGACTTCCCCAGCCCTGTTGGCACGGCTTGGAGCATGCCGGTGTGGGATGGCCTCTCCTGGCTCGGCAGGACTGCCCTGACTGTGCGGGGCTGCATCGCCATGGATGGACCTCCCTGGGTAGCTCCTGGTGTGAGCAGCGTTTGTGGTGGAAGGAGAAGTGGATTAAATCGGGAATGGCTGAGGTTTCTGGCTGAGATTCAGGGGCGTGCCTTGAGATTACTGCCCTCCATCATCATCTTCGCTGCTGTTTCCTTTACTCCGTTTCCCTGGCTGCTCTTCCCCATCCCAGACAGCCCTTCTTGCTCTCCCTGGCTCTCCCTTTTTCCTTTCTTAATGCCGTTTTCCTGCCCGAGCACTCCTCGAGCTCATGGCCTTGATGTCTTCTGTGGCATTTGCATATAAAGGTGGGTTTTAATAACGCAGGACTGGTAGGGAATGAGAAACTGATGTATTTCAGTGCTGCTGGCTCCTCCTGGGCCTTGTAAATCACTGCATATAGCATTGCAGAGCCAGCCAGGGAGAACTGCTGCCTAGCAACTTCTCCTGGTTCCCCGGGAGAGCGGGATGTGGCCCTAAAATCCACCTGAAAAGTCTCCTTTGAAACCCTAAGGCTTGGGGGAGAGGAGCTGGAACGGAGGAAAACCTGCTCAGGGAAAAGAGTTGGAATGTAATTGGAAGAAGGAGCCACTTTGCATCTGAATGTGTCGGCTGAGCACGGGGAGGGATGAGTCAGCCCGTGCAGGAAGGATCTGGAGATGCAGGACAGCAGAGCAGTGGCACCTCCCTGAAATCAGCCAGCATGAGCATGGGCAAGGGCATGGGAGGGCAGGAGGATGCTTGGCTCTGCCTGCCTGCTCTTCCTTCCCCAGGATAAAGGAAAACTCTCATGGTCATAGTCTTATCCTGGAGAAAGTTGGAGGATAACAAGGAGAAAGAGGGACAGAAAAAGATGTTTACCTGTTCTGCTCATACTGCAGCAGTGTGGAGTGTAGAGCTCTGGGGCTGTCTGTCCCCAGCCAGGGAGGTTTGATCTGAACCTCCTCCCTTGTGCCAATGGGGATTTGGGGCAGGGGTTTTCCTTGTGTCTTCCCACCAGGGATCTCCCTCCATCCCCACCACTGCACTCATCAAGCCCAGGTCTTGTCCTGTCTGTGTCAGTCACCTTTCTGTCCTCAGGGCTTCAGAGTGAGGTGGCAGAACCATGCAAACATTTTGGGGACTCGGGGCTCCACATGCACTGTCACCTTTCTCTCTCCAGCTCCCCACCATCACCCAGAGACCCCCGAGAAGATGCCAGGACTCATTAACTGGGTGACCCTCTCCCGGCTGCCCCTCATCGCCTCTGAGGTGACATCCTGCGTCAGCGGCTACGCCTTTGGGATGACAGCCCTGCTCACCTACCACAACCCAGACCCCCAGGCTTTGGAAGGCAAGTTTCAAGGCGTGAAGCTTGGAATGGAACTGTAGAGCCAGGATATGGCAGTGCTGGGTTTCTGTGCATGCCTTAAACCTTTAGATGCTGGTGGGAAGCACAACCAAGTGTATTGTATCCAAGTCTGCAACTTTTTAGGTGTGAAAGATCCCACAAGTGGGATTTTTCCCACTTGGGAAGTGCCAAGAGGGACCTGGCTGGTGGGTCCAGGGCAGTGGAGGGTGTTGCTAACACGCCTCCTGGCTGGCAGGTCTCTTTGTGTACCCCTTGGACGAGGGCACGACTGTCGTGGGCTTCGAGGCGGCCGTGTCCCGGCGCACCGTGACGGTGCAGATCAAAGACAAAGCCAAGATCGATGACACCTACTTCGACAGCTGCAGCCTCCCCCATGGAAGAACTGGTGATGGAAGTGGTGAGGGGGTTGACGGTGTTTTAGAGAATGTGGGGAGAAAAGGAAGGGAAGGTGAATGGGGAGGTGGTGGGGGTGGTTGGCTGCTGTGTGCTGTGGCACCTTTTGGGAGGCTGAGGGGTCACATTGCTAATATCCCGGCCAAAAGTGACAGTTTTTTCCATCTTGGAAACCACTGCTGCTTCTGGGCAGCCAAAGGAGTGATGCAGAAGCTGGGGCTCTTTAGAGAGAGCTGATGTGTGCAGAGGGGGCGGCTTTGGGTGTTTGATCCAGTGCTGGGGGTTGTGGGAGGCCTGGAAAGGAGCATTTTCCATGATTGCAACACCTGGCATGGTCTTCTCTGTGCAGGACGAATTGTGTTGGATGAGGACCTGGAGAGGATTGTTTTTGTGGCCAACCTCGGCATGATTCCTCCCCTGGAAAGTGTCTCCATCTTCATCAGCACCTCCTCTGAGCTGCAGACACTGCCCAGCGGGGCAGTGAGGGTGCTTTTGCCAGCTGTGTGTGTCCCCAGGGTCCCCCAGCCCAGTCTGGAGAATGCCAGCAGCCTTTCCAGCCACCAGCTCCGAACGTACGGAAAACCACGGGGTGGGCTCTGGCTAGGGTTGATCCTGGGGAATGCAGGGCTGGCCAAGCAGGAGCTGCAGGAGACTAGAGAGTGGCTGCAGGCTTTACCTCTGGCAGACCTGCAGTTCCTAGGGGAATAGAACATGTTCCCAGGGTTTATTGGGATTTATGTCACTGGCAGGAATAAGCACCTCTGCGGATCGGAGAGCCTGGAGCAGGAGAGCAGGTTCTGCCTGGCTCAGCTGCTGGACAGTGAGGCCACCAACCCCTCTGAGTACGAGTTCAGCTTCCACCTGGAGATCCGGGGGCCATGTTTGCTGGCAGGTAGGGCACCAGGGCTGTCCTGCTGCATGAGGCTGCTTTGTCACCTCCCCAAGGGGATGTCCACACTCCTCCTCCTCGGTGTAAATCTGTGCTGGCAACTGAAATGTGCTGGGGTGGATTTACCAGTACAGGGCTGATGCTAATGTGGGTTCCTGTCCTCTGCCACTTTGTCATCTCTTCTCCCTGATCTCCCCCATCCTCAATGCCTACTGGCACACCCTGGTTTCCCCGGGCAGGAGTTGAGAGCCCCACGCATGAGATCCGAGCAGATGCCGACCCCTCTGCTCACTCTGCCAAGAGCATTGTGATCACCCTGGCCAACAAACACACCTTCGACAGACCCGTGGAGATCCTGATCCATCCAAGTGGTAGGTGGGCTCAGCTTCCCTCTGCTGGTCTTGCCCCTTCCTGGGATCCTCCTCTGTAGCTCTGCAGACAGCTGGATTAGGTCTGGTTTTGCAAATATTGTCAAGATTAAGCTTCCTGGGAGGTAATCGTGGCTCCTTTCAGGGTTTTCTGAAATCCCAAGCTCACAGCTACTGCTGTTTTCCCAGCCAAGGGTGCCTACATCTCTGCCAGACCCAAATTGTAGTCAAGGCTGTTCTTCACACAATTCTCTGTGTTTCCAGAGCCCCACATGCCCCACGTCTTAATGGAAGAGGGTGACATGACCCCCGCAGAGTACGAACAGCACCTGAAGGGCAAGAACGATTTCATTAAAGGCACTAAGAAAGACCCCAGTGCCAAGAAAAAGGTGAGAAACACAAGCAGCAGGTGTTAGCTGAGGCTTTGCGTGGACTGGAGCTGAGCTAACAGATGATTCCTTGTTTCCAGCATCAGATATTACACTGTCCCAATGAGACCTACAGCATCCTCCCTCAGAGAGGTGCTTGTGTGGAGGAAGAGGGGAAAATTCAGCAGTACTGCTGATAAACTGAGAGTGGAAGGAGCTCTGAGATGGTTATTGTGTGTATAATTAGTGCTAGTCTAGGATAACATAATTAGAGAGGTGCATAGTGATAGCATTAAGGGTATTATAATTATTGCAATGACATAGAATAAAATATTCTTTTAATTGCTCGGTAAATGTTTACTGTTTCTGGGTAGCTGTCAGAGAGAAAGAAGTGATTTTCCCTGGAATAATGAGCTGAACTGAAGACAAGGTAGGAGAGACTACTCTTTGTTCTGCTAGCAGCAAAGAGAAAAATATCTGTGCTGGGATTTGTGCCTCATCTTCAGCAGTTCTGAGGGAATGAGTGACAGCCCCGCACTTTGGTGTGTCTGGGATCAGCAGAGAGGAGCAGACAGCTCAGAGCCCTCCGGATTTCCGGGGTGGGCGTCTTTCCCTAAGGGTCAGGTCATGCTTGTGTGGCCACAGCCGGGGCTGATGGTGTCTGCTCCTGTTTCACACTGCCAGGGCTCTCCTGTGAGCTCAAGGATGCTCATTTCCCCCTAAACTCCTTCCCCACATTCTGATCCTGGGTCACTCTTGGCAGCCATCCCGGACCTGCTGCAGGGGGTGCCTCCCGGTGCTGCTAAGGTTTCTCCTTCCACCAGAGGCTTGTCAGCCCTCCTCCCCTTCCTTCCCTTTGCCCTGCGCGCTCTCTCACAGGGCTGGGACTCCGCAGGCGTCTCCTCTAATTGTGTTCAGCGTGTGGCAGGTGGAACGAGATGAAACTCCCACGCTACGCCTCGGATGGCTCCCTAATTATTTCTGCATCTTTAGTATGTCAAATTATCTAAGCGGGGATCATTCTGGAGACATTTCCCTGCAGGGAAGCCACCTGTGCCCCAGGAAGACTGGGAAACAACTGCAGGGAGCAGAGAAAATGCCTGGAATATCTGGGGTAGATGATGGGCTGGAATTGCTGCTGCTCAGAGCAGGACAGTCGCCACTTCTTGGCTTACATTAAATTAGCCCAGAAATTTCAGCAGTAAATGATAATTAATTCTCCTCCCTCAGTTTGTTATGCAAAAGGCTTGGATGCTGTCAGCTGCAGGTTGGTGGGGATGGATGCGCACGGGAATCAACTGTCCTCAACAAAATCTTATTAATTTACTGTAATTGGATAATGGGCGAAGGGGAACGGAAGGGAGGTGAGGAGATGTTTTCTTTTCTGGCTGTAGCAGCAACTCTGAAGCTGTTTACTGAAGGTTTGCCTGTAAAATTCCCTCCAGAGTCAGTGAGAAATCCCAAAATATGGGCTCATCCTGATCACACAGGAAATTTATGTTGTAGATGCCCAAGAGCATTCCAGGGCATTCTGTGGATAGGTCCAGGGCCACGATTCAGTCTTGGGACAGAGGCAGTAAGGAACACTCTAGTCTGGAATGTGATAAACTGGAAAAGCTGTTAAACAAAATAGTGTCATATGGCTGGAGGGAAATGGAAGTGGAAAAAGCCCTTTGATTTCTCAGCAGCTGATAATTTATACCCTATAGAAGGGAAGGGAAAGGCAGGAGGATGAGTGGGAGCTTGGCTTGTTTCCTGTGAGTGGGACCTGTCTTTTCACTGGGTCAGAGAAGCAGCACTTGGGCAGAGGAGCTGAAAGCTGATCTTGAGTGTGTGTTGAGCCACAGAGAGTTAGTGAGTTATAGAAAGCAAAGGTTGGTCATCAGCTCACAGACTGTGGAATGTGACTCATGGCCAGAGAAAACAAGCAAGGTTATCTGGGGTCTGGTTCACTCCTGGTGAAACTGAGAAAAGCAGCCAGAAAGAGGAGAAAAAAGGCAAACAAAGTCCCTGAGGACTGAGCTGCTGTTGTGGAGGTGTTTCCACACTCGGACCCTGGGATGAAAGGCCATGGCTGTGCTGATGTGGGGTCCTGGAGCTCCCTCCAAAGCAGCTGAGGCCATGGGCTCATACACACGTAACAGCGCATTATAAACCCATCACAAGAGATTTTTACCGGTTTAATTTTATCCCATTTGAAATGAATACTTGAAATAGAAGGAGGGAAAATGCGGAGAGGCATTAGAGCTGTGTGCAGTGCAGAGACAGATCATGCAGGTTCCTATCGAACCACGGCCAGAGCGGCCGGTTCAGCTTTCCAGAGCCTTTCAATCCCTACAAAGAAAAGTGATAAAAGAAATGGGCAGAAAAAGCAGCAAACCAGAGGTGGCAGGAATGAATTGGAGTGGTGAATGCAGCACATCAAGAGCTGCATCTCACACTTCATTAGTGAGTGACCAAGGAGAAAACCTCTGGTGTGCCTCAGTGGGATGCTAAGCTGTGCTAATGAAGCAGGTTTTTGGGAAGGATCTAATGAAATGTTTGCAGAATCAGTTTTGGAAGGTGCTGTGTAGGGCCAGGTCTTTTGATTCCTTCTCCAGGCTTTTATCTGAGTGTGCAGTTGCTCCGTATAAACCCAGAATGGTTTGGTGGAAAGGACCTAAAAGCTCATCCCGTCCCACCCCCTGCCGTGGGCAGGGACACCTTCCACTATCCCAGGTTGCTCCAAGCCCTGTCCAACCTGGCCTTGGACACTTCCAGGGATGGGGAATACCGTGGGTAGGGACAGAACAGAACACACAGACACTGGGTACACCCTGGTGTTGTCACCTCTGAGGCCAGAACAAGCAGATTCTGGCCACAGGAGGCTACACACTCGTATTTTCAGCCCTGCTCTGATTCCCCTTGAAGTGAAATGGGGTGGAAAATCAGCCTCTCGAGCTCTCTCCTGCTTTCTTTCAGACGGAAATCATCAGGAAGAGGCTGAACAAGGACATCCCCCACCACCCTGTCATCATGCTCAACTTCTGCCCTGACTTGAGGACCGTCCAGCCAGGCCTCCGGAAAGCCCAGGGAGAGTTTATCTTCCTGGTAGACCGCAGCAGGAGCATGAGTGGTGTGAACATCAGCCGTGCCAAGGTACCCGCGGGAGGGGAAGCANNCTGTCAACAGGGATGGATGAGGGCGAGCAGTGGGGGTGCTGAGAGCTAATGAGTGTTCATATCGGGGGGTGGGGGGTAATTATAATGCTGTATTTTAGTCATGTCAGCTGTGGGGCTTGTTCCATACCTGCAGTGACTCTCCCCCATTCTCTTCCCCTTCTTCTATCAGCACATCAAATACAAAATTGTTTCCTTTCCCTCTCTTTTGTGCATCCCTTTTCCAGTTCTCCCTGTCTCCAGGAGGGCTTTGGGTGATGGCTGCCTAGGGGAAAACCTCCAGGGAGCTCCAAGGGGAGCATCATGCTGACCGTGCCTTAGGAGGGGTTTTGCTGATGGGCACCTCTGTGCCCCCATGGAAGTGATTTAAACATGTGACATCCCTTTTCCAAACACAAATGAACACCAGCAGCCTGGTGGATGGTTATGGGAGCTGTGTTGAGACGTCTGGATAAAAAATGGCATTGTCAGGATATTTTGTGGGTCTGAGGTTCCCCCGTCAGGTGTGGCTCTTACCCAGCGTCAGCCCCAGTGCAGGACCCCGCGCTTGGTCTGTTGAACCTCACGAGGTTCCCACGGACCCACAGCCCGAGCTTGTCCATTTTCCAGCACATCTCTCTTCCCATCTGTCTCCAGTTTCTGTGGGAACTGCCGAAGGACAGACACCTCCAGCAACAAGGATTGGGATGCAGGGGAGCCTGCGGGCGGCTGCAACACAGCCCCTGGGACAGGGAGGCTGTTCCCAATGGGAACACGAGATCTCTGGGGTTGTACCCCCTTCCCTCAGCACCTTTAGCAGTCTGGAAATCTTGTCTCAGGCTGGATTTTTGCTTTCCAACTCACAGCATGGCTGGGTTTGGGCACCACAGTCTCTGCAGCCTCTGTGGAGGCAGGATTGTCCCACAGGGACGGGGACCTGCAGGATCAGAGCCCTTCTCTGAGAGGTCCTGAAATGGAACCCCATCACAGGAGGGCTGTAGAAACAGGAAAACGGCTGATTCCCTTCAGGAAAAAATGTTTTGAGGGAGATAGAAGAGATTTTGGAGGAGATACCTCAAGGGAGAAACCCACTATCCCTCTTCTGAGTGTCCCATCCTTGTTTGTCACTCACAGACACCAGGGACTTTGCAGCAGGGCCTGTTCTCAGAGGGTTTGGGTGGGTTTTGCTTGATGGAACCTTCTGCATCATCCTCAGCTGGCTGGAGGCATGGCATGGCAGGGCTTGGAGCTATGCAGCCTCAGGATGCACTCAGGGATGGGATGGAAGGGTCCGTGCGGAGCAGGAGGGCACCCATCCAAAGCAGCTGGAGTGGAAAATTCAGGGATTTAAATTTCCTGCAGCCAATTCCTTTCCCACCATGATGCAGCCAGGGAGAAGAGCCAGGCTGTGATGGTGCTCGCTGGCAAAACGACACTAATAACTGGGAATTGACTTTTCTGGAAGCAAACATCCCTCCTTATTGAGTTGCCATATAGCTATTGAGTGCAACAGGATCAAGATCAATATTTACCATAAGAAGCAATAAATCTTTCTGCTTGCTGAAATAGCAAGCAGGCATCAGTTGCCCATTTTGGGAAGTGCTTTAAGAGAAATATTTGGAAATTTGTATTTTTTCCCTTGTAATGAGTTCCAAGATGGGATGTCAGCACAGAGATCTGGAAGAGCCAGCATCCCAGGAGCCATCTGGGAGCAGTGGTATAAATATATCCTCGTAGGTTTGAGATAACAGCTTGGATTCAAGTACTCCGGAGCCAGTTAAAGGGCAGCCCTGTTCTTGTAGATTATTCCACTGATTTTCAGTGCTCCAGCTCTGCGTTGCTGCTGAGTCTTACAGGCTTTGGGAGCTGGATTGACCTGGCACCACATTCCTGCTGGTCCCAGGTGGGGCGTTTGCTGCGTCCCTCTGCAGTCACTCAGTCTTTGCCGCTGGTAGGACAACTCAAGGAGGCTGTTCTTGTTCGTTTGACCTTGGCAGCTCCTCCAGGGGCTGGCTCGAGGCTTTCTGCTGCCCTCGGCAGACTGGCAGGAGTCTGCCTTCATCAGCATTTAAATAGAACTGAGCTGCTCCCGAACGCTGTGCTTTACATTTTGCTTTAAATAAACACTTTGCTGTAAATTGGCCTCCTCTCCTGCCACATAAGGGCTCCTACAAGCTCAAGAGCTCCTTGGGCAGCTCTTGCCCAGGTGCTGCCATCACGAGCTCTGTCCTGGACTTGTCCACGACATCACTGTGACAATTCAAGTTGCTCTTGCCTTATGTAAAGCCCAGGAATAGGCACGTTAGATAACCACCTCTGGTAAAGAAAATAGCTTAAAACTGTCGTCTCCCAGTTATTTTAATTGAAGCCAGCTATGAATACAAGAGAATTGGGGATGGGGGTGGCTTTTCCTTTTGTGTAACTTTAAGCTGTTTGTTTATTTTCTGCAAGTTTAGGCATTGAGATGCATTGCGTGTCGCACTTCTCAATTTCACACTCTGCTTCTCACCCACCAGCTCTGTGCTGCAGCACTGTGTTGCCAGCACAAATTGAATCCCTTAAAAACAAACAGAAAAATTTGTTCAGCTCTTTGTTGTCCTTTTTTCCCAAAGACTCCCCATTTTCCTCACTGCTTCGGGTCCCAAATATCATCAAGGGACTTTGAAAAGAGCAGGTCATTTGGAGGCATGGGGAAGAAGCATTTGGTTTGATGTCAAATGAAGGTGGGATGGCTCTGGGCAGAGCTTTTCCTGGTGAAGTTGGGGAGGCCAGGGAGAGTCCAAGTGTGCTGACGTCTGTTTGTTTTCCACCCCTCAGGATGCCCTGTTGGTCATTCTCAAGAGCCTGATGCCAGAGTGTCTCTTCAACGTCATTGGGTTTGGATCCACCTTCAAGACCCTCTTTCCTGCCAGTCAGGCCTACTGTGAGGTGGGTGAGCCCATAGAATCCCAGGCTGGTTTGTGTTGGGAAGGATCTTACATGGACAGGGACACCTTCCACTACCCCAAGTCCTGTCCAACCTGGCCGTGGACACTTCCAGGGATCCAGGAGCAGCCACAGCTTCTCTGGGCAACCTGAGGCCTGAGCCTCACCACCCTTATGGTAAACAATTTCCTTCTAATACCTAATCCAAATCTTCCCTTTTTCAGCTTAAAGCCATTCCCCCTTGTCCTGTCCCTCCAGGTCCCTGTCTCATTTCCTCTCCAGCTCTCTTGGAGCCCCTTTAGGCACTGGAAGGGGCTTTAAGGTCTCCCTAGAGCCTTCCCTTCTCCAGGATGAACAACCTCAAGTCCCTCAGCCTCTCCTGTGGTGCTCCTGGGTGCTCAGAGGTGCTGGTGCTGATGATTGCACTGCTCCTTTGGGCAGGAGAGCCTGGCCATCGCCTGCCAGAGCATCAGCAGGATCCGGGCTGATATGGGCACCACCAACCTCCTATCGCCCCTGAAGTGGCTCATCCGCCAGCCCATCCACAGGGGCCACCCCCGGCTGCTCTTCCTGCTGACGGGAGGGCTCATCAGCAACACTGGGAAGGTTCTGGAGTTGCTGCGGGACCACTCGTGCTCCACCAGGTACGGAGGGCAGCTGGGCTCACCCCTGCAGGGCCACAAACCTGGCACAGGCTGGCATGTGCCTCTCCTTGAGCACAGCTCCATCCCCCAGACGTCCCCACTTCAGAGACAGAGGCAGGAGAGATTGCTGCTATGAGCCATGGGAGAACCTCAAAGGGTTTGGAACGGATCCCAGAAGTTCAGATGCTTTTTAAACAATCAAAAGCAGGATAATTGAGCTGACAACTTCACAGCTCTCAGCTGATGCTTCCTGCGAGGAGAGATTGACACGCCAACAATCTTCCCTGCTTTTTTTTTTTTTTTAAAGCACATCTGGGGCTGGCCCCAGCTGCTTCCAGGATGGGGCTGTGCAGAATTGAATATGCTGAAAGGGAGCAATGTAAAAAGCAGCTAATTTGTGCACGAGCTCACAGCCTGGCTCCCCAGCCCTGATCACAGGCTGTTCTGGTTTCTCCTCTGCCTCTTTAAGGGGCACAAAACATAAGAAAAATGTAAGAAATCCTGATTCCTCTTCCATCTTGCAGACTTCAGGGCTTATCAGGGAAGCTGCTGTGTGGGTTTGTAACTGCACAGAGGTCTGATCGCTTCCCAGTGTAGGGGCATTCCACCCTCCCACCCCTCACTGCTACAGAGGTGTACGGGAGGGTTAAATGCAGTCAGAGCTGGAGCGTGGTCTCGGGTGACCCTGGAAGGGAGAGCCTTGGGCATGGCCCATCTTTAAAGAAGATCAGAACCTTATTTAAGAGGGGTGTGAGGCTGGCCTAGGATTTGCAGCCAGCTGAGGATTAAAACCCTCCAAGAGAAAAGCCCCTCGTGCAGATGCAGTTTGCTGCTGAAAGTGCTTTCTTTCTCAGCAGCCCACTGCCCTGGCCAAATGCCATATCCCAGCCATTCCCATCCTCCTGGCTTCCTGGCACATCCATCCCCACCTAGCACTGCCCTCCCTGCCTGGGATCCAGCTCAACTTCCATCCTTCAGCCCAAATCAAATCCTGATTCTCAGAGCTGGGAGTCAGGGGAGCAGCCTCGCCTGGCTTGATCCTCCTTTCTTGAGAAAACATTTCTTTTAGTTGCAAGCAGAGATAATTACTGGATATTTAGTGCTATTGACCACAGCCAGCAGGGAAAAGAGCTGAAATGAGAGCAAATCAGCCTGTTTGTGTTTGCAGAGGAGGGGAAGGCTTGAATTCTTGCTGGGAATCCCTGAGTGTCACTGCTGAAGAAGGGTCTTCAGGGAAAGGGTTTGGTGCCTGCTGAGAGGAGGGGGCTGGCAGTTCACAGAATCCCAGAATGGTTTGGGCTGCAGGGACCTTAAAACCCACCTCATGCCACCCTCTGCCATGGGCAGGGGCACGTTCCACTGCCCCAGGCTGCTCCAATCCCTGTCCAGCCTGGCCTTGGACACTGCCAGAGATCCAGGGGTGGCCACAGCTGCTCTGGGTGCCTGTGCCAGGGCCTCCCCACCCTCCCAGGGAAGGATTTCTTCCCAACATCCCATCTAACCCTGCCCTGTGGCAGTGGGAAGCCATTCCCCCTTGTCTTGCCACTCCATGACCATGTCCAAAGTCCTTCTCCAGCTCTCTTGGAGCCCCTTTAGGCACTGGGAGGTTCCCAACCCTCCTTCCAGCTGCCTAAAAGAGGGTCTGGTTTATTCCTCTGGACACAGCAGTGGGTTAAAGGCAGAAAGAGTTTCTGCCTGCATGGGGCTGGGGGTTGGCTTTTCCTTTGGGTTCTGATTCTCCCCGTCCCTTTTCAGGTGCTACAGCTTTGGCATTGGGCCAAACGCCTGCAGGAGGCTGGTCCGAGGTCTGGCCGCTGTGTCCAGGGGCATCTCCGAGTTCCTGGCAGAGGGCGAGAGGCTGCAGCCCAAGGTACAGCCCCCGCTCCCACGGGGCTCTAACGATGCTCTGGTTCAGCGAGGGGGAGGCGGTGCAAGAGCATCATTCATTCCCCATCCCAGCCCTGCCTTCCCCAGTGCCCCTGGCAGCAGGTGGGCGAGCGGGAGGGGATGCAAGAGCATCTCCATGTCCGGCCGGCGGAGGGAGCGGAGGGTGTGCTTCCCTCCGCCTGGAGCCGGGGCCGCGATGCAGCAGCTCTGCCTTCAAAGGCAGCCCTGCCTCAGACACAGCGAGGGCAGAGGGACCGGCATCAAAGCAGCCAATTAGTTTTGAAGTCAGGCTCAGCCCTGGCGTTGCTCAGGCGAGAAGGACTCGGGGTTGGAGCGGGAGGAATGTGCTGCGATGGCTTTGCTATTAAGCTGACTTTAAAGCCTCTCCATTCCCTCTCTCCCCATGAAGAGTAAACCCGTGTGCTTCAAATCCGGCATAGGGATGGCTCTGTCCCCTGGTGAACGCACAGAGCCCAGCCTGTCACCTGCTGCATGATGAAACCCAGAGAGAATTGGGTCTTTATTTCCTAAATATCTCCAAAAAGCCAGCTCCTACCTTCTTGATCTCACAAGGAGGAGTTCGGCAACTCCCCCCTCTGCAGGAACCTGGAGCCCACAAAAATGTCTCTAAGACAGAACGGCATCAACATTTCTGATGTAAATTAAAAGCAAAGACAGTGAAGAGAGAGGTTTTTAATAAGAGCTATTAATAAGAGCTTTGCAGGCTGTGCAGCTCGGTGCCTTCAGCAGTCTGAGGCGTCAATTAATGGCCTTATAAAACACAGCCTGGTGTGTCTTCCCGAGCATGTGAAAAAGCAGGGAACAATAGGGAATATTTGAGCTGTTCTGTCTCTAAATCCGGTGTTCACTTCCCCTGGCGTGCAGGGAAGCTGATGTAGATGGCTGGCTCCCTGGGAGGTTTGTCCGTGAGGTATTCACAGATATTGGTCTTCTCCACATGTGTAACTGGCAGAGCATTGCTGATCTCTGACAGTGGCTTGTGCCAGCAATGAGCTGTTCCAGAAATATCTGTGTGAGTGTCAGGCTCGGGACAGGGGCTGGGGCTCAGGCCAGTGAAGGCTGGCAGCGTTTCCTGAATGCTGGAGGGGACCAGGGGGTGCTGCCTCACATCAGAGCAAGATCCCTCTGGCCACAAGCTCCCACCTTGCTCTGGGCTGGCAGCATGTGTGAGATCAGCCCTGTGTCCATCTCCATCTGCTCTTGGTAAAAAATCATGGAATCATTTATGTTGGAAAAACCTGCAGGATCATCGAGTCCAAGCATTAACCCAGCTCTGCCAAGTGTAACTGTGCCAAGGAGAGGGGGTGCTGGGATGGGTGTCAGAGTCAGCTAAGAGGCAGCAGACTGTCGGGGGAGGGTAGGAATCAGCTGATGGGTTTGTTTGAGGGAATGTTCCCCATCCGGGCAGCACATGGCACATGCACCATGGCTCATACCATGTCCAGCTGGTGTTGAACCTCTCCCCCTGCCCTTTGCAGATGATCAGGTCACTGAAGAAGGCGATGGCGCCGGTCCTGAGCAATGTGTCTGTGGAGTGGGTCTTTCCCGAGAGCACCGAGGTGTTGGTGTCCCCTGTCAGCCCCAGCTGCCTGTTCCCTGGTGACCGCCTGGTCAGCTACAGTGTCATCTGCGACACCTCCCCGTACCTCTCCAACCCCAGATCTGTGAGTCCCTGGGGCTGTCCCGCGAGTGGAGGTGGTGGGGGTGTACACGAGGGTCTCGGGGCTGTGTGTGGGCAGGAGGTGTCTCCTGCTTCCCAGCTCTGTCCTTAAGGGAGATGATGGGCCAGAGTTTGGGGGGAAATAGAGGTTAAGGGTGTGGGTGCAGCCTGTCTTGGCTGGACACGGTGGTGGCACCTGTTTCCTCTCTGTGCTTCCCCAGGACAAGAGGCGGCAGTACAGCATGATGCGTTCCCAGGAGTCGGGCAGCTCTGTTTTCTTTCACTCCCAGGAGGAGGGAGCAGGCTTGGAGAGCTGGGACCACTGCAGAGACTCGGAGGGCTCCTGCCCCGCCGAGCACTCCCCCGATCACCTGGGCGTGGGCAGAGATCCCGGGGGAGAGTCCGACGCGGACACGGGTCAGAGTTTCCTCTGTACACGTGGGGGGTGATGACCCTGTCTCTCTAATCAAGCTCCTGTCACTGCTCCCCCAGTTTTTCGCCTGATAAATACATGTCTTCAGCTGCAAAGAGCTGGAGGAGTTTGGAGGAGAGATGACAGATCTCCTGAGGCTTGAGCAAGTCTGTTTGGCTTGGATGTTTTATCCAAACCTGTCAGGAAATCAAGGGAAGCCCTGGTGAGCTGGGTTCCCTGGAGGTTTTCAAAGCAGCTTTAGCTTTGGCCACATAATTATTTACAAGCTTCCCAAGCGGTGTGAGGAGGAGTGGAGTGAGCAAATGGGTAGCTCTGCTAGACCATCCCTGCACCTGCAAAGCAGCTTCCCAGTCAGGAGAGGGGGGAAGGGATCCAAAGCCCTGTCCCCAGGGTGTCACTCCTCCCCACCATGGCTCATCTGGGTGTTGGTGTCAGCAGCATGTGGCATAAAGCAGCTGGTTTCACCCCGGAGCTGGGGAAACCTCTGTTACTCACGGGATGTTCTTCCCTTTTATTCCAAGAGGAGCTGTGCCGTGCATCCCCTCAAACTTGTCAAAAGCAATGAGAAATCGTGTCTTTCCAAGGCAAATTTTAGTCTTGCTCTGACAGGAGCGTGTCTGCACTAATTAAATTTCATTAGTAAACCCTTTGTCTTCTCCAGGGAGGTTTGGGGAAATGCAGTCAGGCTTTTTTTGGCTGAAAACTCCTCAGACAAAACCTTCCCAACCTGCTCTCTTGACATCCTCAGGAATTTTGAGTGTTCCTATTTCCTTTTGTGGTTTCATTGCTTTGCTTAAAACTTTGCAGGGCTGAGCGTGGCCCCCTGAGCTTTGGCAGGACCCTGGGGAGGGCTCCCTGCCTCCCACCGTGAGCTGAGGGGGGTGGTGCTGGCTGATCCCACTTCGGAGTGGAGCTGATCCTCTCTCCCACCATTCAGGAATGGACGTGACGGCTCCATCCAGGAGACGGGCATACAGCACCACCCAAATCTCCGACCACGAGCCTCGCAGGAAGGTGCCCACAGCCAGCGACCCCGGCTCAGCCCTGGTGAAAAACCCCCTCCGGAAAACCCACCTGCAGGACCTGCAGCAGGTCAGCCCTGAGCCCTGGCAGGTGGATTTCCAGGTAGGTGATCCCCTGAGAGGCTTTGCCTGCAGGTGGAAGCCAGCAAGGAGAAGCAGGAAAATGTCAGGAGGCTAAGAGCCTGAGGGAAAGGACCTGACTCACAGGAGTCCTGAAATATTGGTATAGATAATGGGTATGGACAATAGCTGTAGTTCTGCAGCACATCACAAACCCTGGGGAAAGAAGCCAAGCAGGGAGCAGAGTGTCATCCTGATATCCCACAGCAGTGCCTCCCCATGGGAGCCTGCTTGTTCCCTGCTCCCCTTCCCCTGAGCGGCCTGTGCCTCACCTCGATGCTCCTCTGATCCTTCTTATCTCCCTACCATTTAGGATTCAAAGTCTCCCCATGGCTGTGGCACTTCTATGCCTGACAGAAAATAGGAGTTCAGTGCCAAAGCAGATTCCCAGCTGGATCCACAGCCTTGTGCAGCATTGGGATGAGATGTGAACCTGTGTGATGACACAGCTGCTGAACAGGGTTATGTCCCATGCCTGCTGCAGCAGGTGGAATTTGGGCAGGTTTTTCAATTGATCTGTGGGAATGATAGGGGAGCTTTTCCCCCATCCTTGGCATTGCTGGGATGCTCTGCTCTGCAATCAGCATCTGCAGGGCTGGGAGGACCAGCAGCACTTGTGTTCCCATGGAAACTCGGAGCGGGATGTCGGGGACTTTCATTTCCCCTCTGCTGGGTGGGAGGGGAGATGAGGGGGCAAAGGGAAAGCAGGGCCAGGGCTCCGTAGGGAGAATGAGACCTCTGCCCTCAGGCTACAGCAGTGAGGGTGGTGAACAGCATCAGTGACCAAGAGCAAGCAGGTTTTAGGGGTACTGGCAACATTCCCTGTATTGGGCAGGTCCCCAGAGCAGCCTCCTGCCCTCCCCCGGTGTGCAGGCAGGGGTGGAACTGACTCCCTCCTGGGGGGCAGTAAATGGTTAACAGCATGCATCCTGCTCTTAATTAAAACCAGCCTGGTTTTGCTATCCCTCCTGCTGCCAGGGCTCCCAGCAGCTCCCCCAGCTCCCAGTCCTGCTGCCAGGGCTTGACATTTTCGGGGGTGTGAAGCCGAGCCCTCGGCTCATCTCCACACATGCCGTGCTGGGAAGGAAAGGTCAGCGCTAGCCATGGGCAGCTTAAACCCCCAGATCCATTCTCAGCTGGCTTCCTCTGGCTAGGAGGAGAGCTCAGGCAGGAGAAAGAGCAGGTTTGGAATAGAAAGGGTCTGGCATGGTATGTCAATATTAGCTTGGTAAATTGCTCCTGGAGCTGCCTGGCTCCCAGTTTTGCTGGTGGTCTCACAGAACACCAAAAATTAGGTGGTGGTGGAGGTCATGTCCTTGTCTATCACCCAGAGAAAGTATCCTTCCATCCACCAGTTTCTACCACCTCTGCTCCTTGTGGGTGTTGTGCTGGGAATATACAGTCGGATTTACACAGACCTTTCCAGAGCCTTGGGGACAGGGATGAAACCCAGACCTTCCAGAGGGGAACATCTGTGTGGGATGTGACACCAGAGGTGCTGGAGTAGGGGAT
This sequence comes from Origma solitaria, assembly GCA_013397895.1. Classification (NCBI taxonomy): domain Eukaryota; kingdom Metazoa; phylum Chordata; class Aves; order Passeriformes; family Acanthizidae; genus Origma; species Origma solitaria. The sequence goes on from VZRL01001195.1 coordinate 66,873, forward strand.
TCATGTCTCCTGAAAGCAGAGAAACAGTCTCATAAAAAAAAAAAAAAAAAAAAAAAAAAAAAAAAAAAAAAAAAATTCCCCACCCCCTCGGCCTCT
>VZRL01001195.1:67258-86424 GCA_013397895.1 Origma solitaria
ATCTGAAAAAAAAAAAAAAAAGAAAAGAAAAAAAGATAAAAATTCCCCATCCCCTGCGCCTCTCTCCTTTCGTTACTAAGCAACTGGTCCTTGATCTTTCTTTCTGTCTCTCTTCTTTTCTTTGGTTCCCAAGTGAAGTCATTAAAATGTCTGGAGGGATGAAACTCATATTTCACCTTCTGCATGTCTGGGGAAGGAGCCCCTGGGGCCAGGGTCCCTTGGGGACACCCTGAGGTCTGGTGGAGGGCTTTGTCTGGGCACGGATCCCAGCCAGGGATGGGCAGAGAGGGAAGGACCTGTGTGATTGCATCCCACGCTGGGATCAGAGGGGACAGAGCAGGTCTGGGCATGGAGCAGAGGGATCAGAGGGGACAGAGCAGGTCCATGTGTGGGGCAGATGGGATCAGAGGGGACAGAGCAGGTCTGGGCATGGATGGGATCAGAGGGGACAGAGCAGGTCCATACGTGGAGCAGATGGGATCAGAGGGGACAGAGCAGGTACATACGTGGAGCAGATGGGATCAGAGGGGACAGAGCAGGTCCATACGTGGAGCAGACAGGTTCAGAGGGGACAGGGCAGGTCTGTGCCATTGGCTGCTGCCGGGTCCAGTGCTAACATCTGCTCTGCTCACAGCCCCTCCCGGCTGTCCCGCACGGCTCTGGCTCCAGGATCCGTGGCACAGGTGCCCGGCGCCCGGCCCTGCTCCAGCACAGCTGCGTGTCCTTCTGCCACGACACCAGCCCCCCGGCACTGCTGGAGGGGCTGCAGGAAGCCCCGGCAAGGGGCTTGGAAGCACTCGATGCCATCGCGAGCCTGCGCTCCTCGTCGGACAGCCGGAGCCCCAGGGATCTGGGTAACTGGGAGAGGGGAGGCAAGGCCACCAAACCCCAGCCACTCTCATCTGTCCGTGTTGGGGTTTGGCAGCATTGTGTCGTGCTCCGTGCCACCATGTGGAAATTGGGAAGGATTAATTATGCTTTCATAGTGGCGGTGGGCAATTCAGCTCCCAGGGAGGTGATTAATGATCTGCCTCCCCCTCTCTGCAGAGTCTGCCCAACATCCATCCCTCACCTTCGAGACGGAGACCTCCTCTGACTGGGAGCCCCAGGACTTGGATATTGGCACTGCTTGTGGCTCCCCGCATTCCCCCAGGACTCTCTGCAAGGCAGTGGTGAAAGGGCTGAGGAACAACGAGCCCGTGCAGTGGGAAGTCACCTTTGATATCCGCCCTCTGTTCCGGGAGCGGGAGAGACAGGAGGATGGTGACGCAGACCTGTGGAGTGAGACCTTCCACCACCTGGCAGCCAAGTCACTCATCCAGGACTTGGAGCAGCTCGCCGAGAGGGAGTGTGAAATCGAGCATGGTAATGCACAGCTGGCTGCAGGCAGATCCTGCCTGGCCTTTGAAGGCTTTCCAGCAGCCTCAGCAGCCTCTGGAGTGAAAACAAGAGCTGCTGGTGGTGAAACATTAGGGAATGTCTCACATAACTCCCAAATAACAGCCCCCTTCAGCTGTCTTGTGCTTTTCTGCTTCTGCAGTCTCACTGCACATAAACATTCCTGAGCTCATGCTCCTTTCCACTCCTTATGAGCAGGAGTTGGACTTGATAATCCTTGAGGGCCCCTTCTGACTCAGTACGTTCCATGATTCCATGATTCCTCTGTTTCATGCGTCAGGTAACGTGGTTATCTTTAAGGAGTTGGTCACCTGGAGCTGGGAAGTGGCATCAAACTCCAGCAGCAGCAGCCACGTCACTGCCCTGGGTCACACATGTCCCTGGGCTGTGCCAACCCTCTCCTCCATGAACAGCATCTAGGCTTGTAAAATAAGAGCAGAAGTAGAGTAGGGAGAGTTCAGAGGGATACAGGATCCAGCCCCTGCTGGGCATGAATCCCCAAGCATGGGGGTGGGTCTGGGAGCTGGCTGCGAGGGATGGGGGAGCCCATGGACTCTGACCCCAGTGTCCCTCCCGTGGCAGGGTCCGGGCGGCGTTGCCAGCTCAGTGCTGTCCACACCAGCAAGGCCTGTAACATCATCAGCAAGTACACGGCGTTTGTGCCTGTAGACCTGAGCACCAACTCCTACCTGCCCACCCTGGTGCAGTACACCCACACAGGTAACGTGGGGCTGGCAGAGGGGTGGAACCTGTCCTGGCAGGAAGGTGTCACCGGGAAACCTCTGTCAGGGCAAACCCTATGAAAGCACAGCTCAATTCGGCACCAGACCTACACCCAAGGCCACGGCCAAGCTCTTGGTGGCTAGAACCTCTTCCCATAGCCAGGGTAAAGGTCTCCTCTGAGGTCTGGATGCCCAGAGATGACCATAGAATCACATAATGGTTTGGGTTTGAAGAGACTGTAAAGCTCATCCCATCCCACCCCCTGCCATGGGCAGGGACACCTTCCACTGTCCCAGCGTGCTCCAATCCCTGTCCAGCGTGGCCTGGGACACTTTCAGGGATCCAGGGCAGCCACAGCTTCTCTGGGCACCTGTGCCAGGGCCTGCCCACCCTCCCAGGGAAGAATTTCTTTCCAATATCCCATCTAAATCTACTCTCTTCCAGTTTGAAGCCATCCCCCCTTATCCTGTTACTCCAGTTCCCGACCAAGCTCATTCTGTGGTTTCATCACCACTGTGTGTGTGCCAGTCCCTCTCTAACACTGGCCATTCCCTTCTCTCGTGCCAAGGGGCAACATCCAAGCAAGGCAACCAGAGGAAACAGAAAAGACATCGTGGCTGTTCCCCTGGACGTCCTCAGTCAGCGTGTGGCCAGAATGGAGACTACGGATTTTACAGCATGAGTAAGATTCCCTAGGGTTTTATCTCCTTCCTGGTGTTAGAGATCTCAATGGTTTGGGACATCTTCTCTGGTATTTCTAAATTCTGCCTTCCCCTTTGCATACGGTGCTCACCAGACACATGTCAGGCCAGGGCTCATCTCCTTCAGTGGTGAAGAAGCTTCAATTTCCCCCAAAACCCTGAAACCATGGGTCGTGCTGCTGACAACGCTGGGAAGTTAATTGGCAGCCGTACCGCGGATAACACGAAGGATGAAACGAGTGTAATTAGAGGCAGGGGGGATGTGAGACACTCGCTTGTCACCAAATCCTCCACTAATGAAGATGAGTTGGATCGGACCTTGTCTGGCACTGTCAGAGCTGCAGCTGAATTAACAGAGCCCCAAAGAGGCTCATTAACCCGATCGTGCCATGGGAGGGATGGTGCTGCTTTGGGTGGGTGCTGTTGCTGATTTGGTTCCTCGGTTGCAGATGCTGAGGAGAGCAGCCCCTCACCCTCCAGCACCCCATCCTCCTCTGCCTGGGAGCGCTGCCGTGTCCCTGAAGGTAGGGAAAGAGCTGCTGCCACTTGATGCAGCTGCATCAAGTCCATGGTTTGGGCTTCTGCTGAGTTTTTGGGAATTTTATAAAAATGTATTACCTAAAATTAGGCTTGTGAGCACAGGGCCTGACTCATTCTGAGGTGCAAAGGACGGAGCCTGATGTGGCTGTTGGTATAAATCTCCCACAGGTTCATTTTTAAGAGGTGTGGGAATTTTATTATCCATGTAGGCAAATTGAGGCAAGGGGAGAGGAAGGGATTTGCCAAAGATTCAGCAAGCCAAAAAAGCCACCCCATGTCCCAGGACCTTGACTCTGCTCCCTTTTGCTCCCCTGCAGCACCTTGTTTTACCCCAGCACTGTTTCTCCCCAGGGCCGCTCCAGAGCCTGTCTGCTTCCTCTGCACAAGCCCAAAAATCCATCGAGAGGCTCTTTGCTGCCAGGTATGAGCCAGCCTGACTTTGCTCTGACCTTAGCAGGTGCCTTTCACCTGCGTGGGTCTGACATGAACACAAGCCAGGGGGAGAGGAGGGACCCCCAGGGACAGCAGCTGGAGCTGGGACCAAGAGTTGTGCCAGGGACCAAGAGCTGGGCACCAGGGCTGGTTTTGGAGGGGAGGGCAGGTATCAGGAGGAGCACAGAGCTCACGGACACCTCTCCATCCTCTCACAGGCTGACCCTCAGTAAAACCAGGCTGCTGGTTCGAGCTGCCAAAGGCTTCATGAGTCAATCTCCAAGCAGAGGGAGTGAAGCGGGCTCCGAGGGTGACAGTGAGAGCATGGACTACCTTCCCCTGGTGAGCACCTCCTCCCTGGGTCTTGTTGGGGTTGTGTGGTCACTGCAGGGGAACAGAAGGAGGAGGATCCCCCCAGATCTTTCTCTTGCTGTCTCTGACAACCATGTCCAGTGATCTGCTCAGAGATGAAGAGCTGTTCCATCCATCCATGTCTTTTTCCTGAGCTACCCCCAAGTGGTTGGTGTGTCAGAGCTTCCCTTTGTGCCCCCCATCCCTTGCAGGTGTCCCTGCAGCTGGCCTGCGGTGCCTTTCTCCTGAATTCTGCCTTCTGTGATGCCATCAACATCCCCATGGAGAAGCTGAAGTGGACATCGCCCTTCGCCTGCCACCGCCTGTCCCTCAGCCCCTCCGGCTCCTACAGCTCCAAGAAGAGCAGTCCCTCCACGGAGCACAAACAGCTGAACTCCAGCCAGCAGCTCCAGGTCCCCAGTGGGCACGGGAAGGGTCCCACCACTGGAGACAGCGCTCAGGGAGCAGTGCTGGAGGACACTGGCCGCCTTCGGCACCTCTCAGGCAGCACAGCCGAGAGCATCTCCAGAGCCCTGGCAGCCCAGAAGGAACTGTCCCCCCCGGCCATCACCGTCCGCCGCTTCTCCTCCCCAGCCGAGTGCCGAGCCCACAGCGGCCAGGGCCAGGACACCGATGGCTCCAAGCTGCAGGCTTTGCTCCTCGACGTGGAGCTGCAGCAGCAGACGGAGCCCGAGGGGATGCTGTGGGCCACGGCCGTGGCGCTGGCCTGGCTGGAGCACAGCTCGGCTTCCTACTTCATCGAGTGGGAGCTGGTGGCTGCCAAGGCCAGCCTGTGGCTCAGCGGGCAGCACTTCCCGGAGGGATCCAGCCTGGCCACGGTGAAAGCAGCAGCCCAGCAGCTCTTTGTGCTGCTCCGGCACTGGGATGAAAACCTGGAGTTCAACCTGCTGTGCTACAACCCAGGCAGTGTGTAGAGAGGAGGAGGAGCGAGGATTGGGCAGATTAGTGAGGGCACAGGAGCAGAGATCCATCCTTAAGGAAATGTCTCCAAGGAGCTCAACCCCTCTGCTGCAGGGCTGTGCGTGTTTATTAGAGCAAACTGTGCAAAAAGAGCGGCCTGGGCAAAATCCTGCACTCAGCAGTCAGGGTTTTGCCCTGGGCAGGAACCTATCACTGCCTGCAGTAGATGCTTTTTATTTTCAACTGGAGCAGCACTTCCAGCTACAGCAGTTCCCTCTGATCCTTCTTTCTTCTGGTTCCCAGCCCAGTTTCCAGAGCAGATCTTGTGGCCTGCTCCCCTTGCCCTGTCCTTGCTCAGATGCCTCTTCCCAGCCGTGAATCACTGCCAGGCCCCACTGCAGCCCCCCAGCCCCAAGTCTCTGCTTTCCTGAGGCTCCTGCCTGGCTCCTGCCATCTCAGATGGCCTTCAGAGAGGGCAAAGGTCTGACAACGTGCTCGTCTCATGGATCAAAGGGAGTCTGGGCTGGGGGTGACCATGTGAAGAGCAGCCCCACTGTCACAGCCAGGCGGATCGAGCCCAGCCACACATGAACAAGCTGGGCCAGTTGGAGGCTGGGACCAAACCCCACCACATCCACATGGTGCTGGGCTCCTTCAGCCCCTCTGCAATCCCAGACGGAGTTTGTGAGATCCCTTGCAGCCAATGTGTGCCTTTGGAGCTTCACAGGCAGAGCCAGGGCGCCCAGGATTGAAGGACCAAGTGCCTATGGAGGGAATTGCACACCACGATCCCCAGCGTGGCTGCGACGCCTGTGGAGCCCATCCTGAACCCCCTGCCTTTTGCTCCCTCCCTTGGCATGTAGCAGCCTCGCCCTGTACCAGCAGGCTTGTGTGTCATGTCTGTGTGTCTGGGGGTGAGACAGGGGGAAATCACTGCTGGGAGCCATGAGCACCCCTCTGGTCCCTGCTGTCAGTGTCACCTCTCTGGGCTCCCCAGGATCACCCCTCTGGTCTCTGCTCTTAGTGTCAGCTCTCTGGGTTCCCCAGAATCTCGAGTATCCCTCCAGTTTCTGCTTTAATGTCACCTCTCTGGGGTCCCCAGGATCATCCCTCTGGTCTCTGCTCTGGTGTCACCTCTCCAAGATGGCCAGGACGATGAGAACCCCTCTGGTCTCTGCTCTCAGTGTCACCTCTCCAAGATCCCCAGGATCATCCCTCTGGTCTCTGCTCTGGTTTCACCTCTCTCAGGTCTCCAGGAGCTTCCCTCTGGTCTCTGCTCTCAATGTCAGCTCTCTGGGCTCCCCAGAATCTTGAGCATCCCTCCAGTTTCTGCTTTGATGTCACCTCTCTGGTCTTTCATCTGGTGCCACCTCTCCAGAGTCCCCAGGACCACAAACATCGCTCTGGTCTCTGCCCTGGTGTCCCCTCTCCGGGTCCCTGGTGTGGCAATGCTCGGTGGAGCTGCAGGTTTGCTGCCCAGGTGCCTCGGCGCAGCCGTGTTCTCTGTTATTGCAGACGTGTTGTTGTCCCAGTAAATCACAGCCTGCTCTACTTCCCAGCGTGAGTCCTTTGTTTTGGGGTGGGTTCTTGGTGGGTTTCCCCGGGGCCACCCCAGCTGGCTGGAGTGTTGTGTGTTCAGTAAGATATCCCCAAAAACCCCAATGTAATTTAGGATGTGAGTTTAGGTCTGGGTTCCAGAGGGGTGAGGAGCTTCCTTCAGGTTTTGGGGAGTTGTGTTTTGCAAACCCTGGGTTGCACAGAATTGGTAAGCTGATGGATCCAGGATTTTAAAAACCAGGGGAAATTGGGTTTATTTCTTCTCTGAGGCAGAGGTGGAGCTGTGAAATCCTTCTGCCATCTCTCTCTCAACAATTTCACCTGCCACCTTGGTCAGCGCAAGGAAGCAGAGATCCTGCCTTCATCTGACACCTTCCTGAATCGGCGTTGTAATTACAGGTGTTAATAAAGCAGCCATTGTGTTTTCCTCTGCCATCCCTTATTCTCCCATTGGCAAGCAAGGATCCACTCTGCTGCCCTCCTGTTTTTGGTGACCTCTGTATATATATATATATACGTGTCACAAAAAATAGACACTTCTGGCCCAATTCCTCCCTCTGGACTCCATCTCCGGGGCTGGAGGGGTGTCCCAAGATGAGAAATGCTCTCTCCAGCTGTAGCATCTCCAGGGGCCCCCTCAGCACCCGCTTTGCATCCAAGGCGATTTTCACCCCACTAAATCATCTCCTTAAGGAAGGGCACTCCAGTGCTGTTGCCGGGGTGACCGCGAGTGCCTTATTAAGAGAAATTAGTTTGAAACAGTTGTCAGCTGTAGCCTAATAAATAACCCCCTTTACGCTGTGTAAATAAATATTTGCACGCAGCGCCTGCACGGGGAGAGAGAGACTGGAGAGAGAGAGAGACTTCCCAGCCCGAGCAGCCTCGTGCCAAGGGGCGTTTTGGGGAGAGAAGTGGCCAAATTGGGGTTAGGGGAGAGACCCTCCGTGTCCCCCCTGCCTCGGCACACCTTGGTGAGGAGATTTTGCTGCCGAATTTCCCTCCTGCCGGGACCGCGGCTCCTCCTCCGCAGGGGCTCATTAGCCGGGAACCGGAGGAGCCTTTTCGTGCTTTGAAGGGTTATGAAACCTGAGGGAGAGGGGGAGGACGGGAGAGCTTAAAAAAGAGCCGTCGTGTCCCCCCCCGCCCCACAAGGCAGCCAAAGGAAGGAAAAGGGCTGGCAGCCGTTCCAGCACAGATTGCGCCTCTGCCCCCGTCCCCCGCCAACCCGCCGCCGACGGGAGATGCCGCGGGGTGGAGAACTTTGCTAGAAAACGACATTTTAAACAGAATTTGCCGTGTTTTGTGCGCGTGTGTGCCAGTGCTGGGAGGAGAGCGGGGGGCAGAGGCCACACTGCGGCCGCAGCCCCCCGGGAGCACCCGCAGTGATCCAGGGCTTCTCCTGCTGCTTTCAGCTCCCGAGCTCTCCAAACAGGTGCAGAATCCACCTGCGATCTGGGGAGGGGGGTCTGAGCCCACCAAACAAACTCTCACCCCCAAAACCCGAACCGGGGAGCAGCGTGGGGTGGTCTTGTGTTAACTACAAAATAGTTTCGCTTCGGGGATGTTTTTCCCGTTGGTTTCCCCCATCGCAGGACCCCGGGCACGCCGGCGGGGGATGCAGCCGGTTGGTGCCGTGGGCTCCATCACTCCTGAAATAGAGCTCAGGGGCAGCTTTTGGGTGTCGGAGGCATCTGAGTGAAGTCATGTGGATGTTATGCAAGACTTGATGATAGGTTGTAAACAGCTATTAAAGTGATTGACAGGCCCAGGATGAAGTTTTGAGGGGGGGGAAAGAAAGGGGAAAGATGAGTAATAATGATTAAAATAATTATCAAATCGAGACGTTCCTTAAATTAGGGGAAAGTTTTGTGAGGAGGGAGGAAGATGAAGAAATCACGTTTGAGCATTTCCCTGAGCTGGGGGCTGGGAGGATGGGGCAGATATTGAGCGCATAAAGTTTGGAAAGGAGGGTTTTGCTTCCTCAAAACCAGCTAAAAAGCAATTCCAGCAGAAATTTGGCAGATTTGGGTTCACTGAGTGCCTCTGCGTGCTGGCACCCCCAAAACCCAGAAGCTGAGCAGCCCAAGGAGACCAGCCCTGAGTTAATTAGGAGAAACCAGCAGATTATGGGGAAGACAGCTTCTATTTATATATAAATACTCCAGTAATCAGCAGTGAAGGGCAAGGGAAATCCAATAGAAATATGTGACTGTTTAAGAAGCTTTTTGAGCAAAACGTTACACAATCGGTTGCATTTGTCTGGGTCTCACTCCAAGTCCCAAGAAACTAAAGGGGGAAAAGAGTGACCCTGAGCAGAAGGAAGGAGAAGGGATTTCTAAAGGCTGCTGCCCATCAGATAAGGGGGAATCTTGGGAGCCTAAATGCAGATCCTAAGGGTGCCAGCAGCCCGCTTTGACCCCAAACCCCACAGCTTTGAGCCCAGAACCAGTGAGCTGCGTACCTCGAAATCCTAACATGGAAATATAGCCACGTACAGGTGCATTTCACTTGGAAAAAAGCTGCCTGGAGCTTCGCTGTGTTCCCGGGGTGGTGCTGTCAGTGGGTGCTGACACGGAGCAGAAATAGCTGCCAGCCGCCCCACGATTTCACACGCCGCCCTCGCTGCCTCCCGCAGCTCTGCTTCACCCCAGCACAACAGACTCTGGGGGCTTCGGGGGTCCCACAGGTGCCCTTTTCTGACAATCACCTTAGTAATGGTTTTTAGGGGTTGGATGGTCACCTTGGGGCTGGCAGCTCTTTAAGCACCTGGGGTTGGTGTCCTGTCGGGTTGTTTCCCCTCCCAGAGCACTGAGCACTGAGATTTTGTTATTTGTTTATCCTGAAGGCAATAAAATCCTGAGGCTGAGGTTTGTGGGGTGTCTCAGAGGAGGGATGGGTGCACACCTGGGGTGTCTGACCCTGCCAGTGAGCTGCTTGTCCCAGTGTTCTGCTTTTGGGGTGGCTGCTGTCCCTGTAGAATCATTCCCCATATAAAGAAGGAGGGTGGGAATTTGTCCCCTTGTCTGCAAGGAACCAGCGTCACTGCCCAAGGGTCACTGGTGAGTGTTTGCTTCAGCTCTGGGTGTGCCTGTGCCTTTGCAGTGTGAGTTTTGGGGGTTGTGTCTAAATCAGGAGAATCGCTGCCTCTTGTGCCATGACTTCTCCTGGTTTTCTCTTTTCTGTGCCACCTGTAAAGTCACCTTTGCCTTGGGAAGTTTCTGCAGGGCTGGGATGCACATGAGTCCTGCAGGTGCTTGTCACCTCCGTGTGCAGCCTCCTGGGGGTCCCTTTTAATTGTTAAAATCATTAAATCCCCTCAAGACACAGATATGATATTGCTCACATTTAAAAAGCCAAGCTAGAGGTCAGTGGGCTTCTCAGCTCATTCAATTAGAGAATTTCTTGACTTTTTGTTGTGGTTTTTAATCCTTCCTGTGCACAGGGCAGGAAAACAAGGGGTGTGGGTAGTGAGAGCATGTGGGTTCGTGGGGTGGGAAGGAGTTGGGGTCAAAACATCACCCCCACTGCAGCAGGCACAGCAGCTGGAAATCCTGGAAAGGAACCCTGTAAAGGGTGTAAATCCCTTGGGAGATTGGTTGGGGTTGCAGGTTCTTACAGCCCTCTCTCACCGTCTGAGATGAGCCAGATCCAAAGCACCATAGCAGGCAGAAACGGCAGTTTTAGGGCACGAAGAGGGTGAGCTGCCCTGTGCAAAACTACCACGGGGGTGGCCGAAGGCAGCCCCTGGTGCTGATGTGGGGCTGGTTTAAGGGCAGGGCTCATTCCCCCGGGGATGAGGGCTGGGGGCCGCGTGTGTCCTGCCCTGCAGAGCCTCCCTGCGAGCAGGTGATGCTGCTCCCCTGCCCAAGCGCTGCCAGATTCTGCCCCAGCACCTGCTCCGTTAAAAGGCTTTAAAAACCGCTCTTCCCCTGGGGCTAACCCCAATTCGAGGTCTGGAAGGGTCAGCAGGTGAGTGTTGGATGCCATGGGGTTGGCGTGCAGGCAGCTCGCTGGCTTTTGGGGTCCTGGCAGCCTTTCTACAGCCCTTACGGGTTGAATTCCTGCTATTTTCAGTCTCTCCAACAAGGATGGCGAAGGGATGGGGTCAGTCGTGCTGCAGGGGGCTGTGTCACCTCGTTTAGGGGCGGCTGCAGGGGTTTGTGTCACCTCGTTTAGGGGCGGCTGCACCATGCCCTGCTCCAGATCCCACGGAACTCCCTTGTAGGACACAGGTTCTGGCCACGGATCCCATCCCAGGGCGCGGCTCCGGGGCCGTGGTTCCTGCTCCCTTCTCTCTCCTCGAGGCTGCTGCCGCTTATGCAAGCGCCGGGAGCCTTGTGTAACAGTGCCGCGGGCGGGGCACGGCCGCGGGGCTGGGGGCGAGGGGTCCGCTGGCATCCGCAGCCCGGAGCATCCCTGTCCGGGCTCTGCCCCGGCTCGTTCCCCAGGTGTGTGTTCTCCCGGCGTTCAGGGCTGCAGGATGGAAGCTCTGGGGTCTCGTGCTTTGCTTGCTCCCGGCTGGAGCCGGGGAAGGGCGGAGCAGAGCTCCTGGCTGCCCATCTGGGAATGAAGCTGGGAATGAAGCTGGGAACGAAGCTGGGAATGAAGCTGGGAATGCTGGCGCACCTGGGATGGGCTGACAGGGACCTGTGCCGAGCAGATGGGATGGGGGCAGCTCCCCAGTCTCCCCTAAAGGGCTGTCCTGGAGGGTTTGTGTTGGGTCACAGCTGGCAGAGCTCGGCCTCAGCCTCCCCTCGTTCCCGAGGTGCTGAGGTGCAAAGTGATTTTCTGTACCAAACCCCGTTTTTTGCTGCTCTTGGGGTGCCCCCGAGCTCCCTCCTCATTCCTGCTTCCCAGCACCCGCTGCCGATCTGGGGCCGAACCTGTTGCTATGGAAACTGGTTATGGATGCTGAGGATGCTGCCAGGGTCTCATCCTGCTCCTGCCTTTTGCCTTTCCCTACCCTGTGGCGCAGGGACGGTGCATTAGCCTGGGATGAGGCTGGGATCAACCCCTCCCGGAGAATCCCGGGACGTGAAACACTGTGGGGGTTAAACCCCACCATAAGGTGCTCCACCCCCGTGTGTTCGTCCAGATCCAGCGGGAGTAACCCAAGGGCAGCTTTCCTAAGGCACCTCCTCCAAAATCAGCCATCTCCCGCTGTTTTCCATCCCTCTGGGGATGCTGGAGGATGCTGTGGCTTGGGAAGGGCTGTGGCAGGATTGCACCCAGGTGGGAACTGAGTGTCATCCCAGCTCCAGCAGCACCCAGCACCCCTCCAATGTGGTGTCCCGGAATGAGGCTTCACCCCACCCTGGGCAGGGTCTCTGCTCCGTGTCGGCTTCCCTTGTCTGGGACCAAGGGGAATTCGTGCTTCGTGTTTAAAATGATGCTAAGCGGAGAAAATACTAATTAATTAGAACTAGTTGGAAAATCCCAAGTGCTTTCTCGCTGTGGCATCAGCGAGAACCTCCTGTGTGTGTGCTCCCCCCCTCCAAAAATACATATTTTAGAAAACACTTTAAATACTTCAAAGGTTCCCAGGCCTGGCTTTTGTGGGATACTGGTGTGTCCAGCCCTTGTGGCGCCATCAGGAATTCAGGGGGCTTGAAGGGGCTGCTGCAGGCTGAGCCCCACCACGTGTCTCTTAGTCACGGAGTATTTATTTATATTTGTGCAGGTTTGGAGCAAAAATGGGAATCAGGAGTTGGGGGGGACACAAACAGGCTGCACCGGCTGCCCGGGCTGAGTCAGAGCTGGATCAGCCCCATCTCCACACCCGTGACTCACTGCCGGGTATTTCGGAGTGTTGTGTCACATGGCCTGTTTGGGGATTTATTTTTGTGGTTCGGTTATTTTCCTTTATTCTCTTTTATTCCCCCACCCCGGGAAGGGGCTAACGCTCGGAGCTGTGCACACGAAGCTCCAGGGGCTGAGACGTGTTCCCAGCAGGCACTTTGCTCCTCTTTTCCCATGGGAAAGGGTGAACGGGGTGGGATCTCTGCAAAGGAAAGGGCTCGTGCAGGCATCGCCTGTATCTCTGCAGAAATTATATATATAATATCGTATGTATTATATAAATACTATATATATTATATAATATTATATAGTATTATGTAATATAATACTATATATATTAATAATTGAGACTTGTAGCGTGGAGAGGAGCCCAAATTCCTTCATATTCCTTCGTGTTCCTGGCATTGCATCACCAACAGGAATTTAAGAGGGCAATTGCTGTCGCAGGCACATCCTGCTGGAACTCAGGGGAGGAATTGTCTTGGAGAAATCTATGGCAGGGAATCTTCTTCCGAAGCCAGTGAGGCTGGGAACTGGGGCAGCCCTGAGAAGGCAGCGACCATTCTCACCTGCCCACCGAGGGTCTGAAAATACCCAAATGTGAGGCAGCACAGACATCCCAACCTCCCCAAAAATATAATCCATCCCCCAACCCCCCCGGCTATTTCTCTGGGAAGGCTTTGGCCGGGTTACAGAGCCTGGTGCTGTTCTCAGGTTTGGGTTTTATTTGAGCATCTGCTGCTGCGTTTGGCTCCGGCTGGAACTGCTCTCGTTTTTTGGGTGAGGTGTCTCCCACTTGTTATTGTCATGCAACAGTTTGACACCTGGAGCGGTGTGTAAATGAAGATGTCTGATGTTTCCCTCTTAAGTGAGAACGGCTGTTTAGAATATCCTAGAAAATTTTAACTCCAGGCAAAACGAAAATGAGGAGCCTGGGGAGGCAGGCAGCTCCACTCCCAGGCTCCCTGAGGCAGCAGCAGGAGGGATTGAGGGATTTTCTTGCAGAATATTCCCAAGGTAGGGAATGCCACATCATGGGAGTGTCTTCTTGACCCCTCCATGAAATTCCTGCTGAGCCCAGGAAGGATGCTCCATGTGGGGCAGCATTTCCCTGTCCTCTGGAGATGTTTAGCTTGGTGCAGGACACCCAAAATTCCTGCTGGTGCTCGGCAGAAATCTGGGCAGCTGAGGGGCTTGACCAGATTTGGGAAAAGTGCCCCTGTTCCCTGTGGGATCGTGGAGTGGGGATGCCCCTGGAGTCACCGACAGAGCTCAGGGACAACCCTTCTCTGCCCAATTTTCCCCCAGTTTTGCTGCCTCTGTGGATTTTATGTATTGTTTCCCCCCAGTTTTAGATTTTTGGGTGCCAACGTGTGTCCAAATGTCCTGCCTGAATAAATCCGGCGGGATCACAGAGCCTCAGTGGCCTCTAGTGGCTGTGGGACAAAGATCCCAGGGAAGGGGACCCGCAGCCCCCCAGGGCCCCCCAGACAAGCAACACTTGGGGTCCATCCCACCAGAAGACTCTCTTCCCTTGGGGACATCCATAGGCAAAGGTAAAACCCCTCCAGAAAAGCTCCAAGGCCACAGCTGATGGGGGAGCATCCAGGAGGATCGTGCTGCATCCCAAATCCCTCTTGGGCAGTCCCATTACCTGGCAGGGGTGGGTGGGAAGGTTTTGGGCAGCCTCTGGGTTTTTCTCATTCCGGTGTTACAAAGCAGGGGGAAAAAATGAGTTTTTAAGGATGGTAAAACTTCTTTCACGTCTTTTTCTATTTTTCATTTTTCAAAAGTGTATTTTCTATCTAATGCCACAGTATAAAACACGAGCCCCACGCAGTGAAAACAGTCGAGCAAATGGATCAAAAAGGGTTTGATACCATTAAAATGACAATTTTTGTGTCTTTTCCACCAAAGGTCACTAAAGCTGCTTCCTTCTGAGCAACTGTGATTTTTCAACAAGGGAAGAGGGAAGAACTGACCCATTTTATTCCCCAAACCCGTGGCATTTGGGGGCAGGATGGAGCGCTCCCCTCTGCAGCCCGTGCTGTCCCTCCTCGCTCCCCCCCCATGATAAATAAATTACTTTAGGAGTGCTGGCCTAGTTTAACATGCCCTAGTTTTGATGGAGGAGGGAAAGAAAGAAAAAAAAAAAAAGAGAATATTTATTTTGGGCAGTTGCTACATGGGCGTCCTTTTGGGAAGAGCTTTGGGGGACTCACCCTGCTCTGCTTTGCCCTGGCTGCAACACACTGCCCTCGATTTTGGGGCTTTTTTTCTGTGAGTTATTGCCTAGGTAGTGTGGGAAATGTGTGCTGGGGACACTGACCCAGCCCCAAAGTGGGTGTCCATTGCTCTGAGCCCCCCCAGGACTGCTGAGATCCTGGGGGCTTCCAGGGGCTGACAGCCCATGGGGAACGAGCTGCTTTAGAGGTGAATAAAAACACACTTCGGTTCTTGGTGTAAAGGGTCAGGATTGGCTTTGCTGCAGCAGCAGCTGTGTTAGCACCTTCCCCCAATGCCAAAATCCCAGGGAAAATGGGATTAAAGTGTGTGTTTGGGATTTTGCAATGCTCTGGGTGTCACTGGGACCTTTGCACCTCGCCCGTCCCTCCCGCACTCTGCTCTTCCAAAGGTGCTAAGTTTCCTCCGGTAAATAAACCTGCAAATGGCTCTTTTCTATACATTTTATTTTTTCCTCCTTTTTTGCCCACCCCTGCCAAAACAAGCAGCCCATATGGGCAGGGCTGGGTGGGGATTTTTGCGGTTTCCATGGGGATTTGGCTTTGGAGCTGCTGGGTGCTGGCTCCTGGGGTTTGGTTGGTGTTTTTTTTCCCCCTCTGATCCCTGTAACCGGAGCGTGGTGATGGCACCAGGCTCCCTTCCCGGCTCCGGCATCTCCCAGCCAAGGTCACCGGGGAGACCGCAGGCAGCTGCCGCCTGCGTTGGGCCATCTGTTAAATAATGTATGCAATAAACTCCTGCCCCGGGGCCAGCTTAATCCTTAAATCCTCCTTCACAATATCATCTCCCGGCCGTGCGGGATGCCCGGCTCGGGCTCTCGGGCACATCTTTGCCCACCCTCCCTGGCGCATCCCTCTCTCCTCGCCCCTCCATCGCACATCCTCCCGTAGGAGAGCTCGCCGGGCTCTCCTGCTCCATTATTTATGGGCCGTGCATGAAAGATGCATATAAAAGAGCGGTTTATAATTTAGCAGAATCTCCTCTTCTTTCAGCCTCCCTTCCCCCTCCGCTTTCAGGCTTTCTCTGGTTCATTCCCGGCTTCTCCTGGGTGCCCAGGAGTTTTTTTGGGGGGCTCCCAGGGCTGTGCCTGGGCCCCATCCTCGAAGCACCCACGGGTGGGTTTGGGTTTCTGGGTGGTCTAAGTGCTCAGAGGTCTTTTGATGGATGGACAAAAGTGGGAAAATTGGTTTGTCAGACCCGTAGATCAGGTTTTTATGCAAAAAAGGGGCTTTTTGGTAAACTTAATGAACTCAGTGCTGCAGCCAGCCCATGGTTTTGTGTCTAACACAGCACATGTGGGATGCTTTGCTCTCTCTCAAAGCCCTGGGCTCACCCCCAGATGCTGGTTGGGGCAAAAACCATTAGTTTCAGGGAAAAAAAAATCCT
The DNA here is from genome assembly GCA_013397895.1 of Origma solitaria. Lineage (NCBI taxonomy): Eukaryota > Metazoa > Chordata > Aves > Passeriformes > Acanthizidae > Origma > Origma solitaria. The sequence continues at coordinate 83,311 of VZRL01001195.1, forward strand.
TCTGGGGCCCATCTCATGCTTTGGAGGTGCAGGAGGTCCCCCAGCACAGAAATTCCTGGGGCCAAAACTGCGTGCGCCGAGCCCAACCCGCACAGGCGTGACCTCGGAGCTGAACTCGCTGGGGAAAAAATGAAAATAATTGGGGATTTTTCAAGGGAGCAATTTAGCAAAGCTCCTAGTGTTCTCCTGGATGTGGGAGAGTCTGTGTGGGTTAAAAATTGAGCGAAAAATAGCAAAGGTGGGGAGGGGAGCATTGTGCAGCTTTGAGACCCCAAAAATGGGGTACCAGCTCCCTGTGCCACCCCAAATTAATCCATCTGCCCCCCCCATCCTGTACAAATCCCAGCACAGCAGCATTCTGCTTTTATTGAAATAGATGGTTTTCTTTGCAATAAAATCCCATCCCCAGACCTGTTTCCCATTGGTGATTATATTCCTATTCCTTGGGCACAAAGTTTGGTTTGTGCCCTCGGTGGCGTGGGCAGAAGGGATAATGGCCTTTTTTAACACCAGGATTTGGGGTTTGGGATGGGGGGAGGGAGGCATTATTGGAATGAAAATCCCCATTTTCCACAGGTTTTCCCATCAGTGGAGGGGAAAGTCACCTTTTTTCCCCCATCGCCAACAGCCGCTTTCAGGGCCTGACATTGAATTTTTCCATTAAATTTGTGCCCCTGAAGCATTTTCTCATTAAAAAAAAACCAACCCACAAATAAATATTAATTACAATTAATTATCCGTCTTGAACAGGGGTCTGCACCAGAGAGTGGTGAGGTTTCCCTTCATTATTTTGGGATTATTTGGGTGGACAGGGAGGGATGCTCACGGTGCTGGGCCCCGGCAGCCCACGGGAAAACACGGCAGATCCGCATTTATAATTTTTTTTCCGTTTTGTTTCATTTTCCTTTTTATTCGGACATTGCAGAAATAGCCCTGTGTAGTGGATAAAAGTGCAACATACACAATATTTAAGAAAAGGAGGAAAGAAAAACCTGCCTTGAGGTCTGTCAGTCAATCGCAAACAGAAACAAGAACCAAGCCCAGGCGCCAGAGGCGCTTTTTGTTCCCCCCCATTTTTTTCCCCTTTTTTTTTATGCACGTCATGCAAAATAGTTAAAAAGAAAGATTAGAAAAGAGAAGTCAGAGAAAACCCCACGAGAGATCGACCGAGCCCTAGAAAGAGCAGAAAGCTCCGAGTGCTGCTCGTCTCGGGAAGGGAATCGCTGCCCTCCAGCATCTCCAAGTGTTTGGCACTCTTGTGATTACATTAAATAATTTCTTTTATATATATATTTTAATACAGTCTATTAAAGAGAGGAAACTGCCACAATATAAGAAAAGAAAGAAAAAAAAACCAANCAATTCTTCCTCCAGGCCTTTCCTTTATAAAAGTTTTGGTTTTCCCCCTCGCGAACCTTAAAACATGACTAAAATTAAATATATATATATATATCTATTTTATATAATTTCCCAACATCCAAAGACATCAACATAAAAAAAAAAAAACCTCATACGGAAGGGGATAGCGTGGTACATCCAAGTGCACGGATTCATTTTTGCAAGATTAAATAATGTAAACAAGGTGCCCGCTGGGAACAGCCCTGGCCGGGGGGAGACCTCAGGGGCTGTTCCCCCCACATTTCCCGCTGCCCCCTTTCCTCTTACCCCCCGATCTAGCACGGCGCAAGGTTCATCAGCCCGAGAAAAGCGATCCCGAGTCATTCAGAGCCGCGGCGTGACTCCTCCGTCCATCCCTCGGGGTGTGGAGGGTTTGAAGCAGGTGACTGTTTTCCCGATTGGATCTATACATTTTTTAATTTATTATCATTTTTTGAAATTCATGGCTGGGCTCTGGCTCGCTCGCCGCCCTCCCCTCCGCGCGTCTCCGGAGGGCAGGACGTGCCGCGGTGCCGTGGGATTGCGGGCGGCGGTCCCGGTGCTCGGGGGGTCGCTGCGCTCTTGGGGGGTTATTTTTTGCCGATCACCTGTGGCATTGTAAACCGACCCCACCCCGGGCTTCAGCCCAGCGTCCCCAGGGAGGCTTTAAACACCGGGAGGGGCCTTTTCGGAGAGGTTTTGCAGCACATCATCAATTCTGTCATCTTCAATGACCACTGGAAAGCAGAAAGAAACGGAAGCCCAATGAATTTTCTGCTGCCGTGCTCCCCTCGCCCAAGGTCACCCTGGGGGGGGTTGGAGGGGTCCCACATCCCTGGTGTGGCTGCCGACAAAGCCACACGGCGCCCGACAGCCCGCAGGGACCTGGGGCACCGTGTCCCGTCCCCAGGGAGGGTCCCCAGTAGCCCACGCCCCGGCACTGGTGCCCCGTCCCTGAGGAAACCTGACAAAGGGCATGTCCCCAAGGAGGGTCCCCTCACCTCTGTGCCCTGGGGATGTTCCCCAGGGAATGATGCCCCGTCCCTGCTGCCCTGTACCCCGGTGAAGTGCCCAGGGCACAATGTCCTGTCCCCAGGGAAGGTCCCTGCTACCCAACACCCCGGTGACAGTCCTTGGGACGTGATGCCTGACATCCTGCAGGGAGTCTGGTGCATCATGCCCCGTCCCCGGGGACGCTTCCCGGTGCCTCGCATCCCCGAAAGGTGCTTGATGCCCGATCCCTGGGAAAGATCCCCGGAACGCGATGCCCAGCATCCCTCGGGGAGCCCGGTGCACCGTACCCTGTCCCTGGGGACGGTCCCCAATGCCCTGCGTCCCTGGAGAAGGTCCTCGGGACAGGATGCCCGACATCCCTCAGGGAGCCCGGTCATCATGCCCCGTCCGTGGGGACGGTCCCCGGTCCTGCATCCCGGGGAAGGGTCCCCGGTACACGATGCCCGACACCACGCGGGACACCCGCGGCATCCCGCCCCGTCCCCGGGGCTGTGCCCCGCATCCCGGGCAGCTCGCGGTGCGCCCCGCTCCCTCCGGCACCCACCTCTCTTGCTGCGGCCGATCTGCCCCAGCTTGGGCGGCCGCTTGCCCTGCCCGCCGGCCAGGAGGCCGTCGCCGCCGCGGAGGCGAACGGGGAAGGGCAGCTGCCCCACGGCCGCGTCCCCCGCCAGCTGCCCCTCGCCGTAGGGCGGCCCCTCCGACATGGGGGCGGCGGGGGGGGAC
>VZRL01001195.1:86707-100078 GCA_013397895.1 Origma solitaria
TCGGGGTGTCCCACAGCATCCCCGGAGATCCCAGGGCTGCCAAACAGTCCCCCCTGGGGAGCCCGGAGCTGCCCCGTTTCATCCTCAGGCCGCCCCAACCTGCCCCTCAGCATCCCTGGGGGGTCCGGAGCTGCCTTACAAGAACCCTCGGAGAGCTTAGGTGCCCCCACAGCACTTTTGGGGTGCTCAGAGCTGCCCCACAGACGAATCTGGGGAGCCTAGACTACCCCACAGACACATTCAGGGAGTTCAGAGTGGGCCCCTCCAGCCACTCCTGGAGAGCCTGGAACTGTCCCCACCACATCCCTGGGGAGCCCAGTGCCTGTTCCCAGGAACACTGGGCACAGCCCCACATCTGCCCTGCAGAAATGAGCCATCTCGGGGCCTCTGGCACTCTGTGGGGGGCTGCAAAGTGGGGGGACAGTCTGGGTGTGCTTGGCTGTGGGTCCCCAGCATGAGCCCCTGCATGAGCCTTTCCTGGGGGACTGCAGGAGGACTTGTGGGTCACTGTGAGGTTTCCATGGGGTTTTCCATGCAGAGTTGCCACAGCAGCGTGGGTTACTGGGGTTATTGCCTGGCAAAGTGAGGGATGGGAAGGTTGGGAGTAACATTTTGGGACAGACCACAGCTATGCTGGGGGTGTTCGGGCATCCATGGTGTATCTCCCCCAAAGCGGAGCCGGGGGACAGGAGCAACAGCAGCAAAAAAAAACCTGTTTGCACAAGGCTGAGTTTCAGGATTCCTCTGGAATCCAGAGCCTGGCTCATTTTGGGGCCAGGCAGGATTTGGGGCACAGGCAGGACAGGGTGCCTGGTGGTGCCGGGGCTGGGGTACCCTGTCCTGGAGCTGCTCCCATCTCCAAAGCCCTCGTTTGCTGAAATCCTCAGCTCCCAGAGCTGTACAAGCCCCTCTCCCCTGCACTCCCGCCCGCCCCCGAGCTGTCAGCTCCTTACATAAGGTTGCGGCTACGCCCGAGATATTACAGGGAAAGCTTGGAAATAGGAGGCGAAGGGTAATGGGGAAGCACAGCCCCTCCAAAGCGTATTTTTAGGCTTTGCCTGATGCTCTGATGCTGGGCAAAATGCCGAGGCTGGAGGCTGTGTCCTGCACTGGTCTGAGGGGCACTGACCTCCCTGCTGTCCTCAGTGCAGGGAAGAGGCTTTTTGGGGTGGTTGATCCCCTGGAGAGGAGGGACCTCTCTTGCAGCAGGTGGGATTCTGCTGTTTCAATCTGTGTTCTGGGTTTTCGAGCTGCAGTGAGGCTTTTTGAGCTGTGTTCTGGTTGTTCCCGCTGGGATTCTGTTTCGCAGGCTGCCTCACCCGGCAAGCAGCCACCGCCATCTACAGCTGGCGGGATGCGGCCCTTTCCCTGCACTGGGACAACCAGGGACCTGCTCCTTCTCAAAATCCAGCCATGGATTCGTGGCACACAGCCAGAACGGCCTTCGGACACTGCTCAGCTGCTCTGGTTAATGTTTAATGAGGAAACAACCCATTTTCTGTGCTTAATTCAGGGTTTTTAAATGCCAGTCAATGGGAATATTTCTTTTTAAGTGTGCCTGGGGGATATGAGGAGCTCTGCCCACAGGCTTCGGATGGAGCAGGGGTCTCTCCCAGGGCACAGGGGCTGCCTCAGTCCCGGGGTTTTCAACTGCCCCTACCTGAGGCTCGCTCATCCCCCAGGAATGTTCCTCTGATTGTCCTCTCCAGCAAACTTTAATTGCAGCAGCACTTTGGGTCCATTAACCCTCTCGGGTGCATATGGGATTTATGGCAAAATGGGGGTGTCAGGGAAGGGGATTTTCCTTTTATGTGTCAGTTTGGGGGTTTGGTACCACCCGTGTCACAAGGGGACAGCAGTGACTGTCATGTCCAGTGCAGGGGGGACAGGATCCCCCCCTCAGGCAACCTCCATCACAGCTTGGGGTGATCCAGGCTCACCGTGTCCACCTCAGGGAGCGCAAACCTCATCGCCCCCATGGAATAATCCGACACAGACACACCTTTCATCCTATTTTATTACTTCACATCCCATTTTCTATCCCGGCGCAAGCCAAGCACAGCCATCAGACACAGCATTCTCACATCCCCATGCTCACATCCTGCTGTGACAAACCCATTTTGGGGGATCACAGAATTACCCGTGTTCACACCCCCCCGCCATACAAGCTCTCCTGCAGCCCTTCCTGCTCTGTTGGGCCTTGCAGCCCTCTGGGAGCATCACGGGAATTCTGCAGCCTCTGAGAACCCCTAATGTATTTTATTTTTGTTTTCCCCATATTTTTATCAGCTGGGTAAGGGGCCACAGGCTCTGTAACCATGACACAAATGCTGGGAGTCCAAACCTTAACACAAGAGCTTAAAGCTGCATCTCTCCTGAGCATCTCACCCTTTGCAAAGAGTCTTCTGTCCCAAAAAAACCTCCAGAGCACAGCGTGAGCCCTGGTCAGCTGCACAGTCACCTTTTCAGATTCAGATCTGCCCCCCTGTTGAAGCACCCGCTCCCTCAAGCTCCCTCCCCTTCCCCAAAATCCACCACCCAAGCAGCAAGGCAACAAAACCCCTTTGCCAGTGGCAGCTTTAAATCCAAATCTCCCCTGAGAATCACCAAAAATTAACTGTTGTACAAGGGGACCACCCTGGTGATGCCCTGCCTGCAGATTGGGCACTTTTTGGGCTCGGGAAGAGCCTGGTAGCACTCGTGGCAGGAGCACACGTGGCCACACTCCAGGAAAACGCAGGATTTGGTACTGCTCAAGCAGACAACGCAGGCGTTTTTGAGGGTCTCTCCACCCTCTGTGTTCATCAGGGCCTGCCGGAATTCCTCCTGCATCTGCCTGAGGTGCTGCTTCTCCCGATGGTGCCGGTACTGCTTCCGCAGGAGGAAGAAGAGGACGGCGCAGGTGGCAAAACCGAAAACGACGGTGAGGATTTTCCAAAACCGGACGCTGGACTCTTGTTTCTGCAGCAAGGACTCGAAATCCAGGGTGCTCAGGTAGTAGGGCATTCCCTGCTTGGGGGGCTGCAGCTTGATGGTGGCGTTGTCCAGGACCAGCTCTCCCACCCCAGTCAGGGTCGTGCCCACCTTCAGCATCTGCTCTGTCTCCTGGATCCCCTTGGGACGCTCCCCACTGATGTAGTGGCCGATGACGTCTGTGAAGGACTGGACAGAAGGGTGGAATTTCTCATACACTGTCTCCAGGCTGAGCTCAGCAGCGTCCAGAGGCTTCATCACGCGGACGGTGACACCGGCGCCGTCCTCAACAGGGACCAGGTCAAAGGGGGTGGTGTTGGTTCTCTGGTGGATGATCTTCTCGTAGTCATTCCTGGGCAGGGAGAAGGGGGGCAAGTGAATTGGCTTCCCCAATGGGAAACATAGCCTGGGATGAGCTGCTGGATTTGGGGACTGCCAGATGGGACATGCCCTGAGCAGAGTTTCTTTGATGGGGATTTCTGGAGAACAGCACCTTTCCCCTCATGGCACTGTCCAGGTGTGCACGAGGCCACTCCACCATCACCTCAGTGCTCCACAAGTAGTGGGGGCTTCCCCCATCCCCACCTAATTCCCCCTCACCCGCCTGTGGCATTCCCAGCTGTCACAAACCAACCCGTGAGGAGAAGCACCACATGTCACACGTCCCAATTTGATAAGCGTTATCAAATGCTTAGCAAAGAGTGTCACTGGGCTCTGTTCCAGCAGCTCTGGGATCCTCCTCGGGTCCCCCAGGTGTGGGGATCACCCAAATCCAATTAATTTCTGTTCTGAAAGTGTGTTTTTTTTTGAAAATGCCATCCTCTGGCACCTCTGTAACAAGATGGGGCTGATCAGCACTCTGCCTGTGTTGGGTTACTCAATGTGCTTGTCTGCTCCATGAACTCTGTGAAGTCTAAAAGCACTAAAATCAGCCAAACACACCCTGTGTGGCAGCTGTCACAGTGGGGACCACTTTGGGACCCAGCTCTGAGGCACTTGATCACTCTGGCCATGCCTGAGGCCATTTCAGGGTGTCAGACCCCCCGCGGGCACTCCGGGTGTTTGTGGGTACCAGGCACTTACCAGAGGTGGGTGGTTCTGTTCCACACCATCTTGTGTTCCTGCAGCGTCAGCCTCTGAACCACCCCCTTGCAGTTCTCCACAAACTGACTGCTTAGGGTCTCCTTCACCGACCGCACCACACCTGGAACGGAAACCCAAGGGGCAGCTGAGGTGGTCAGTAAAGAACTTTGGACAAGAGCCTAGAGTGACAGGACCACGGGCAATGGCTTCATACTGAGAGGTTTTGATGGGATATTGGGAAGAAATACTTCCCTGTGATGGTGGTGAGGCTCTGGCATAGGTTTCTCAGAGAAGCTGTGGCTGCCCCATCCCTGGAAGTGTCCAAGGCCAGGTTGGACGGGACTTGGAGCAACCTGGGAGAGTGGAAGACGTCCTTGCCAAGGGCAGCAGGTGGAAAGAGATGACCTTTAAGGTCTCTTTCAACCAAAATAATTTTAGAATTCTAAGATCAGGAGGCAAAAGGGCTGAGAGCCCGTGTTTTCTGCTGTCAGGAGTCTGTGGTTGCTTGGCGGGAGGGATATGAGCAGAAGGAGTGGCTGGGGAAGCAATCCTCCGGTGAGGAGTTGCTGGGAGGGGGATGTGCACGACCTCCCGTTTGGTGCATCGCTTCGGGCCCTGGCCCTACCTTCTATGACCGCATACGGCACGCAGCGGCCGGGCGCCTCCAGCAGCACGGCCCGTAGATCCCCGTCCAGCCGGACCTTCCTGGCACCCTGCGGGGAAACAAACAGAGGCCGCGGCTCAGCCGGCGCGACCAGGCCGCGGCCCGAGGGCCGGGCCCGTGCACTCTCCCGTCGCACCCCTCACACCCACCTCGAGCCCGCGGGCCACGCGGGACTTTTGCCGGTAGACGGAGTAGAGCAGGGCGGTGATGGCGGTGCTGGCGGCCAAGAGCGCGGCCTGTACGGCCGAGGGCCGCCCGCCGCCCTCCATGGCCGCCGGGCCCGCCGTTACCACGGCAACCGCCCGCCGCGCTGGCGCGCGGTGATGACGTCACGAGCGGCGCTCTGGCAGCGGCAGCGGCGCCATAGAGACGCGGATCCGCCGAGGCCGGGCGGGGGCGCGGGGACCCTCCAAAACCTTGTGGGGTGAGGGGGTGGCACAAACTACCCCCCAAGAGGGGCTGTGGAGGGGAGGAGGATCAGATCCCGGCCCTACGGGGCTTTAGGGGGATAAACCCCATCCTTGGAGTTTGGGGGGAGGGGGGGCAGGTCGCAGCGCCCCCACCCTTTACCCCCACCTCCATCCTGGGGTCTTGGGGAGGACATCAAACTCCAGCCTCACCAGTATCGGAGGGGGGATTAGCCCAAATCCCAGCCATCCCTTAGGATCTTGGCAGCCGGCCCCAAATCCTAATGCCCCCAGGTGCGGGGGGGGAGCATCCCCCGTGCCCTCCCCCACACCTTGGGGGTGGGGGGTCAACCCAAACCTTTCCGCCCTGCTAAATATGGGTGGTCAGAACAAAGCCTGCTCCCCAAATCCCAGCCCCATTGCACTTTGGGGAGGGGGTTACAACCCCTCCCTGGGCCGTGGGGCAGCAGCACAACGTGGCCCCCGCACTGTGAGGGCTCAGCCTCAGGACACAACCCCCAGCCCCATTTTGCAGGGTCCTTCCCCACCCCACGCAGGGCCTTGGCAGGTGGCAGGCACCTGCCAGCCTTGTGCTGAGGGGGACTCAACACCCTCCCCCCCTGCTTCCCCCCATTTCCTTACCATTGCTTATTCTGGGAAAGCAGCAAAAGGAGAAGAAAAAAATAGCAACTTTTCGTAAATTATTGATCTTCAGGCCCTTGGTGCTAATTTTGGGGTGGGGAGGGCAGGCAAGTTCTGCTCTCCAGTGGGGGTCCAAGGGGCCGAACCCCCATCACAGCTCCCCCGATGTGGGCGGCACAGCCACCCCCCCCAGATCTATATTTAAAAAATCAAGTTGCCATGACTACGCGGAGCAGCTCTCCCCAGCCCTCGGTGCCGCAGGAGAGAACCATGGACCCCGCAGCCCTCCCTCCTCGGCTACCCTTTTAGGGGGTAAATTCGTTATAAACCCCCCAAACTGCCTCGGTACCGTGCTTAACTCTTCCTCTGTCATCAGCCAGGGTCCGGGCGAGACACAGGTGCCGTCACACCGCAGAAAACACACATTAATTTTATTATTATGGCCGCTGCAGAGGAGGCACGAGAGCAGGTTCATGTGTGGGGCCGAGGGGGGGGTCCCTGGGGTGCAAACCCACCCCCACCATGGGTCTTCCTGCAAATGGGGCACTGCCTTGTCCAGATTGATCCCCGAGGAGGGTCCAACACCGGCTTGGGGTGCAGGGAGGGCACCTGATGGCCAACACGCAATGACCGCCAGTGCTCAGCACACGGCAGGCCGGGGCCCACGCAGGCTGCACCCCCTCATGTCGCTGGCCAGCCGCAGCACGGCCGCTCGCTCGGGGTCCCCCAAGGATGCCCCAGTGCCGAAGGCCTCCTCCTCGTCCTCCTCCAGGATGGAGCTGAGCCGAGGGGCACAGCGGGCCCGCTCGGCCGGCGGGCGGTAGGGACACTTGGCGTTGAGCAGCCTCCGGAGGGGCACCAAGGGCACGATGGCATCGCCCAGGAGCTGCTGCTGGACGTGGCGGAAATCGCTCTGTCTCTTGAGGCGCTTGAACTCGTTGAAGGCGGAGGCTGAGGTCTGGTAGAGGAGCAGGGCCATGGCGCGCGCCTTGTCGGCCTTGGAGACCAGCACGGCATGGCAGCGCAGCACCACCGCCTTGTTCTTCACCTGGTGCCGGTACACCCAGGCGAACACCTTGGGGTGCCGGCGGTCGGCGGCGCAGTAGGTGATGCGGTGCAGCAGGTACGCGTGGCCCGGCCGGCGGGCCCCCTTCTCACAGGGCGTCATGCGGATGCCATGGGGGCCCAGCGTCAGCTTCATCTTGGCCCCGCCGGCGCCCGCCTCGCTCTTGGCCCAGATCTTGCCCACCGCCTCCTCGGTGCAGCCGTCGCCCTTGGCGTGCAAGGTGACGGCGTTGCCCAGGTACCGCACCGTGTACGTCGGGTCCTCCTTGTTGAGCTCCACTTTCTGGCGCTTCCCGCGGAAGACGCTGCCCAGGCGCTCGAGCGGGCACTCGGGCAGCAGGTCCGGGCACGAGCGGAGGAAGCCGGCCAGCAGCGCCGCGTAGCTCAGCCCCGGCCCCAGGCTCTTGCCTTTGCACTTACGTTCATTTTCCACTAGCACGAACTTGCTCCGGCGCCAGGGCAGCATCTCGGCTCCGCTCCGCTAATGCCGGCCTCGCTCGTTCGCAGCGGGACCCCCCACCCCAAGCCCCACGCCGGTTTGGGGGGTATCCCCGCACCCCCCCCCGCGCAGGGGGTGAAGCCCCTACCCCGGCAGAGGGACGCGGCCGCCGTATCCGATCCGGCTGCCCACGGAGGATGCGGAGCCGCTCGGCCGAAGAGCCGCCGCGTTCTGGGTGCCGCCTGCGCCTGATGCTGCGGGAGCGACGGCGGCGGCTGCGGGGACGCGGCTCTCCGTGGGCTGCTCCACCTCCCCGAGCACGCGGGGAGCCGCCGGTGAACGGCCCCCGCCGGCTCCGTGCGCCCGAGCTCCGTGCTCCGGCAGGGATAGGGAGCTGGGGGGCAAATCGAGCCCCCCACCCCAATGCAGCAGTCAGACCCCCGGCGCCAAAACCCACCGGCGGGAGGGGAAATTCACTACTTTCCCATCCGGGGGGGAGGATTTTTGGGAGGGTCAGATGATGGCTTCTGACACTGGAACGACAAAAAGGTGGGTTTTTTCACCCCCAAAATCAGTACATTGTACAAGGGTGTGTGCCAGGATTTGCAGATCCTGCAGGTTTGCTGGCATTTTTTCCTCCACACCTCCCATTTGCCCCTGTTATTTCCAATACAGTCAGACCTCCTTGCTGCTGTTCTCCTTTTGGGCTGAGCTGGCTTTTAACCTGTTGCTTTTATCTCTGGCCAAGGCCCCAGAGCTTCTCTCCAGGGGAAATGGAATGTTATTTCCCTGTGGTGCAGTCTGGGGGGGATTTTTGGGGAGCACTGTGAGATTTCAGCCCTGCAGTGGTGTCTGAGGCTGCTCAGGATTCAGCGCCTTTGGCTCAAACCCTCATTTCCACCTTTTTTTAACATCTGGACATAAAGCAGGGAGACCCCCAGGCTTGGGGATGCTCTGTTTATCTTGGCATTGAAAAATGGGGTGGAGAAAGGGGTAAAATAACACCATGTGCCCCCACTTTTAGTCCATTTGGGGAAGAAAACCAGAGTGGGATGTTGCAGGGAGGAGGAAGCCATTTCCCAGCAGCTTCCCAGATTTTCTACGGTTTGAGTAAAGCAAATACAACCTTAAAATAGCAGCTTCACAGGCAGACTCCACCAGCCCCACTCTCTCACTGCCGCGGCCTCGACAGCCTCATAGATTTTTGCAGCCAAAATAATAAAAAATGCATGATTTTGTCTGTTTTTCAGCTTTTCTGATGCAAATGTGGGCTGTGTGGTTTGCTCCCGGTGAGAGGATGGTTTTGGGGAGATGGCAATTAGGGAATTAGTGCAAATGAGGAAGATTTCTATCCATGCCAGCCTCTGTCTTTCATAATTTCTATTCTTGCCCTCATTGTCAGAGGTGAGGACAGTGTTTAGTTGCTCGGTGTTCATATTGAGAGGGCAGGTTTAAACCTGCCCTGAAAGCTTCTTTATTTACAGATCCCACATTATTTGGGGGGAGGGGTCCCCTGTGCACTGCTCTGATCCCACAGTGCCACCCACAAGCTGCCCTCTGCTTTTCCTTTTTCCTCCCAGATTTTGCGGTGCAAAGGAGACTCTGCACCTCATTTTATATAGGGGAAAACAACCCAGATTTGCACTTTGAAAGCTGAAAAAAAGGGTTGTGGGCTGGTTCAGGGGCTGCCAATCCCTCCTCTCACTCGCTGCCCTGGCAAACTGTGAACTGTCATCACTGGGTTCCAGAGTGAACAAACATCCACAGTGTGTGGGAGGTGCATTTCCCAGTTATCCCTTGGACAATACTGAGCTCAGCATCCCAGCTTTGGTTTCTTAGGGTGCCTGTGGTGGTCTCACTGACCCCGCTCTGTTCCAGCTCCCGGAGTTTCTACCCCATCAGAAGCCACTGCCAATTTGAATGCCACTTCCCAGCCTGTTGTGGCTCCTCAGCAGTGACCCAGCACCAAGATTTGCTGGCAAAACCAGCAGGTAAGGTCAAAATCCTCCCAAAATCCAACAAACCAGACAAAAAGCTCAGTGATAAATCCCTGGGGGCCGTGACACCCATCCTTGAATCTAGAAAATGGGGCAGGAAGCTCCTTGGGCAAGGGGAAAAACAGAGAAATCTTTAATTAAAAAGCAATTTGATGATCACCTGGGAGCTCTTTACCTTGTGTGGGCTGATTCCCATGGAAGCACCAGCCAAACTGAATTTGGGCTCCAGCATGAGGGCATCCCAAACTGGGCTTTTGACCACCCGTGTCTTCATCCAGCTTCCCCTGCTGCCTGTAGTTAGAAGACCTGGGAAAATGTGATATATACGGATATTATTTTTCATACTTTCAATCAAATTAATTTATTTCTTTTGAACTCACTGATCAGGAGCTGTTGTTCCTTCCCCCCCAGGAATGATTTAATGACATTTTCCTGTGGAGCCACAGAACCAGTTCTAAACTGAGGAGGAAAAAATCTCCGGGACGGCGGTGGAAAAATGCTCTGTCAGGACAGAGAAAGGAGGAAGTAACTAACAAAAACAGGAGAAGGTGGAAAAAGTGAGGGAGCAGGCAGGGAGAGGACGAGGGAATCCTTGAGCGCGATGCTCGGGGGCCAGGGCTGCCCCTGGGGATGCTTGCCGGGTTTCGGCTGCGTGCCGGGGCGTTATCCCGGCGTCCCGGCCAGCCTATTTTCCAGGCGAGGAAATATTTAACCGCGGCGTCAGCGGGCAGGGCAGGCGGGTGCAGGCATGGAGGGAGGCGGGCAGCACCCGGTCCCCGCTGTCCCCCCGGGCCAGCCCCAGGGTGACCATCTCCAGCTCCTGCTGCGCCGCAGCCGCGAGGCCAAAAAGTGCGCCTATTGCCCCTACAGCCGCTTCCCGGTGGGAGCCGCGCTGCTCACCGCCGGCGGGGAGATCTTCTCCGGTAAGATGGGGACCTGAGACTCCCCCGGGGAATTGGGGAACCCTCAGCAAGCCTCAGGTCGTGTGTGAGGGTGTAGCGGGGTCAACCCGGGGTGCTGCTGTGTGTGTCCTCCCCCGCTGCCTCTTGGCAGCCGCCATCCCGGAGCGAGCCAAAGATCACAGCGGATGGGAAAATAAATAGGGGAAGCAGGGGAAATGGCTTTTTTTTGTAAATTCCCCAAGAAAAAATGAGCTGGTGGGGTTTGGGGTGGCTGATGGGGTCTTCCCTGCAGGGTGCAACGTGGAGAACGCCTGCTACAGCCTGGGGGTGTGCGCCGAGCGCACCGCCATCCAGAAAGCCATCTCCGAGGGGCACACCAGCTTCAAGGCCATGGCCATCGCCAGGTGAGGGTGCTCCAGGAGCTGGAATGGGGAGGGACGGGATGGGGGACCACCATGAGAACCCCCGGTGCTCCTCAGGGGCAGTTTCTGCTGCAGCAGCCCCAGCTTTTGGGAAGGGAAAGAAAGTTTTTGCATGGTATTTTTTGAGGAATTAGGGGGCAAATCTGTTGTGGCTCTGTATTTATTGGGGCATGAAGGTCTTCTGCAGGTGTTCCCCCCTCCTCTGACCTCAGAACTGAGCTCTGTGCCCTTCTCCTTTGGCAGTGACATGGGGGACCACTTCATCACACCCTGCGGCGCCTGCAGACAAGTGATGAGAGAGGTGACAGCTCGTGTGGGGCTCCGTGCCTCATTCCCTGACCCCAGACCCCATCCCCTGACCCCAGGCATCTCCCCTTAAAACCCCTGGAGGTACCAAGAAGGGTGCAACCCCCCATCTTCAGCCCCAGGGCTGGCTCCAGGCTCCTCAAATTGCATTTTGTGCTGTGAAAGAGGTATTCCCACCCTGTGTGGGTGTTCAGTGGGAATCCATTGGCTCACCCTTCCCGAGGGGGTTTATTCCTCCAGGTGCACGGTTTTGCCTTCGAGTCACTGCTCTGAAAATGGGGGCTGTCCTGCAAAAGCTGAGCTTCCCACAGATCCTGTCCTGCTCTCATCTCCCTCCTCCCACAGCAATCCTGGCACCCACAGCCCATTTTTAGGTCATTAATATTTAATGGTTGTGGGGCTCAGTTCGAGGGTCAGATTCAGCAGGTTCAGAGGCACCGGGGCTCACCCTGGTGGGGTAAAAACACAGAATCTGAGCCCAAAATATCCTCTGGGGGAGGTGGTGCTGATAAGTCAACCCAAAATACATGCAATAGAGGGGGATGCTCCCTGTGAACTTAAAAAAAATGGTTATATGAATAATTGGGGGAAGAAATGCAGGTTCTTCTCCCTTCTTGTTGTTCTCCCTCACCAGGCTCTTCTTCCTCCTCTTCTCCTCCAGTTTGGCACAGACTGGGATGTCTACCTGACCAAAGCTGATGGCACCTACATTGTCAAGAGGCTAGAGGACCTGCTGCCGCTCTCCTTTGGCCCTGAGGACCTGAAGAAGGTCTGAGCAGCATGGCCACCACCAGCCTTTGCCCTCGGGCACAGGGGACAGTGGTTTTCCCCAATTTCCTCAGCCTGTAAGCAACTTTTTGGGAACAACGCGATGGGAAATGTGTTTATACTGTTAAGTTGCCCGTTCCTCTGGCTCATCTGATTCAGTGTTGATTCACAGACTCTGGCTCCACCTTGCCCTGAAGAAACAGCAAAAGCAAATCATAGATATTCCCTGTTATTAGTGAAAAAAGCATCCAGACATCCCTGTCGGCAAGGGAGGAGTTAGCAGACAGTGATGGGTTTGAGGCACAGCTCGAGTTTGGGCTTGGTACAGAAACCACTCCTGAATAATGCAAAATCATTGCTTAGGAAAGTGCTGGATTCTTCAGCTCTAAAGAGAAGCGAAAGCAAAAAGGAAAAGGTCCACCAGCCCCAGAAGTAATTAGTGACCCAATCCAGATTAGGTGGATTGCTGGAACAGGTTGGTTATCACACTCAGAGTGTCCTTTGCTCATTTCTCCCCAGCTTGTTTTCCTTCCTTTTACTCCATTTGTGGGGAGGAGGAGGACAAGGAGTTTTTGAGGACTTCTGGAGGGTTTTGTGCTCCAGGGTACTGCCATTTGCTGATTGTACTATTGATTTATAATACAATGATAAATGAATTCGTTTCATTTCCCAACCAGCGCTGGGTTGAGCATTTCTGCCATGCCCAAATGAAATAAAAGCAGTTCTGGTTTACCCCCTGCAGTTGTCACAAGTGATGAAACACAGGGAGTGGGGTCTGTCCCACATCCCAGGCAGGGCTAGGGGTGGTGGATGTGCCATGGGAACCTCATGAGGTTCACAGAAAGCTGAGTGCAGGGTGCTGCACCTGAGTCAGGGCAGCCCCCAGCATCCATACTGGCTGGAGGACAGAAAACACTCCTGCTGGGACGGACTTGGAGATGCTGCTGGATGAGAGTCTGGATATGCCCTGGCCCTGGGGCTGATCCCACAGCATTGGCAGCAAGGGAGGGAGGGATTCTGGCACAGGCTGCAGAGCGATTGTGGCTGCCCCATCTCTGGAAACGTCCAAGGGCAGGTTGGATGGGGCTTGGAGCAACCAGGGCTGGTGGAAAGTGTCCCTGCCCATGGCTGGGGGTGGGACTAGATGGGCTCTGAGGTCCCTTCCAGCCCAAACCAGTCTGTGATTCTGGGCTTTGATGATTCCACACACTGGGCTGTGCCCTGGCTGTTCCCAGGGCAGTGCTGTGCTCCATGCCAGGGTGCTTTCAGCTGTGTCCTCCATGCCCTGCATTACACAAGGCTTTACCTTGGCTGCACCCTGCTCCGTGCCCTGTTCTGTGCCCTGCTCCATGACCTGCTTCATGCCCTGCTCCATGTCCCATTCCATGCCCCCTCCATGTCTCATTCCATGTCTCACTCCGTGTCCCGTTGCATTCCCCGTTCAGTGCCCCACACCGTGCCCTATTCCATGCCTCACTCCATGCCTGCTCCACATCCTGCTCTATGCCCCATTCCGTGCCCCACTCCACGCCCTACTCCCTGCCCGTCTCCGTGCCCCTTTCCATGCCCCTATCCACGCTACACGCCGTGCCCTGCTCTGTGCCTCGCTACGTGCCACAATTCCTGCCCCACTCCACGCCCCATTCCCTTCTCATTCCATCTCTCCGTCCCCCTCTCCGTTCCGTTCCCTCCCGTCCCGTTCC
>VZRL01001195.1:100497-128289 GCA_013397895.1 Origma solitaria
GTTGCGCGGCGGGGCCGCGGCGGCGTCTGCCTGGCGCTGGCCATGGCGCTGGGCCTGGTGGAGCCGCGCCTGGAGGAGCAGCGCCGGGCCGAGGCGGCGTGTCGCCACATCCAGGTGGGGAGCGGGCCGCGGGACCTGCGGGCCGGGGATCCCGCTGGGCAGCGCCTGAGGCGCCCTTCGTGAAGGGGAGGAGGGACTTTCTGGGGGGAGACCCTCAGTCACCCCCCATGAAGGGCACAGGGGTTCGTTGCTCTGCGTAGCCTTCCAAACATCCTTCTTGAAAAGTAGAGGGGTCCTTGATGTGAGGAGCCCCTTAACGCCCCCCGTGAAGGTCAGAGAGGGTTAGTGCTGAGGGAGCCACTCAGACACCCATGAAGGGAAAGGGGGGGGTCCTTGCTTTGGGGAGTCTCTCAGACACCTCCCCCATTAAGGGCAGTGGGGGGGGGTCATTGTTCTGGAGACCCCTTTAGACATCATCCATAAAGGGGAGGGGGGATTCTTGCTGTGGGGACCTCCTCAGATGCCTCCTCTTAAAGGGAGGTGGGGTCACTGCTGTGGGGAGCCCCCCAGACACCCTTGGTGAAGGGGAGGGGAGAGCCTTGTTTCAGGGAGCCCCTCAGACAGCCCTCATGAAGGAAAGAGGGTTCACTAATTTTGGGAGCCCCCTGACAACCCCTGTGAAGGGCACATTGTCGGGAGCCCTCCAGACATCTTCCCATCTCTCTCCAAGGAAGGTGGGGGTGCTGCAATGAGCAGCCCTCAGGCACATCCCCAAAGGTGGGGACGGATGGGAGCGCACCCACAGGCACCTCTTTCTCCCAAAAAATAGGGTCCTGGGGAAGCCTCGTGCTCAGCAGCCCCATAACCACTAAAGCAGGTATCAGGGGACCCTCAGTCCCTGTCCCCCCACAGAGGGAGCGGGTTGGGGCCCTGGGGATGGGGGTCTCATGTCTCAGGACACTGACATTGATCCCCAGGTCCACCCCCTCTGCCCAAGACAGATGGGGTCCCTGCAGTGCTGGGCCAGGCCGCGCTGGCAGCGCACAAGGGACGGATGGTGCTGAACATATTTCCTGGGTAAAAATAGACCTTTGGTGCTCAGAGCCAGCTGTCACCTGCTCCAGCGACCAGCAGATATATTCGCTGAAGTTTCTACGGATGCTTTCTGTCCTCTGCCCTTGCTGGGTAGTTGTGCTTGCTGTCCCTGGATCCGTGTCCTGTTGCCCCATGACACATCCCTAGGGCGGTCACCGGTGCTTTGGGGCTGCAGCTCGCAGAGAAGACCCCTGGTTTATATCAGTGCAGGTGACAGCTGGAAAACCACCAGACCTGCAGAATGATGAACTGTTATGAAACTCCAGAACAGCCTGTGTGTTGTTTTCCCACATCTCTTTATTTCCTCCCCCAACTCCTTCCCATCATGGATTCACTCTTCCTCAAACTAACCAGTCCTCACAGTCAACTGCCGCAAAAGGGCACTGTTTTTCCTGTTGTTGCTTTTAATTGGATTTTCTTTTAAATGCTGTTTGCCTGATTTATTTATGGACAGGGAGAAGAGTATAATAATGCATATTTTTTTAGAAGTGTTCAGTTAAACTTTTCTTTACACGACCAGAGAATCTTGAAATGGTTTGAGCTGGAATGGATGTTAAGGCCCATTCTCCTTCCCCCCCCTGCCATGGGAGAGACACCTTTTACTATCCCAAGTTGCTCCAAGCCCTGTCCAACCTGGCCTTGGACACTTCCAGGGATGGGGTAGCCACAACTTCTCCGGGCAAAATATATTTGTATTCTAGACTGGCAGATGACCCTCCCTCATGGTTCCTCTTCTTCCCTCGGAAAGGGCATCTTGAGAAAAGACTGGTTTAGGGGTAAATTTTATCAGACAAAAATATATGGCCTGCAAATCATCTTCCATGTGGCTTCCATGATTTGGGCCCAGTGGTTGGAACCTGACTGAGACTTTCAGGTTGGACCAAATCACCGGGATGTGTAAAACCACTAAAACATCAAGTTCTCCTTTGCTGGGAAGTCTGGAATAACTGAGTGGGTTTTTCTGTTCTTACTCCTTTCAGACCGTGTTTGTTGGGAAGAACAAGCCGCAGAAAGATCCCTTGAGCTCCTTCCGCTGGCAGGGCTTCAAGCTGGAGGAATATCTCATTGGCCAGCCCATCGGGAAGGGCTGCAGTGCTGCCGTGTATGAAGCAGCCATTCCCTTCGCTCCCAATCCTCGGGATCGTGCAGAGAACAGCCGTGTCCCAGCCGTGCAGCAGGACCGTGGCTCCGCGTCCCAGCAGGATGAGGAAGAGCCTGTAGTGAAACACCAACCAAAAGGGACTTTTCCCTTAGCTATCAAAATGATGTGGAACATTTCGGTAAGGAGTCGGCTCTGAATCCCCGTGTCTGTTGCTGGGGAATTCTGGCTGGAATGTTTAATGCTGAAGTGTTGAAAGCGCTAATTATGGAGTGCAGGATGAGTGTGTCACAACAAAGCTGTTGGTAGGTGACACTGGAGACGTGGAGTGTTAGTGAAGAGTCCCAGAGCGAGGTAATTAGCATTCATCATCCTCTGGAATCTGAGAGCTGCTGCTGCTGGAGCTGTTGGGTGTGGAGGTGATGTTTTGGGAAGAAAAGGTTTTCTGAGGCTGGCTCTGACAGAAAGGTCTAAGAATGCGAAAGCCACTGCTGCCAGTGATTTAGAAATTGGTGTCCTGTCAGTGTCAGGACTGCAGTGGGTTTTCTTCCTGAAGAACCAGTGGTCACGGGGTGGGCAGTAACCTGCCTGCTGGGTCCCCTTGCCATGAGGTAACTGTCCAAGATCTGCTCCAGTATTTCCCAGCCTGGGTGACTGGTGATCCAACCCCTCAATGTGGCTATTCCATGTTTAGAAAAACCCATGTGGCAATACCCATTGATGTGAAAAGTGAATATTTCAAGAAAATCTTCTAAAATGCCAACATCTGGTTTATATCAGAAGTACCAGTTACTGGTTATCCAGAAGTACCCTGGCATTTAGCTGTGGGCTCTTCCACTTTGGTTTGGAAGTTGAAAGCGAGTATTGAGGTGTAGTTTGGATTGCTGGTGGTCAAGGATGCATTTGAAGTGACAAATAGATTTCTTTCTGCAAATACAGGCCTTGCCACCTCCTCTGGTGATTTTTTAAAGTAGTTAATTGCCTTCCTTGATTTTCAAGGGAGGGAATTCCTGGAATCTAGTCTCAGTAGATCCAGCTCCAGAGTTTTCAGCTTGCATTGGGGCTGGGTGATTTTGGAGCTGAAACCAATGTAGGGTGTCATTGTTGTTGTAGGCTGGTTCCTCAAGCGAAGCCATCCTCGATGCCATGGGCCGAGAGCTTGTCCCAGCCACAGGCATTGCCTTATCCGGGGAATATGGAGCTGTCTCTGGCTGCAGGTAGGGACGTCGTGGAGATGGTGATGTGCTAATTTCATCCCTTGATTAATTTTGCTGCAATCTGTGCTGTTCGGAAGGTGGACAGAGCTTTCTAGAATAGCTGTTAGAAAGCAGATAACCTGGGGTTAATTTGTTGGCATGCAGGGGATTGCATTGCTAAACTCTGGGGTCCAGAGGGGGTTGGAAGGGTGCGCCAATAATTTGGGAGCATTTGAGGTCCTGCCAGGGTATGGTGGGTGGCTGTGGCTGTCTTAGCTTCCCTGTGTGTGAAATGTGTTGGCATTTGCTGAGGTAAGGGCTGGAGGAGCCACTGCTCACACACCATTTAAATTTGCATTGTGATGCTTTTTAATTGCACCCCTGAAAGTTGGTAACAGTTTGAGTGTATTAAAAATCAAATGATTCCACTGTAACACAATTTGACTGTGAGGTTTGAGAGCTGGTTTGATGTAAAATGGGTGCTGGACAGGGAGGCTGAAACTGTTTTAGTGCAGGAAAACTGGTGAGAAGGAGAATGGAAATGACTTGGTTCCCACTCTGTCACCCAAGTGGGAAGTGAACAAACAGCATGAAGGTGGAAAATCTAATGGAAACTTTTAAATTACCTCGAGTTAGCTATCTTTTTGTTCAGAAATGCATCTTTTTGTTCCATTTGAAACAATGAGTCCACAGCCCAGATTGTCTGATTTAAATTTCAAATCCATCCCGGCTGCCAATACAAATGAATAATGAATGCTGTGCCCTACGTGGCTGGCTGGGAATGCAATAGAGCAGCCAAAGGGATATTTGACATTCAGGGGATGAGAGATCTGTGTTACAGAGAGAGATAGGTAACCTGCTTTTCATGTTAGAGAGAGCTTCCTGCCTGTGCCATAAAATAGAAGGTCTAAATTGATACTCCGAGTGTGAAGTTGACCTTTATTATATGTTTAACAAAGTAATTGTGTTTGGGTGTTATTCTCTAGAGCTGCTGTAGCTCTTTTTGAATGGAGAAGCAGCCTGTGCCTGGCTCTGCCTTAGTTGGCAGTGTGGAAGGGTACGTGGGGCTTGATTAAAATGAGAGGCTGCATGTTAAGTGTGAGGGTTTTTATCAAAGCTTTGTTTGTAGTGCAGGTAAAGCACATTATTTCCTATTTGCCCATTGGGAATAGGGAAATGCAGTTACAGCAGAGCCCGTGAGGCCTTGGTTGGCTCGGTTTGCTCTGGGAAGCACCGGGGTGGATTCTGAGCTCTGGAGAATGTGCTGGGAGATGCCTGTTGCTGCCGTGGATGGGCTGCGGGTGCTCTGCATCCACCTGGAAAATGCTGGGCTGAGATGCTAGTTGGGAAATGGGCTGTGAAACTGCTGCTTGTGTTCTTCCTCAGTGAATGGATTCCAGGATGTGCGTGTCTGACTGTTTGCTTAACGTGCAGTCCTGTAATCCACACTGGGCAGCTTTAATCTCCCTCTAATGAGGCTTTCAGTGCAGAACAAACGTGTTTGCTCACTGCTGGGGCACCTTCTGGTGGGGACGACAGGCCACATTAATGAAAAGTAATTCCAGCAATAACAGCGACGTGTCTGTGATCCATCAGAACCGACTGAGGAACTGATGCAATCTGTGGTGTCTCTCCTCCGCACAGAAAACCTGTCCTTGGGAGGAAGAAGCTGCAGCCTCATCCAAACATAATCCAGGTGATCCGAGCATTCACATCCTCTGTCCCTTTGCTGCCCGGAGCCTTTGCTGACTATCCTGATGTCCTTCCATTGAGCCTGAACCCCAGAGGAATCGGTCACAGCCGCACGCTCTTCTTGGTGATGAAGAAGTAGGTGAAGAGAAGCTGGGTAACGTGACTTGGGTACTCTGTCCCTGCAGAGCTTGGGCCTGGGCTGCTGCCAGAGAGCAGAGTATGCTCTTGGAAACGCCTCCCAGGACCTGTTCCAAGTCCTTGAGGTTCTAACTGTGCTTCCACAATGAAGACAAACCGTTCTTTTTAATAATTACCCCAAATTAAAGTGAGAAATGTGGAGTTTGTCCCCCATTTGTCTGCCCTTCTAAGCCTGAACTTCACCCCTAGTCTGAGCACGCTGCTAGAGATGGAGTAGAATCAGTAAGGAGATGAGCCAACAGTGAGGTTGAACTGCTGGTGATAAGCCTCCAGGATGCTAATTCCCATTTTCTCCTGTTCCGCCTAGTTACCCCTGCACACTGCGCCAGTATCTGCAGGAGAACACTCCGGATGTTCGCCTCTCCGCAGTGATGATTCTACAGCTCCTGGAAGGCGTGGACCATCTTGTTCGACATGGAATAGCACACAGAGACCTCAAGTCTGACAACATCCTTGTTGAATTTGATTCGGGTATGCAAATCCCTGAGGATAAATGCCAGTTAATTCACAGAAGTGATTTGGTCACATGGGTATTTGGGGAAGTCTCACCCAGCTGCATGTTTTGGGAAAGAAGCATCAAACCTTTTGAATAATCGTAGCTTTATGTAGCCGTGGGTGATATGGCTACAGGGGCCCGGCTAGCTCAAGGGCGGACGGCGCTTGGCGGACGTCCCTCCACAGCTTTAGTTTTTATCTTAGTGCTTGCTGTCACTGCAGCAAGTCATTGATCCTGCCTGTGCCTGAGGTTTTGGATCATTAACATGGACATAGTGTATTGCTGAGGTGATGCATTGCATGAGCACAGCCAATGCTGACTGGAGCATCCGGGAATGCCACATTTGGGATGCTGCAGGAGCCTTTGCTTCAGGCTCTTGGCTGTGTCACCTCTCCCAAGCCAAAGAGCACAGGGAGCCTCTTAAAATCCCACCATGGCCAGGTTAATAGTGCTTCACCCTGTGATGATGAAACATGGGCTGGGAGGGAACTTACACAGTGTTTTCATTGATATGTTCTGTCAGCCTCTAACAGAGATTTTAATTACCTTAGCTCTTTTTTGGTGTGATTGATTTAAATGAGCAGGAAGCAATAGCAGGCAGGCAGGTTTGTGTAATTAGGAGTAGAAGAATCTGGTTGAAGAATATCAGGGAGAGAGACAGACAGACTACTGGAATGCACCTTGCCTTCCAGGAGACAGGCCCAAGAGGCAGATGGTATGGAGGACTCTCTGAACCCCAGGGCTCAGGATTTAGAATCATAAAATCATCGAATGGCCTGGGTTGGAAGGGACCTTAAAGCTCTTCTCAGTCCAACCCCTGCCATGAACAGGGACACCTCCCACTAGACCAGGTTACTGTACTGAATATCTTTACCAACACTGTTGATGAGGGGATTGGATGCCCCCTCAGTCAGTTTGCAGAGGACACCAAGCTGGGTGTTGGTGTGACACGGTGTTTGGTGAAGCTAGATCCTCCCAAACTGAGCCCTAACTCTGGCAGCCCCATGTTGTTCACAGCTGGCTGCCCCTGGCTGGTCATCACCGACTTTGGCTGCTGTTTGGCGGATGAAAACATCGGCCTGAGGCTGCCCTTCACCAGCTGCTATGTGGATCGGGGTGGCAATGGCTGCCTTATGGCACCTGAGGTAAATCCCCCTGTAGCAGTGCTTGGGGGTGCTGATTTTCTGCTTGTCCTGCTGCTGGCATAGAGGGTTTGTGTCCTGCTTGAGTTCGGCTTGTTGAACATCTGTGCTGAGCTGTGTCAAATGGACACCTTGAGCGCTAACATGTAAAATGTTATCAGTTGGTGTTAAAAGGCAGAATCAGACTTTTCCCCCAAAATTTACTCTTCAGTCTTTGTTCAACCCCTTTCTGTGTAACTATTAAGAATTTTATGCAGCAGTCCATGTGTTGCAACAGTGGGGTTTTGGCTGAAGTTCAAGGCTGTTGTGAAATTATTTACAGTTCCTTTTTATTTCTCTGATGATAAGCCTAATAAAAGCCTAATAAAAGCCTAATAAAAGCCAAGACACCCTTAACTGTCTGTTGGACCTGGAGCACCTTGCTGTGGTGTTGGTTGTTTATCTGCAGGTCTCCCACCTCCATAATTCCAGCAGGAGATAGCCCTTGGGACTCTGGCAATGCTGTCCAGGGGCAATGGCTAAAGCCTTGGTGCAATGTCCAAACTCCTCCCAGCATCCCAGTGGGCTGAGCAGTGCCAGGGGCTTAGAGCATGCCAATAGGGAATATTTACACCACAGATTCAGATGAAACCCACCTTTGATTTCAGTGTTTCTAAGTTTATTACGGGACAAATGTCGATTTGAGTGTTGAAAATCCAATTTCAGCACAGGGGCCTCACTCGAGCTGTTTATTTGAGTATCCTCCTCTCTGTGGCAGGTGATCACAGCGTCACCTGGTCCGGGCACGGTGATCAACTACAGCAAAGCTGATGCTTGGGCTGTTGGAGCAATTGCCTATGAAATCCTGGGCCTGGCCAATCCTTTCTATGGCCATGGGGACTCGTCTCTGGAAAGCAGAAGTTACCGGGAGGACCAGCTGCCGAGCCTGCCCGACCACGTGCCCCTCGAGGTGAAGCAGGTGATAAAGATGCTGCTTCAGAGGGATCCCAACAAGGTAAGAAGCTGTTGCCTACCAGATACCCTCTTTGGGAGTGTCTCTGGTGGATTGTTTTGCCTTGGAGGGCTGTGGGTGCAGGCGTTAATCCAGATCTCACTGCAGGATCAAAGGACAACATAAGGATCAAAGCCAAAAAACATCTTTGCTTAGCGGTGCTGAATCATTTCAAAGATTTCAGGAGATGTTTGTGTTGGGACTGGACCTCACATTGGAGGGTTACACACAACATTGTGAATATACAAGAATGGTCTCAAAGACTATTTCTAATTCGCCTCAGGGGAGGCCCAGGGAATTTTGCAGGTGCCAATGCTCCGTGCTGGTGATGTGGCTGAGTGCAGCAGGATCAGCTAATCTCCCCTCCCCTTCCTCTTGCAGAGGTTGTCTGCGAGAGTTGCTGCAAATGTGCTGCACCTGAGCCTCTGGGGTGACAGTGTTGTAGCGTCCAGGACCCTGAAACCTGACCAGATGATCGCCTGGCTGCTCTGCCAGTCTGCAGCCACCCTGCTCACCAACAGGCTGGTGGAGAAGAGCCAGGTAGAAACCAAAATGAAGATGTGCTTCCTGGCAAACCTCGAGTTTGAAGACCTCTGGGCAGCAATATTCCTGTTGCTGGCCTGGAGAGGCCACTCTGGGTGAAGGAACCACCTGGAACACAAGCATCCCACATAAATGGCACTTTCTAAAGGCACATAGGAACCTGTCCTTTCTGTCTGCCTGGAGTCCTGTAGTGCTTTAGGGAACAAGCTGCAGGCCTGTGTTTAGGAGCTTGAGTTTCTGTCTAGCAAGTGTTAGCCATACTGCTTTTCTGCCCCTGCTAGAGGAGTTGCCCTTGCTTCCTTACCCTCTGGGTGGGAGGGTGTGTGGACCTTGCAGGTGTCCTGAGGTACGTGGTTGGTTTTGCTCCTGTTTGGGAATTAATTGACTTGGTAGATGGTGTGTTGAGTGAAGCAGGTTCCTTTCAGAGGGATGGCTGGGAGGAGACACTGTCTGGCTGTGCTTTGCGTGGAAACATCACGATTTAAACAACACACAGAAATCCAAGCTGAAAAAGGGACCTGCAGTCTCTGTTCTTGCGGTAACTGGGGTGGTCTGAAACTCATGCTCCTCTGAGCTGTGAAATGACAGCCAGAAAACTTCCTGGTGAAGTGCTGCCTGGTAACACGAGCGTCAGCAGCAGCGAAACCCTCGCAGTTGTACGCAGGATACTGGAAGCACATCGTCCTCAAATCCCGCTTATCTTTGTTCTTAACTGTTGTAGCTGTGTGGTGGCGGCTGCCCCAGGGTCCAAGGCTGAGTCAGACTCTCCAGTTAGGGATAATGCTCCAAACAAAATGAGGCTGGGCAGCAGCACCTGCTTAAAGAGCTCAGTGTGGTGCTCTGCTCTTTTACCTGCCTGTGTTTCCTTCAATGGAATAATATCCTTTGGTGGGGAGGATGGGAGACATCAATCTCTAAGTAACAACCGCCATGTTTATGAAACATCATTCAATTTCATGGTGATAATTGTATTTAGAGGAACTTGGGGAGAAAGTTATTTATGCTTGTTGCACAATAAATGGAAAATTAAGCTCTGTGACTGTGTGGGTTCTCTCAATCCAATTTGGGCTGTGGACTAGTGGTTCCGGGGTGTCTTAAATGCGAGTTCAGCTCCTTCAGTGCTTCCTGTGGAACAGAGTGTTTTACTCTAAGTGGAATTTCCTGAAGAAGAACAGACCTTGCCTTGGGGATGTGTTTTGTACTGTCTTGTGTGGTAAATCACTGGCTGCTCGTGCAGTTTCCAGGGAGATGACAATGGCTGATATCCCTCATCATTGCAGGATAACCTGCTTTCAGTGTTCTGCATGTCATTCCAGTGCAGCAAAGGGCACAGAGCCTGGGGAATCCAGGGAAAGAGTTGCAAAAACAGACCTTTGTAACATTGATCTGACCCTACCAAAGTGTGCGCTGCTGTTTCTTGCATTATTGAGTTCTTGCAGTGTGTTTCTGCTGCCTTTGCTTTTGTGTGTGCAGTGATTCCTGTGCCCTAGGACCCTCTCTGGAGCCTTTTGAGGAGTAAATGCTGTTGCTGTGTGGTGGATCTTTGCGCTGTGCCATCTTTCTGCCATGAACATCATTCCTGTGCCTTTCCCTCCATCTCTCTCAGGTCCAGTCTCTATGGACGTAGGGAGCGCAGTTAGGAGCTGGAGCCATCCAGTATCAAGTGTGTTTGTGTTTGCCCAGCCAGGGTTTTATCCGTGCTGATGAACTTCACACGTTGGAAACTTGCTTTGCCTGGATACCATTTCATCTCTGTCCTCAAAAATGGCCTAAAATGCTTGTCCTGCAGCTCATCCCTCTGGTCCTTAAATCCCTGTAAATGCTTCCCCTGTGCTTGCATTTTATCCCCACCCCGTGGTTCTGCTGAGGTCAGACTTTCCATTTGTTCCCTTTCCCTTCTGCCTTCCGCTAACGAGATATTTTTATGATTCTTCAGCATTCTGAGTGCTTTTGTGAAGTGCAGGTTAACAAGCTGTTAATGCAACAAATGCTGCCATGCTGTCTGTCTGCAAATGCCCGAGGGGAGCAAACTGGGACGTCCAGTCTGGGACATCTCCCAGCACGTCTCTCCTGCCCTGTCCCGCTAATCCCTGCACAGGCTCTCACTCCTCACTGCCGTGTTTGTTCCCAATGTTTGCCAGGACTGTGCCATTGGGAAAGGGGGTGGCCGGGTGGCTGAACATGGAGGCTGGGCTGGATTTGTGTCCTTCCCTGGGCAGTGGAGTGTCCGGCTGCACTTTGATCCCTGGAGGGAGGCTTGGCAGAAGCAGCTGGCGCTCTGCCCGAGCTGGGAACAGGCTCCACAGCAGCCCTTGCTGCATTCCCCGTGGGACAGAGGGTGGGATTGTGGGCCAGGATGAGGCCCCTGCTCTGGGCTGCCTGCAGCCAGCTGCTGCCCCGGGGAACTGGGCTCTGGGCTCCCAAGCTGGCTGTGACCGCCGTGGTGGCCACCTCACACCACAGCCTGTGGCCCCTGGCCACCTCCAGCTCCCCACCCAGTGCATCCGTGGGGTTCCTGCAGCCCCTGGTCCCAGCAAGCAGAGCCCCCCGCCGCTGGGGCTCGCAGTTCAATGTGCCCCCCAGTGCCCTGCTTGTGGCCCGGCCCGCGGGGGTCTGCTCCATGATGAGGCTTCCCGTGCAGGCGTCAGCGGAGGGACTAGACGCAGCGTTTGTCGGTGTTCCGCTGGACACGGGCACGTCCAACCGGCCGGGAGCAAGGTAAGGGCCAGCCAGGGGAGCTGGTGCTTCCCTCTGGCCATCAGGCATGGCTGTCCTGTGGGGAGAGGAGTGCTGGGAGCAATGCCCGGCGGTGCTTCCCAGCCACGCCACATCCCAGGTTCGGCCCGCGGCAGATCCGCGCTGAGTCCGCCATGGTGAGGAGGTACAATGGCAGCACCAGGGCGGCTCCATTCGACTCCCTGCGGGTGGCCGACATCGGGGACGTGAATGTGAACCTCTACAATCTGCCTGATAGCTGCCGCCGCATCCAGGAGTTCTACCAGGGGGTCGTGGCCTCGGGCTGCGTGCCCCTCACCTTGGGTAAGGAGCCCTTGTCTCCCTGTCCTGCCGCCACATCCTGGCCCCGTCAATCTCCCTCTCCTCCCATTGTTCAATCCAGACATGGCAGAAGGCAAGCAATGGATCTGTCCCCTGCATGGCTGTTGTGCTGTATTGTGGGTAAATTCACAAGCCCTCCACTGAACAAAATGTTCTCTCATGCCTCTTGCCTTGGGTCAAAAATGAGGAGGACGGATCAGTCTGTAAAGACAACCAGTGATGTGGTTTTGGTGTCCTGTTGAACAGGACCCAAAGCAAGAGCAGGTTTTGTCCCTCGTGTCCCTCCAGATGAGCGAGTGCCAGGCTTTGCACAAGGCCTGGTGTGGGTGCACGTTCAAGTTTGCAGCTGTTACAGCTCGGCGTTGCGGAAGGAAGCGAATGTGTGGAGTAATGAGGGGCAAGTCACCAGTTACAGCATCCTCAGAAGTTGATCAAGTGTCTATTTATAAGCCTGCTAAAGGGTCCTGCTCCACAGGCTGTCCCTGCTGGCAGTCCTGCATTTCTGGTCCTCCCTAGAAGGAAGACCAGGAGAAGAGAGGACGCAGGACGGGAGAGTGAAAGCAACTTGCACCTGGTAGTGTTAGTCTTCTTTTAGGAATGAAGCCCTGGTGTGCATAAATAAGTACAGGATAAATGCAAAAGGGGAAAAAATGTCTGGGGAACAAAGGTAATGAGTGCTGAGCAGCTCTTGTAGTGTGTTCCCCTCTTTCCTGTGTCCTCTTGCAGGTGGAGATCACACCATAACATACCCAATCCTGCAGGCCCTGGCAGCAAAGTAAGTTTCCAATCTGGAGATGGAGAGAAAGGACCTGAGAAAGAGCCTCAGGAAGGCTCCTGGTTTGCTGTCCCTACTGTAGGCAGGGCCATCGTGCAGGGGACAGGACTAACGTGGCCACCCTGTCTCGGCCAGGCACGGTCCCGTGGGACTGGTGCATGTGGACGCTCACACCGACACCGGAGACACAGCCCTGGGGGAGAAGATCTACCATGGGGCCCCATTCCGGCGCTGCGTGGAGGAAGGGCTGCTGGACTGCAGCCGCGTGGTGCAGATCGGCATCCGAGGCTCTTCCTATGACCCCGACCCCTACGAGTACTGCCGGGAACAGGTAAACTGATCTGCAGCTGAGCGCTGCGTGCTCTCCCTGCCATAAATATCATATCAGTAATATTTACTTGGCTTCAGCAGGGAAATAAATATGTATTTTGCCTCTTGTCCCATGCCAACGACTCGTCCTGCAGGACAAGCACTCCTGGCTCACTGACTGTCAACTGAGCAGAGTGAAAAAGTGTGTGTGGGTAGTGCAAGATATTTCCAGGTGCACTTCTGCAGCTTCGCCCTGGAATGAGGATTGTTCCCAGTAGATATTCCCCAGCAGGGCAGGGGATGCTCCTCTTTTTCCCCCTTCCCCTGAGCAGGTGCCTGTGTGTCTGTGTTCCCACAGGGTTTCCGGGTGGTCCCGGCTGAGGAGTGCTGGATGAAGTCCCTGGAGCCGCTGATGAGGGAGGTGAGGGCACAGATGGGGGACAAGCTGATGTACATCAGCTTCGATATCGATGCGCTGGACCCTGCCTTCGCGCCGGGCACTGGCACCCCGGAGATAGCCGGGCTCACCCCTGCGCAGGTGAGGGGGCACCGCTGCCGTTCCCAGGGGCAAGGGGATGGTTTGCTCCCTTTAAAGGAGGTTGTGCCAACAGTGCAGCAAAGTGGAAGTTTACAGAGGCTAGGAAATGTTTCCTTGTAGTGATGAGGAAGGGAAATATGGAACTGATATGATTGGGTTTCCTCACTGGAATATGAGGAAAGCAGAGCCCTGACTAGTCAGCTTGGTCAGATGTATTTCTTGATCCCAAATCCATTTTCCCCCTAGGCTTTGGAGATTATTCGTGGCTGCAAAGGCCTGAACATAGTGGGGTGTGACCTTGTGGAAGTTGCGCCGATGTATGACATCTCTGGTGAGTCTGAAGATGCCTGAGGGCAAGATGTGTGCCTGGGCCAGGCAGCTGTGAGTGAAAACCATTGGGTATAGACAGATTTTTCCCTTTTTTTGTTGTTTTTTTAGGCAACACAGCCCTCCTGGGGGCAAACCTACTGTTTGAGATGCTGTGTGTTCTCCCAGGAGTGAAGACACTGTGAGGGCAGCTCCCACCCACCCTGGGGTGATGCTACTCCATGTCCTCAGCCAGGCTTTCCATGTCCCCTTCCCTTCAGGCGGCTGCAGCCAGCATGGGCTTTGCAGCATGAAATAAATGCCGTTTACCAGTAGAAAAGGTACTTTTAAGCTGATAAACTGTAGGGAACAGGATGGACACTCCATTTAACTGGGGTCTGGAGCTTTGGAGCTGGCCTGGGGAAGGGATAGATGAGAGTAATGGCATTTTGCCT
Organism: Origma solitaria; assembly: GCA_013397895.1. Lineage (NCBI taxonomy): Eukaryota > Metazoa > Chordata > Aves > Passeriformes > Acanthizidae > Origma > Origma solitaria. The sequence goes on from VZRL01001195.1 coordinate 114,390, forward strand.
CTGGAATTACTCACCCAGCTCACAGGGCTCCTGGAAAAAACTGTCACTAGTAAAAGGTTTGTCCCATTAGGATGTGGCAGCAGGACAGTGAATGTAGAAGAAAGGAGGGCATGAAGGGGGCCTGGGCCTCCTGCTGAGAGTAGGGACATATTTGACCAAATTTCTTGCTGGTGGAATAACCAGGAATCTCCTATGGCAGGAGCAGTTTAATGCTCCTGGAATTTCTGAGAGGACATGGAGACAAGGTTAGTTTGTACATGGAGACACAGAGGCACCTCATCACACATTAAAATAGTTTATTTTGTTGCGAACCTGTAATTGTCTTAAAACAAAATGACATCAGTGCCTGTTCACAAATACGAAAAAAAAACCAAACAAAAACCCCCCAAAATAAAAAAAGACAAGTTTGCCAAATAAGTTAATTCCCTCCCTCCCAGTATCAAAAGTGCAAAATAGGTACCTAGTTTTCAGTCCTACTTGTCAGGCTGCGCTCGTGTCCTGGCTCCTTCTGCTGTGGGTGAAGGGCAGAGACAGGGACAGGGAGGAGTCTGGGAACAACCTCCACTCTGGGGCCTGTATCCCTTCGCCTCAGCTCCGAGCACTGTGCCATCGCTCAGATCTCACTAGGAAAGTGCACTAGGACCAAATTCCCTCAATCTTTGGATTACGAACCACCATGCGCAGAACAGAATGGCAAGTGTTTAGAAAATGATGGGGGGTGACAGCTCAGCTGCTGGGAGAGGGCAGATCCCAGGATAAGCAGCTCTGACCGTGGTCTTGGGACAGCAAAACCCCGAGTGCCACACTAGCACTACAGCCAACTAAACCAGGGGGTAAGAGCAGCTTGGCTTTTGCTTCAACCCAGGCAAAATTTCCATAGAATCCAGGAGCTGTGCTCCTGTCCAGCTGCAGCTGGCACGGGTGGACCGATGCAAGCTCTCCCTCAGCTCAGTCTGGCCGAAAGGGGAGGTTACTTGTGCTAAAAAGAAAATAAAACCAAGGATTCTGGCAGCGTGCAACACACACACTGGATTTGAAGGCCATAAAGCCTTCTCCCCTTCCTCAGGGCAGGGCTGAATTCCCTTGCTGTAGCATAACTAGGCACTTTTTTTTCATGAGTTGAGGGTTTTCTCCTTGTTTCTGACCAGCTGAAGAGACAGCAGAGACCCAGAGGGCATTCTTCTGCTTTTGCAAATGTTTAAGATGTTATGTGGAGCCTTCTGCTAGGCTAAAACCTATTCCAGCCACATCCTGCATGGCAAGCTGTGGGAGAAGCACAGGAGTGCTGCGGTGACTGCTCCAGCCACGTGGAAATGAAGTCCAGAAGCATCAGGCTGGTGTTTCATTCCCCCTCTGCTCTCTTTCAGCCTCTGCACCTTCACAGGAACTCCTGGGCAGGGAGAACACCTCGCCTTCCTTCCTTCCTTCCTTCCTTCCTTCCTTCCTTCCCTCCCTCTACTTTAGGGCCTCATTCCACAGCCTGGAGTCCACTGGGCTGGAATTAATTAACTTCACGTAGGGTCTGTTTGTAGCATGGCAGCCTTCATTTGAAGCATGTTTTACAGGGGCTCTGAGGTACCTGTGGGTGTTGGAGCATGCCAGTCTGCTCCCAGGATGGGGAGGAATGCAGTGAGGCAATGCTTTGGGAGCAACTAGGGCACACAGAGAGTGGAATGAGTGGAGCATTCCCAGCTCCTGTATGGAATCAGCAGTTAGCTCAGGGGTCGGCAGTCATTCCGACTGACTGGCTGCTCTGCTAAGATGGCAACTAAGGTGGCAAGGGCTGAGTTTGCCATTAACACCATGTGCTCACTGAGTGCTCTGTGTTCCAAGCCATGTGGTAAACACCACCTGTCCTCATCCCTGCACTTCAGCAGTGCTGGAGCCTGATGGAGCCACAGGGCTCCAGATCCATGGAAGGAGGCCTGGGCGCCAGTGTCAGCGAAAAGGAAGAACAAACCTCACAGGATTTCAGTCCTGGCCACAAAGAGAAGCCCTGCTGCCTCACTTGGTCACTCAAGGAGTGTTAAGCAGCCACGAGGCTGCTGCTCATCCTCCCTCCTCCTTACCCAGGGCCACCCTCTCACTGTGGTGTTGGAAGCAGCTGTCGGAGCACTGCTACAGCAAAGCATCGTCCAAACCCAGTGCTGTGCGGCTGCTCTAAGCTCACACACCCCCACTGCTTCCAAAAGACAAAAGAAATACCCAAGCAAACAAACACAAAGCCACGGGAGCAGCCTGAGTGTGGAGAAATGGAGGTTTGGGGTAAGAAGGAAACAGCTGAGAGGCTGAAACCCAACATCTCAACCCCCGACTAACCAAAGGAGCTTCACACGCACATGACAGTCTGATGATACAGCACTTCTGGGGCAACATTTCAAGAATACAATCGTTGAAGGATGAAGTTCCTCGATACAAAGGAAGGTTGGTTTGTACTACAGCTGGAAGGTTGTTTGCAAGGAGCCTGGGTGACTCCCTGGCAGCTACATAGAGTTTTTTTACACATCTACTGGCTCATAGCAGCTCACGCCTACAATCTGAGGACGCAGGTAAAGTTATGGCTCTAGGATACATCATCTAAAATCGACAGAAGCAGAAAAGGCATCTGAAAAATCAACGTGACATTTAAATGGCTCAACACTTTGACAGTATTTTAGGGCTGTGCAAAACCCTCTCCCTCCCCGTTAAAGTTCAGCCGGTGAAGCTGCAGGTGGAACCATGACATGAGGAGCATGAAACATGCAGATCACCCATGAGCCTGCACCACGGCGGAGTTCCAGCTAAGATTTGCTACGAGGGAGACGCTCCAGACTGGGTTCTGCATCACTTACCATGGGGAAAGCCAAGAGAGTACGACTGCCTGGTGGGAGAAGGCCTTTCGGAAGGGCAGGGCCTGGAGGGTCTGCAGGGTCTTGCCAGAGTTACACCATGCACCATGGGCTAAGCACACGGGGACAGGGAGGGAGAACCGCGACCCAACTTGCGTCACTGGCCATGGCTGCTCCGGACCCAGGAAAGTCAGGGATTTCTTCAACCGAGGTAAAACAAGAGATGAAACGGGGGTGACTTGGGAAGCAGATGTGGCAGGACGAGAAGGGCAAAACAGACTTCTTGGCTCTTCAGTTGTATGGCGTCCAAACGCACGGCGGGGCGGTGGAGGGCACATGGGTGCGCTTGGCTGCACTCCCGGGCTCCAGACGCGGGAGGTGTGTTCTAGTTGCCGGCCCCAGGAGAGTTCATCTAAAACCTAAGGTTTATCACGCTTGTTTGAGTATTCCTGGAAAGAGCTGTCCCCTGTCATCTTCATAAAAAGTTTGTCCCTTAGAATCTCTGTAAAATCCCTCAGTCTAGCGCAGGCCACGAGGGGATATAGAACCTCTGTAAGGAACCCTCTAGAAGGCGTTCCATCCAGAAGGACAATTTGTGTAATTTGTTTTTAATGGATCTAGATCCCGGGCTGCAGGAGGATTTCCCTTTGGCTTCCGCAAGTTGTAAAGCATTGTAATCCTCGCACAACCCCGGGGTTCCCCCCTCGTCCCCCGATCTGTGAGGCTTAAAGAGGCAGAAGTATTTCTTGTGGCCGTTCAGAGCCAGAACGTAGCCTGTGTAGTCACGCTCAAGGAAATGCTTGTCGTACTGGTTTGGGATGGGGGCTGCATCCTGTGCAAACTCCAGCAGATACTCCAGCCACTCTCGGTGCTTGTCCAGGCTGAGGAAGGAGAAGTGAAGAGAGCTGCTCCTGGGGGAAGAGCAGAGAAGATAGTGGGATTAGCACATGTCCCAGGTCCGGCTGGATTACTACTGCACAGGTAAGGAATTGCCAACAAGGGCAGGGCAGTGTTGTGTTGCCGCCGCTCCTTTTTCAGCTCAGTGTATGCAGCACTGTCATGCTTTCTATTTGTCAAAACATGGGTGCAGCCAAAGTGGCACCAGCACCTGACCCCTCTGGTCACCATCACCAAGTCTGGCTGGGAACGGCCTCTCAGTTTTCGGTGGCTCACTGCCACCGATGAGGGCAGAGGCCACTTCGCTTGCCGGAAGTGTTCACTCCTGGCTACGGAGCTGACCCCACTCCTCACTTGCCACCAGAGCAGCATCACACAAGTGGTTAACACAGCAACAGAAGCCCAGGAGAGGGCCCAGCCTACCCTGTGAACGTGTAGACTTCCAGGGCAAACTTCTGGAGCAGTGGGGTTTTGGTGGAGTTGGACAGGATCAAGACGACGTTCATGTGCCCCGGCCGCAGGCGCACCAAGTTGCTGGTGTAGTTGATGTCCGTTAGCTCAGTCACCTCAACAAAGCCCTTTTTGGGAATCCTGCTGAAACAAAGCAGTGACCAGGTGAGAGGGGAGCAAGGGACTGGGAGTGACTGAGGGTGGAGAAACTGTGACTGCATTCCCCAGCCTGTTATGCCAAGCCATCCCTGTGCCCTGTAGCCAAAGCCAGTTGGTGCAATAGCCTGGCTTAGATCTTCCTCAATGAATGGGTCAGACCTCTACCAATCCCCTGAGGATGCTGTCTTGGGCAAACTTGGTGGGAATTGTTTAATAAGCAAATTAGTGTCCCCCTGTCCTTGCTGGCTGGCTTCTGGCTGTGCACTGCTCCTCCCTTCCTTGCTGTACCCACACTGCCCTGCACAACTGCACTATGTCTGTGCAACTTCAACACTTCTCCGCCCTTCACTAAACCTCCCCGAGCAACGCTTCCACAGAAAACATTCTGGAGAAGTTAGAGAGAGAACCTGTTACTCTCTTTGCTGAAGCTCGCATCGTTCTTCTCCGTCTTTGTGGCAGTTTCTTCTTTACCAGAGGGTGGAGAGTCCCTTGTGTCACTTGAATCACTGCAGAGGAAGGTGAGTTTTTGTGTGTTTAAGGCCTTGGGTTGGACTGAGGAGTTATCCCTGAGGGCATTTTGGTGTGCACTCACCTGAAAGCCTGAACAATAACGGTGCCAAAGAGAATGAAGAGTGCAGAGAAGAGCAAGGACAGGAGTGGCATCATTTCTCGCCTGAGGGGAAGATGTGCAAGCAGCAATCAGGTCTCTGAGTTCACATTTTCCGCCTGAATTTCAGTTTCTGCCTACCTCAAATAACTCTGTGTGCTCTCCCCAGAAACTCAGCTTGTTTCATGGGTCTTAAAGACTATCAAGTTTTTGAGTGCTGTCTTGCTCCCACCCAAAAGGAGGCTAAAATTGGAGCTGTTTTAAAATAAGGTGACAGGGAAGCAGTGAAAACCAACAATGGATGCCCAATTCCTACCAGTTACTGTGAAACAAACTGTCCCAGCAGTCTGAGATGTAGTCCAGCGTGGAGTAGAACCATCGGATAAGGAACATCTGTTTGAAAAAAATGCAAAGCAAAAAACAAATGACAAAGCTGCTATACAGAGCCCCAATAGGTTCAGAGCATACCATGACCTTCCTTCCGTAAGCAAGAAATCTTGTAAGAGTCTTGCTACGGTGTTTTAAAATATAAATAATGCCTGTGAACAACCATAATGGGCCTGTCCAGAAAGGTGACACAGATGTCAGGCACCTGCAAAAGCTGTGCACTTACAGGAGCGAGCTCATCATTCAGGTCTGACACAACAGTCTCTGATGAGAGAAGGCTGGGGTCTGTCCTCAGCTGGTCCAGGAGATCCAGGAGGATGAAGTTGTCCTCTTTGCTGCCTTGCCAGGCCTCCTCCAAGGCTTTGTAGGCGATCTTCCCTGCGCTATTGCGTCTCTCCAGAACGACCACCTGGATGAGCCGAGAGCACAGCAGATTGTAAGAGAGGAAAGGGCTTTTTCTTTTTCTAGACAGATGATTCATTTCAAACCACTGCCCAGAATTAGGTGTCAGATCAAAGTACAGCATCAATTAAATTACAGGCTGAAAAAAGGGATTAAAAAATTAAAGGAAACCCTCACAGCTGATCTTCCACGATACTTCTCCTCATCCATCAGCAAGGCGTCCGCAAATTCCGGCTGCCGATCGCTGTAGATGTGCACAAACTTCAGTGTGTCTTTTGTGTTGGCCACAGCAAAAGTCAGAAAGGCCTCATAAGCCTCAGCAAACTTCTCTCCTTCCCTGGTAAACAAGACCACGCAGTGCCTGGGTGACACAATGAGATGGAGGATTAGGAGCCAGTCTGGAGGTGAGAAGGAATGGCCAACCCTTGCCAGAACAATCCCGATGAGCCAGAAACCTCTCTGGCAGTGTGGGTACCAAGCACGATCCAATGCAGTCATTGCTCTTTTCCCTCAGAATCAAACCAAAGGTGACTCCAGGAGCAGCCCCAGAGCCTCAAGAAACAAAACAGGGGGACATCACTTACTTCCGCTGACGGTGAGACTTCTTCACAGGACACAGCTCCTGGAACACCCTCTGGTTGGTGAGTCTGGCCACCATGAGAAACTTATTCTGGGAAAGGAAGTCGTCAATGAGCTGCTTCTTCATTTCTCGTGCCTGGCAAGGACCAAGAAAGCAGAAGTCAGAAGTGAGCAGGAAGAGGAGGGGAAAGCTGTTGGATGTTCCTGGGGAAGGCTGCCAGCCCTTGTGATCCTCATTGCAATCACCCAAGATGTTTTGAGGTTCCAAGATTGCGATGTTACATTTGTCCCCTCTCCCCAACAGGCTCGAGTCCCCTAAGCTTCCTCTGTCCTAACACTCGCTCTCCTTCTCCTCCAAAGCCTGTGGTTAAGCTGAGAACAAACACTCTTCCTCCAAACCACTGATCAACCTCTCATCTCCAGCTCGGTCAGAAAAGCTCCATGCCTGTTTTCCCTGAGCTCTTGGAGAGATACCTGCACAACATCAGCGGGCCGGTCGATGTGCTCCTTGAAGATCATCATGGTGGGAGTGTAGACGTTGATGTTGTACTGACTGGACAACTCTTCGGTTCCTCGCAGCCCGACATACACATACCCAAAGGACAGGTAATCTCGGTAGGCAAAGGCCGTCAGCTGGGAAGGAGGAAATCCCCAGCACATGTTTATGTTAGAGAGTAAGCATCTTCTCCCCCAAGTGCCCCTGGTGACTTTGCTCCAAGAACAAGATCTGCTGTTTGAATGCCACCGGCTGTGCTGTGAGAGGTACTCACAGAACGTCTCCCTCACATTTTGCATCCTCTTAGTCACTGTGCTGGGAGCCTCCACAGATCCACAGCTTTACTTACAGCCTGACATGTTGTGGGGTAGCAGGGGCTTCTTAAGAAATGGGATTTTCAGTAACCCACATTAGATATGCCACAAACATCTCTCATTCCCAAGAAAGGTTATGCAGCTGTGTCACTGCTACCTCTGAAGCACACCCATGAAGGGTAACTCTGTCAGGACAAATAAACAGACTCCTGACAAAGACAGTCACCTGTCCATGACATTTTCAACCAGCACACATCACCTTGCTCTCCTAGAACCACTCAGTGCTGTCTGGACACATCAGCCCACCTCTGCTCACAGCTGTGTCACGTTTTCTTTTGGAATATCTGGATTTATAAGCAAGTCACCAATGCAGTGAGAGAAATGACCTTACCTTGTATAACAACGGCACAACTGGCATGTGATCGAACAGCAGCACGTGGGGCTTGTTGTCTTTCTTCCAGTCGGACAGAAAGCGGATGTAGTTTTTATCTGTAATCTTTAGACAGAAACAGAACGCTACTTTAACCACTGAGCTGTCAGACACTGGCAATGCTCTACAAGGAGATGTCTGAATGAGGACCAAGCCTGAAAAGGCTGTCCAGGTGTTGCAGAAAGCAGACTGTGGGTTGGTCTTTCCAACTGGTATTCTTGATTAATGAATGAATTAAAACCATCACTCTTGATCTCCCTCAGCCCTCTGAGTTATTGCAGCCTCTGTTGATGCCATTCCAAGTCAATGCCAACAGCACTGTTATTCTCCTAACTGTTTGCTGGGACCATACTCTTCATATATATCTCTATCTATATCTCTATCTATATCTCTATCTATATCAATATAAAACAGGAAGCCAAGTGTTAAAAGGGACCTGGAGAGCTCCATCAGGAGCTCTGTTTCAGGTGTGGTACCTCTCAGACCTAGAGAAAGGCCATAAATGGCTGCATTTACTGTAGAAGGGGCAATGGACTCTTTTTGGGGAATACTCCAATAACTCCAATACCCAGAGGACAAGTCAAGAGTCTGTTGGGGAAGGTGGCCCCGGTGAAGATCCCATGGGAAAATGAAGTGAGGTGCACAAGGCCACAAGCAGAGGCCAGGCAGGTGAGAGTGCTGTGGAGGCTGATCCAGCCACATCGCACTGAAAGGAGAGGTGGGTGCTTTAGGAGTCTGCCAAAAATCACTGGAAGGCTGAAATGCACGAATGTTTTATCAGTTAGGAGGTTTTATTTCTAACTTTGAAAGGGCCCATGCTGCCAGCTCCAGTTTTAGAGGTCTGAAGGAAAACTGGACAAAACAAGCAATGGGACTCTGTGTCAGTGAGTTTTAGCAGATGTGACCTATGAGGTAGCGAGTGGTCCCTAATTTGCTAGATGAAATACTGAGAAAGGAGCAGGGATGTGAAATCCAGCAGGTTTCTGTCCTAGGGATAACTTGGGTAGAGCCCTGGCAGCTGTGGGGGGTCACAGCTGGGGGGCAGCTAGCACTAGATGTCACTGGATGTCCATGCAGTAGCAGGATCAGCTCTTTTCAAGGAGAAGTGCTGCAGAGCTGTGGGGTGGGAATGCATCTGACAGCTCCAGGGTTTGGAGCTTCATGACACAGATCAGCTTGGAGCCTGAATTAAACAGATTAGCCACCGAAACAGCCAAGGGGAGAGGGATCTCCAGGCAGAGAGGAGAAGCAGCAGCTGACACCCCTGTTAGAACCTACCTTTTCAACAAGATTCCCTGGCAGAAGGTTCTCCACGAATTGCCGCAGGTTTTCCCGGACGACAGCATTGTGGAAGAAGGTTATTTTCCCATTAATGAGCCCCAGCAGGGTCGGAGTGCTGTGGGCACCCAGGTGGTGGGCAAGGCGTCGTTCGTACCCCGCGTGAACGACTCCGATCCCTGCTCCTGGAAAAGGAGAGCAGCAGGTTCACTTGGAAGATCCCCAGCAACACAAATGCCCCGTGGAAAACTGATGACCTGCTCCTTTACCTAGCACCCAGCTTTGGAGTTAGGAATGTTTGGGAAAGCATTAGGATAAATCCCTGAGGAAATCCACAGGTTAAACTGGGTCACACAAACCTGAAGGCAACCACTGCAGCCTCACCAGGTGAGGGACACACACCCAACCTCAATAACTTCATCCTTACCCAGCACCTCCAATTCCTGAGCAACTTCCTTCCACACGGGCTCGATGTGGATGCAGCTGAAGCACCAGTCTGAGGTGATTTTAATGAGGTAAGGTTTCTTGAAACTATCCGGCACGATTTCATTGATGTAGTGGGAAAAGTGGAGCAAATACTTCTCGTCGGAGGTGTCACGCCTCTCCGAATTGAAAGGGAAATGGAAGAAGGACTCATCAAAATAGAAGCCGTCGTGGAAGCGGTGGAACTGGCGATGCTGCTGCTGAGAGAAGCCCTGGCTTTCCCCGGCATCTCCGTAGCGATCAAAGTTTGCCCTCTTTTCCTCATTGGAGAGAATCTGGGAAGCAAATGATAGAAAAATGATTGCCTGAAACCGTGAGGGGGAAGTGGCCTGACCGTAATCCCTTAATAAATACCGTAAGGAATGTGCAGCCTTTGCTGCGTTGTCAAGGGGATAAATATTTTGGAAAAAAGAACCATCACATCCCTCTAGGCTCACTATGGTAAATCAAGGTGAAAAAAACCCCTCAAAGTCCAAAAAAAGGAGCCCCTAAATCCAGACTGCTGTACCCACTTCTGTCACCAACAACTCCTTGGGTCTGAACACTCTGTGTTCTGAGCACAAACACTCTTTTCTGGAGTGGCTTTTGCTGGTGTGTCTTTGAATCTGGAGGGTTCATAAAGTGTCAGAAGTTTCACTGAGCAGCCAGAAGCTCTGCAGAGAAACTACATTTTTTAGCAGGGAAAAAAGGATTTATTTTGATTTCCATAGGCTCAGCTACCACAAACTGGGGCGACCAATTTCCAGAACAACATGCAAATAACTACTGCTAAAAACAATTTGAGGTGACCAAAGCCCTGTGATGATTAACGTTGCTTACATAACCCCAAAATACTTTTATGCATGTGTGACACGGTCAAGACGCTGCCCAGCTGGGCAGGGCTTGGGGAATACCCACTCCTTCCTCCTTTGAGGCTTTTTAGGCAGAACAGGGCAGACCTGTAGCAAAATATTTGCAGCAGAAACCATGCTGGTGATTCCAGTGGCTTTGTCAACCAAGCTGAGCAAATTTTTTGGGTGGATAATGTCTACCTCCACGGGGTCAAGCATCTTTCCCATATAGAAATACACAGGAAAAGCGCAAAGCCATGTATGGAAAAATAAGGTCACTTAATATTAACGATAGCAGGAGTTTATAGGAAGCACGTGTTACCTCATAGGCCTTGCTAATCTGGATGAATTTGTCCTCTGCTCCCGGGTCCTTGTTTTTGTCAGGGTGCCTATGGGGCAGATCCAGAGGAAAAGGGGTCAGTGAGGGGCACAGGGAGCCATCAGCCTCTATTTGGAGGTGAGGAGGACACGGGCAGTGAGGGCGTGCAGTGACATCCCTGAGGCTGAGATGAGATTTTTACCCAGCACGTGCTGTCCCTGCCCAAACCCCATCCCAAAATGCAGCACTGGGAGGTGTGCCGTGTGCCTGTGGACCTGTCCCTCTGTGTGCTCCATCCCCAGCAGCCTGAGCCCAGCATGCAGAGCGTGTCTTTCCCAGCAATACCTCCCTTGGCTGCTGCCCTACATAACTACTGGGTTCTTCCTTAAATCACCTCCTGCCATGGCCTTGAGGATGTCTCACACAGAATGACATGGGCTCTAAAAGCTCCAGGTAAGCCGATTTTATTAAATTTATTTCTATGTCTTAAGCCTGCCCCTCACCACACACCACCTACATGAGCAGAGTGACATTTGCATCCAACGAATTTCCCTTCCACAGCACAGGGATCGAACTGCTCTTGGACATTGATGTACCAAGCTGAGACTTCAACCCTGGTGTATTAAAAGTTCCCAGGGAGAAGTTTTTCTCCCCACAGCCAGACTCCAAGAGAACTTTGCTCCCCATCACTGGACTCTGGGGGAACTTTTTCCCCTTGTAGCGGGACTCCAGAACTTTTCCCCCCATGGAATAACTCTCCCCCCACTGCCACACTCTGGGAGAACTTTTCTCCCTGTAGCCTCATTCTGGGAGAATTTTGTCCCTTTGTAACCAGACTCTGGAAGGACTTGTTCCCTGTAGCCTGACTCTGGGGGAATGTCCCCCCCCACAGCCACACTGCAGGAGAACTTTTCCCTCCGTAGCCAGATTCCAGGAGAACTTTTCGCCCCATACCCAGACTGCGGGAGAATTTCCCCGCCTCCCCACCAGCCAGACTCTAGGAGAACTTTTCCCCTTGTAGCCTGATTCTGGGAGAACGTTTTCCCCTCATAAGCAGGCTCTGAGCGAACTTCTCCCCCCGCAGCCAGACCCCAGAGGGTTTTGCAGCACGGATCGCTGGCATGGAGCATCTCCGCGTTCCAGGCTGCCTCCCGGCCTGCGAGGAAGCCGGGGCGCGCCGCCAGGCGAGGCGGCTGATGCCACCACGGCCCAAGGGCCTGGCGCTGTCACCAAGCCGCCGCCGGGATCCGCTCCCGGGGCCGGCAGGAGGCGGTGGGAGGGCAGCACGTACCATTCCCGGGCGAGCCGCTTGTAGGCCTTCTTGATGTCGGCCTGGCTGGAGCTGCGGCCGACCCCCAGCACGCGGTACGGGTCGAACTCGCCCGGCGCGGCCGCTCCCAGCGCCGGCAGCAGCAGGAGCAGCAGGATGCAGGCGGCCCGTCCCGGCTCCATGGTCCGGCGGGGCCCGCGGGCGGAGGCAGCGGACGGGCCGCCCTCCCGCACCCAGCGCCGCCNGCGCGGCCTGCCGCGGGAGGCTGCTCGGAGGTGAGGAGGCCCTGCGGGAGAGTTCTGTCGGCGCAGAGGCTGCGGCAGTGCTGTGGGTTGCGTTCGGAGTGGGAATGGTGGGAGCTGGGAGCGCCAGCCGTGTCCTGAGGGACATCGGGGCTGGGAGGGGATTGTCCCGCTCCGCTCCGCACCGGGGCGGCCTCACCTGGGATATCGAGGGCAGGTTTGGGCACCGCAGTATAAGAAAGATATTAAGGTGTTAGAAAGCGTCCAAAGCAGGGCAGTGAGGATGGTGAAGGGCGTTGTGGGGAAGAGGAGCGGCTGAGGACACTTGGTGTGCTCAGCTGGAGACGAGGAGACTGAAGGGAGACTCGTCCTGGTTACAGCTTCCTCGTGAGGGGACGAGGAGAGACAGACACTGATCTCTGCTCTGGCGACAGTGGCAGGACCCGAGGGAATGGACTCGGGACAGTTGTGTCGGGAGTTGTGTCAGGGAGGTTTAGGTTGGATATTAGGAAAACGTTCTTCCACCAGAGGGTGGTCGGGCACTGAACAGCTCCTCAGAGAATGGGCAGAGCACTGAGCCCCTGTTAGTTCAAGGAGCGTTTGGACAACACTTTTGGGCACATGATGTGACTCTTGGGGTGTCCTGTGCAGGACCAGGACTTGGACTCGATGATCCTTGTGGGTCTGTTCCAACTCAGCATGTTCTGTGATTCTGTTTTGGTATTTTGCTAAGTCGTGTTTACGCAAAGTCAAGGACTTTTTTTTTGTCTCATGCTCTGGCAGTGAGCAGGTTCACAAAGGAAACTGGAAGGGAGCACAGATGGGACAGGTGACCCAAACTGGCCAAAGGGATATTCCACACCATAGAATGCCCAGTGTATAAACTGGGGGGGAGTTACTGGGAGGGGGCAGTGTGGGTTTGGGAAGGGGGATCTGGCATCAGTCATGGGCAGCTGCTTTATGCATCACTTGTTTTCGCCTTTATTATTATTATTGTTGTTGTTGTTGTTGCTGTTATAATTTAGCCTTACTACTGTATTTTACTTTATTTTCAATTATTAAACTGTTCTTATCTCAACATACAAGTTTTACTTTGATTCGCCTTCCCATTCCACTGGGGTGGGAGGGGAAAGAGAAGGGGGGGTTGAGCAAGCAGCTGTGCTGTGCTTAATTTCCAGCTCAGCTTAAACCCACAGCAGTTGGCTTAGGGAATGTGGGTTGGATGAATGGGCGGTGAGGTGGATCAAGGGCTGCCTGGATGGCAGAGCTCAGAGGGGCATGCTCCAGTTGGAGGACTGCAGTCAGTGTCTTCTGCAGGGATCAGTACTGGATCCAGCTTTAATCAACTTGTTTATCAGTGACCTGGACGGAATGATGGAATGTACCCTGAGCAGGTTTGGTGATGATACAGAACTGGGGGAAGTGGCTGATCCACCTGAAGGTTGGGGGAGTGGGTGGCACACCTGGCGGAGTGGCTGATCCACCTGAAGGCTGTGCTGCCATTCAGCAGGACTTTGGGTGGCTGGAGAATTGGGCTGAGAGAAACCTAATGGAGCTCAACAAGGGCAAATGCAGGTCCTGCCCCTGGGGAGGAACAAACAGCACAGGCTGGGGGTGACCTGCTGGAGCAGCTCTGTGGAGAAGGACCTGGGGGTCCCATGGTCAACGAGGTGTCCCTGAGCAGCAGTGTCCTGGGGGCCAGGAGGCCAAGGGGATCCTGGGGAGCACTGGGAGGAGCAGTGCCAGCAGGTCAGGGGTGACCCTGTCCCTCTGCTCAGCCCTGTGGGGCACACCTGGAGTGCTGTGTCCAGTTCTGGGCTCCTCAGGGCAGGAGGGGCAGGGAGCTACCGGAGCAGGGCCAGCGGAGGCTGTGGAGATGCTGAAGGAACTGGAACATCCCTCTGACGAAGAAAGGCTGAGGGAGCTGGG
>VZRL01001196.1:231-12987 GCA_013397895.1 Origma solitaria
ATTATTCGAAGCATTTTTCATTCCAACAAACTCTGTTTCGTTGCAGGTGAGACCCACGCTGGCCCTGCTGAGGATCCTGCAGGCTGCAGGTGCCCAGGGCGACACCTTCACCCTCAAAGAGGTGCGACCGCGTTCCTGATGTTAGCCCTGATTTTTTGGGGGGTTTTCCCAGGGATTTTGGGGTTTCTCAGGGATTTTGGGAGTTTTGGGAATTTGGGGGTTTGGGGAATTTTGGGCATTTTCCCTGGTATTTTGGGAATTTGGGTGTTTCCCCAGGGATTTTGGAGATATTCCCGGGGATTTCGGAGGTTTCCCCTGGAATTTTTGGGATTTTTTTGGGGGGGGTTTCCCCTGGAATTTCAGGGTTTTCCACTGGAATTTTGGGGTTTTTTTCCGGGTTTTCCACTGGAATTTTGGGGTTTTTTTCAGGGGTTTCCCCACGGCTTTTGGAGGTTTCCCCTGAAATTTTGGGGTTTTCCTGCTGGAATTTTGGGGATTTTCCCGTGAATTTTGGAGATTTCCCCAGGGATTTTGAAGGTTTTCCTGGGGATTTTGGGTGTTTTCCCTGGAATTTCGGAGGTTTTCTGAGGGATTTTGGGGGTTTTCCCCTGGAATTTTGGGATTTTTTGGGGGGTTTCCCCTGGAATTTCAGGGGTTTCCCCTGCAATTTTAGGGGTTTTGGGAATTTCGGGGGTTTCCCCTGGAGTTTTTGGGGTTTTGGGAATTTTGGGGTTTTCCCCTGGAATTTTGGGGTTTTCCCCTGGAATTATGGAGGTTTCCCCTGGAATTTTGGGAGTTTTGGGAATTTTGGAGGTTTCTCCAGGGATTTCAGAGGTTTCCCCAGGGATTTCTGATGTTTTCTCAGGGTTTTCGGGTGTTTTCCCAGGAATTTCAGGGTTTTCCACTGGAATTTTGGGGTTTTTTTCAGGGGTTTCCACTGGAATTTTGGGGTTTTTTTCAGGGGTTTCCCCACGGCTTTTGGAGGTTTCCCCTGAAATTTTGGGGTTTTCCTGCTGGAATTTTGGGGATTTTCCCATGAATTTTGGAGATTTCCCCAGGGATTTCGGAGGTTTTCTCAGGGATTTTGGGTGTTTTCCCTGGAATTTCAGAGGTTTTCTCAGGGATTTTGGAGGTTTCCCCCTGGAATTTTGGGGGTTTTCTCAGNTGAGGGATTTTGGGGGTTTTCCCCTGGAATTTTGGGATTTTTTGGGGGGTTTCCCCTGGAATTTCAGGGGTTTCCCCTGCAATTTTAGGGGTTTTGGGAATTTCGGGGGTTTCCCCTGGAGTTTTTGGGGTTTTGGGAATTTTGGGGTTTTCCCCTGGAATTTTGGGGTTTTCCCCTGGAATTTTGGGGTTTTCCCCTGGAATTATGGAGGTTTCCCCTGGAATTTTGGGAGTTTTGGGAATTTTGGAGGTTTCTCCAGGGATTTCAGAGGTTTCCCCAGGGATTTCTGATGTTTTCTCAGGGTTTTCGGGTGTTTTCCCAGGAATTTCAGGGTTTTCCACTGGAATTTTGGGGTTTTTTTCAGGGGTTTCCACTGGAATTTTGGGGTTTTTTTCAGGGGTTTCCCCACGGCTTTTGGAGGTTTCCCCTGAAATTTTGGGGTTTTCCTGCTGGAATTTTGGGGATTTTCCCATGAATTTTGGAGATTTCCCCAGGGATTTCGGAGGTTTTCTCAGGGATTTTGGGTGTTTTCCCTGGAATTTCAGAGGTTTTCTCAGGGATTTTGGAGGTTTCCCCTGGAATTTTGAGGTTTCCCCTGGAATTTTGAGGTTTCCCCTGGAATTTTGGGGTTTCCCCTGGAATTTCGAGCTTTCCCCTGGAATTTTGGGAGTTTTGGGAATTTCGAGGTTTACCCTGGAATTTTGGGTTTTTTTCAGGGTTTTCCCCTGGAATTTCGGTAGTTTCCCCTAGAATTTCGGGGTTTCTCAGGGATTTCGGGGGTTTTGGGAATTTTGGGGTTTTCCCTGGAATTATGGAGGTTTTCCCTGGAATTCTGGGGTTTTTTCAGGGTTTTCCCCTGGAATTTTGGTGGTTTCCCCTGGAATTTTGGGGTTTTGCCCTGGAATTTCGAGGTTTCCCCTGGAATTTTGGGAGTTTTGGGAATTTCGGGGTTTACCCCGGAATTTTGGGGTCTTTTCAGGGTTTTCCCCTGAAATTTCGGCGGTTTCCCCCAGAATTTTGGAGGTTTTTTTCAGGGTTTTCCCCTGGAATTTTGTTGGTTTTTTTTTTTTTTTCGGGTTTTCCCCTGGAATTTCGGGAGTTTCTCAGGGATTTCGGGGGTTTCGGGAATTCCGGAATTTTCCCCTGCAATTCCGGCGTTCTGGGGGCGCTGACCCCCTGCTCCCCCGCCCGCAGGTGATGCATTTCCTGGGGCAGTACATCGTGGCGCGGCAGCTCTACGACAAGCGGCAGCAGCACCTCGTGCACTGCGGCGCCGACGCGCTGGCGACGCTGCTGGGCACGCGCAGCTTCTCCCTCAGGGACCCCAGGTAGGGAAAAAATTCTGCTTTTTTATCCTGGTGGGGGAAAAAATTCCATTTTTTTAAGCAGGGAAGGGGAAAAAGTTCAATTTTTTTAACCTGGTGGGGCAAAAATCCAATTTTTTAATCAAGGAAGGGGGGGAAAAATCCAATTTTTTCACTCTGGTAGGGGAAAAGAATTCCATTTTTTTAACCTGGTGGGGGAAAAAATTAAATTTTTGCACTCTGGTGGAGGAAAAGAATTCCATTTTTTTCTTCCTGGTTGGGGAAAAGAATTCCATTTTTTTAACGTGGTAGGAAAAAAGTCCAATTTTTTAATCAAGGAAGGGGGAAAAAATCCAATTTTTTCACCCTGGTGGGGAGAAAAAAAATCCATTTTTTTACCTGGTGCAGGAAAAAATCCAATTTTTTTAACCAAGGAAGCAGAAAAAGATTCCGATTTTTTAACCTTGAAAATGGAAAAAATTCCCTTTTTTCACTGGAGGGGGAAAAAATTTCCATTTTTTTAACCAAGGAAGGGGAAAAAATTTGCCTTTTTTCACCTTTTTTTCACCCAGGTGGGGGAAAAAAATTCCATTTTTTTAACGTAGTAGGGGATAAAATTAAATTTTTTTAGCCTGGTGGGGGAAAAAATTCCATTTTTTTAAACAGGGAAGAAGAAAAAGTTCAATTTTTTTAACCTGGTGGGGAAAGAAATCCAATTTTTTCACCCTGGTGGGGGAAAAATTCTGTTTTTTCAACCCAGTAGGGGGAAAAATTATTTTTTTTTTAACCTGGTGGGGGAAAAAAATTAAATTTTTTAATCAAGGAAGGGGAAAAAAATCCGATTTTTTTCACCCTGGTGGGGAAAAAAATCAACTTTTTTCACCGAGGTTAGGGAAAAAATTAACTTCTTTCAACCAAGGAAAGGGAAAAATTCCTTTTTTTTTAACCTGGTGGGGGAAAAAATTAACTTTTTTTTAACCTGGTAAGGGAAAAAAATCCAGTTTTTTAACCATGGAAGCAGAAAAAAATTCCAATTTTTTGACCATGGAAAGGGAAAAAATTCCCTTTTTTCATCGGGGGGGGGGAAGTTTCCATTTTTTTTACCAAGGAAGGGGAAAAAAATTTGCCNTTCCTTTTTTTCATCGGGGGGGGGGAAGTTTCCATTTTTTTTACCAAGGAAGGGGAAAAAAATTTGCCTTTTTTCACCTTTTTTTCACCCAGGTAGGGGAAAAAAATTCCATTTTTTTAACGTGGTAGAGGATAAAATTAAATTTTTTTACCCTGGTGGGGAAAAAAATTAATTTCTTTTAACCTGGTGGGGGAAAAAATTCCGTTTTTTCAACCTGGTGCAGGAAAAAATTAAATTTTTTCACTCTGGTGGGGGAACAGAATTCCATTTTTTTTAACCTGGTAAGGGAAAAAATTCCATTTTTTTCACCCTGATAGGGGAAAAGAATTCCATTTTTTTAACGTGGTAGAGGATAAAATTAAATTTTTTTACCCTGGTGGGGAAAAAACCTGGTGGGGGAAAGAATTCCATTTTTTAAAAATCCGATTTTTTCACCCTGGTAAGGGAAAAAATTCCATTTTTTTCACCCTGATAGGGGAAAAGAATTCCATTTTTTTAACGTGGTGGGGGAAAAGAATCCAATTTTTTTAATCAAGGAAGGGGAAAAAAATCCAATTTTTTAATCAAGGAAGAGGAAAAAGTTCAATTTTTTTAACCTGGTGGGGAAAAAAATCCAATTTTTTAATCAAGGAAGGGGAAAAAAAATCTGTTTTTTCACCCTGGTAGGGGAAAAGAATTCCATTTTTTTAACCTGGTAGGAAAAAAGTCCAATTTTTTAATCAAGGAAGGGGGGAAAAATCCAATTTTTTGACCCTGGTGGGGAAAAAAATCCTTTTTTTTAACCAAGTAGGGGGAAAAAAAATTCAATTTTTTGAGCATGGAAAGGGAAAGAATTCCCTTTTTTCACCCACTTGGGGGAAAAAGTTCAATTTTTTTAACCTGGTGGGGGAAAGAATTCCATTTTTTTCACCCAGGTGGGGGAAAAAAATTCCCTGTGGTTTTTGAGGTCTCTAGAAAAACCTCAGTGGTTTTTGGGATCTCTACAAAAACATTCCCTGTGGTTTTTGGGATCTCTAGGGAAAAAATTCATTGTGGTTTTGGGCTCTCTAGGAAGAAATTCCCTGTGGTTTTTGGGATCCCTCTAGGAAAAAACCTCAGTGTTTTTTGGGGGAAAAAAAATTGTGGTTTTTGGGATCTCTAGGAAAAAGTTGGTTTTGGTTTTTGGGGTCCCTGTAGGAAGAAATTCCTTGTGGTTTTGGGATCTCTATGAAAAAATTAACTGTCGTTTTTGGGATCTCAAGGAAAAAACCTCAGTGGTTTTTGGGATCTCTAGGAACAAATTCCGTGTGGTTTTTGGGGGTCCCTCTAGAAAAAAACATCAGTGCAGTTTTTGGGGTCCCTCTAGGAACAAATTCCCTGATTTTTTTGGGGTCCCCATGGGCACTAAAAGGGATTTTTGGGGGATTTTTGCTGCGGGAGTGACGTCAGCTCTGTCCTTGTCCCCAGCCCCGTGTACGAAATGCTGAAAAGGAACCTGAGCGCTGCTGCTCCCCCAGGTAGGTTGGAACTCTTCCAAAAATAAAAATAAAAATAAAAATCACTGCTGGGGTGAGGATTGGGATTCAGGAGGAATCGACTTCTCTCGGAGGCTCTGACTAGGAAATCTCTCGGAGTTTGTGTTTTTTTCTGTGTGCCGGGAGCTGTTTGAGTGTTGCGGCCGTCAAAAAAATCCCAAATTTTGCACCAAAATCCTCAGCGTGGCTGGAATATCCCACGGGAGAAAAAACTGTGGTGAAAAAAAAGGGTGCAAACTAAAAACTCGGGAAAAACATTGACTCGTCTGCCTCGGATTTATTTTCGCAGAAGATTTTTTTTGGAGAAGCTTTTTATTTTTGAGAAGGATTTTTTTCGAAGTGAATTTTTTCGAAGTGAATTTTTTCGTAGTGAATTTTTTCGAAGTGAATTTTTTTAAGCCCTTCGCCTGTAGAGCAATGGTGTGAGTGCTGTTCCCTCGCTGCCTCTTCCCAAAAAAAACCAGCCTGGAATGATTCCCGGCCGAACTCTGTCCCTTTTTCCAGGGAATTTGGCCGTGCTGGGATGTCCTGGGCCCGGCCCAGGAGGTGCTGCTCCCTAGGGCTGAGTTAAACCCTGAGCTGAACCTGGCTTTGTGCGTGAGTGTGAGCTGAAGGACCGAGCTGGGCAGAGCAGACCTTGGAATGCGCAGGGAGAGGCACTCCAGCTGTTTTCCTGCCCTTTCCGGCTGTTTTCCCTTCCTTTTCCAGCTGTTTTCCCTCCTTTTCCAGCTGTTTTCCCTCCTTTTCCAGCTGTTTTCCCTCCTTTTCCAGCTGCCTCCCTGCCTTTTCCTGCTGTTTTTCCTCCTTTTCCAGCCATTTTCCTTTTCCAGCTGCTTTCCTTTTCNTTCCCTCCTTTTCCAGCTGCCTCCCTGCCTTTTCCAGCCATTTTCCTTTTCCAGCTGCTTTCCTTTTCCAGCCATTTTCCTTTTCCAGCTGCTTTCCTTTTCTGGCCATTTTCCTCCCTTTTCCAGCTGCTTTCCTCCTTTTTCCAGCTATTTTTTCTTCCCTTCCACCCTTCCCAGCTGTTTTCCTTCCTTCCTTCCTTCCTTCCTTCCTTCCTNCCCTTTCCTTTTTCCCTTTCCTTTTTCCCTTTCCTTTTTCCCTTTCCTTTTTCCCTTTCCTTTTTCCCTTTCCTTTTTCCCTTTCCTTTTTCCCTTTCCTTTTTCCCTTTCCTTTTTCCCTTTCCTTTTTCCCTTTCCTTTTTCCCTTTCCTTTTTCCCTTTCCTTTTTCCCTTTCCTTTTTCCCTTTCCTTTTTCCCTTTCCTTTCCCTCTGCAGCTGTTGAGTTTCCCTCAGCCCAGCCATGACTGAAGTCCCTCAGGATTTGGAAATCTTTCCCATTTCCCTTTGGGAATTCTGCCTGTGGCAAGGCCCTGCCTGGGGTAGCTGTAGGAAAGGGAATAATTTTCCCCTTTGGGAAGAAAATCCTGAATTTCCATCCAGCTGCTTTAGGATTTCTGATTTAGGGAGACAGGGCTGTGCTTTAAGGAGTTTTCCCAAGTTCAGGTCTAGGAAAGGAACAATTTTTCCCTTTGGGAAGAAAATTCTATATTTCCATCCATCTGTTTTAGGATTTCTGCTGTAGGGAGACAGGGCTGTGCTCTGAGGGGTTTTTCCAAGGTCAGGTGCAGGAAAGGAACAATTTTTCCCTTTGGGAAGAATATCCTGAATTCCCATCCAGCTGCTATAAGGCCCAGACCCCTTAATCCATAAATTTCTGCTCTAAGGGAT
This sequence comes from Origma solitaria, assembly GCA_013397895.1. Classification (NCBI taxonomy): domain Eukaryota; kingdom Metazoa; phylum Chordata; class Aves; order Passeriformes; family Acanthizidae; genus Origma; species Origma solitaria. The sequence continues at coordinate 7,074 of VZRL01001196.1, forward strand.
TTTTCCAAGGTCAGGTGTAGCAAAGGAGTAATTTTTCCCCTGTGGAAAAAGATTCTGAAGCTGTTTCTCTGATGAGGCCCAGATCCCATAATCCATAAATTCCTGCTCTAGGAAGACAGGGCTGTCCTTTAAGGAATTTTCCCAAGTTCAGGTGTAGGAAAGGAATAATTTTTCCCTTTGGGAAGAACATCCTGAATTCCCATCCAGCTGCTTTTACAACAAGGCCCAAACCCTGTAATCCATAAATCTCTGCTCTAGGAAGACATGGCTGTGCTCTGAGGGATTTTCCCAAGGTCAGGCTGTCGGAAAGGAATCATTCTGGGAAGAATTTCTGAATTTCCATCCAGCCGCTTCTCCAACAAGGCCTAAATCCCATAACTCATAAATTTCTGCCTCATGAAGCCAGGCCTGTACTCTAAGGGATTTTTCCACGGTCAGGCTTAGGAAAGGAGCAATTTTCCTCTTTGGGAAGAAGATTCTGAATTCCCACCCAGCTGCTTCTCCATCAAGGCCCAAACCCCGTAATCCCTAAATTTCTCCCTCAGGAAGACCGGGCCGTGATCGGAGGGCTTTTCCCAAGGTCAGGCGGTAGGAACAGAATCATTTTTGGAAAGAAGGTTCTGAATTTCCATCCAGCCACTTCTCCAACAAGGCCTAAGCCCCATAATCCTTAAATTTCTCCCTCAGGAAGACAGGCCTGTACTGTAAGGGACTTTCCCAAGGTCAGGCTTAGGAAAGGAAAAATTTTTCCCTTTGGGAAGTAAATCCTCACTTTCCATCCAGCTGCTTTTCCAGTGAGGCCCCAGACCCTGTAGTCCATAAATTTCTGCTCTGAGGGATTTTTCCAAGGTAAGGAACAATTTTTCCCAAGAAGATCCTAAATTCCCACCCAGCTGCTCCTCCAACAAGGCCCAGACCCCATAATCCCTAAATTTCTCCCTCAGGAAGGCAGTGCCGTGCTCTGAGGGATTTTCCTAAGCTCAGGCTGTAGGAAAGGGATTATTTTTGGAGAGAAGGTTCTGAATTTCCATCCAGTAAGACCCAGACACCATAATCCTTAAATTTCTCCCTCAGGAAGACAGGCCTGTACTCTTAAGGGATTTTCCCAAGTTCAGGTATAGGAAAGGAATAATTTTTGGAAAGAAGGTTCTGAATTTCCATCCAGCCACTTCTCCAACAAGGCCTAAGCCCCATAATCCTTAAATTTCTGCCTCATGAAGACAGGCCTGTACTGTAAGGGATTTTTCCAAGGTCAGACTGTAGAAAAGAAATAATTTTTGGGAAGAATTTCTGAATTCCCATCCAACTGCTTATCCAACAAGCCCAAACCCTGTAATCCATAAATTTCTCCCTCAGGAAGACAGGCCTGTACTCTGAGGGATTTTTCCAAGGTCAGGTGTAGGAAAACAATTATTTTTGGGAAGAATTTCTGAATTCTTATCTGACTGCTTGTCCAACAAAGCCCAAACCCTGCAATCCATAAATTTCTGCTCTGAGGGATTTTTCCAAGGTAAGGAACAATTTTTCCCAAGAAGATCCTGAATTTCCATCCAGCCTCTTCTCCAAAAAGGCCCAGACCCTGTAATCCCTAAATTTCTCCCTCAGGAAGGCAGTGCCGTGCTCTGAGGGATTTTCCTAAGCTCAGGCTGTAGGAAAGGGATTATTTTTGGAGAGAAGGTTCTGAATTTCCATCCAGTAAGACCCAGACACCATAATCCTTAAATTTCTCCCTCAGGAAGACAAGGGCTGTGGTCTGAGGGATTTTCCTAAGATCAGGCTGTGGGAGAGCAATAATTTTTGGGAAGAATTCCTGAATTCTTGTCCAGCCTCTTCTCCAACAAGCCCCAGACCCTCTAATCCCTAAATTTCTGCTCTGAGGGATTTTTCCAATGTCAGGAACATTTTTTCCCAAGAAGATCCTGACTTTCCATCCAGCTGCTCCTCCAACAAGGCCCAGACCCCATAATATTTAAATTTCTCCCTCAGGAAGACAGGCCTGTACTGTAAGGGACTTTCCCAAGGTCAGGCTGTAGAAAAGAAATAATTTTTGGGAAGAATTTCTGAATTCCCATCCAACTGCTTATCCAACAAGCCCAAACCCTGTAATCCATAAATTTCTCCCTCAGGAAGACAGGCCTGTACTCTGAGGGATTTTTCCAAGGTCAGGTGTAGGAAAACAATTATTTTTGGGAAGAATTTCTGAATTCTTATCTGACTGCTTGTCCAACAAAGCCCAAACCCTGCAATCCATAAATTTCTGCTCTGAGGGATTTTTCCAAGGTAAGGAACAATTTTTCCCAAGAAGATCCTGAATTCCCATCCAGCTGCTCCTCCAACAAGGCCCCAACCCCATAACCCTCAAATCCCCTCTCTAGGAAGGCAGATCCACACTTTTAGGAATTTTTCCGAGGTCTGCCGAGCCCGGCTCGTGCGTCCATCCCGTGTGAGGTGCGAGTGGCCGTTTCCCGGGCAGTTTTTCCTTGTTTTTACCTGTAAATCTGCAGATGCCGCACAGACTCTGCCAAAGGATCAGAGCGCCGCTAGGCCCAGCCCCGACCAGCCGAAGGTAAAAACCCCACTCCGGTGGAATTATTTTTTTTTTGTACAGAGTTCCCCTTCTCTGTACCGTGCATGGTGGACTGCCAGAACTTTTTGCCAGAGCCTCACATTCCTGGGAAAAAATTTTAAAAATTCCAAAATAAATAAAAAGTTCTCGGAGTCCACAAAGCAAGGACAGAGTTACCCTTCTCTGTCTCGACAGAGCTTCAGTCTCTGAACGCGTTTTCCGGGGTGCAGCACTTCCAGCCTCGGTTTTTCCAGCCTGCTCCGTGTTTTTCTGCTTTTTTTTCCCACTTTTTCCCTGCTTTTTCCACCCACTTTTTTTCCCCCGAGTAGGAATTGCTAAGTAAATTCCGTGCGGAGTTAGGATTGTTTGGAAAACCTAGGAAAAATCTTGGCGCCTCCAAATGTGTTTTCGGGGGGTGGGATGGGGTGGGAGTCACAAAATCATGGTTTTATTCCAGGAAAAATGGGAATTTTGGGACTTATGGCCAAGCTAAAGAAAATGGCAATTTTGGGACTTTTGGTCAAACTGAAGAAAATTACAATTTTGGGGCTCATGGCCAAGCTAAATAAAATGGCAATTTTGGGAGTTCTGGCCAAAGGAAATGGCAATTCTGGAACTTTTGGCCAAAGAAAATGGCAGTTTTGAGATTTTGGCCAAGCTAAAGAAAATGGCAATTTCGGGACTTCTGGCCAAAGGAAATGGCAATTTTGGGACTTCTGGCCAAGCTAAAGGAAATGGCAATTTTGGGACTTCTGGCCAAGCTAAGGGAAATGGCAATTTTGGGACTTTTGGCCAAAGAAAATGGCAATTGTGGGACTCATGGCCAAGCTAAAGAAAATTACAATTTTGGGACTTCTGGCCAAGCTAAAAAAAACATGGCAATTTTGGGACTTTTGGCCAAACTAAATAAAATGGCAATTTTGGAACTTTTGGCCAAAGGAAGTGGCAATTTTGGAACTTCTGGCCAAAGAAAATGGCAATTTTGAGATTTTGGCCAAGCTAAAGAAAATGGCAATTTTGGGACTTTTGGCTGAGCTAAAGAAAATGACAATTTTGGCACTTCTGGCCAAAGAAAATGGCAATTTTGGGACTTCTGGCTGAAGAAAATGACAATTTTGGTACTTTTGGCTGAAGAAAATTACAATTTTGGGGCTTCTGGCCAAAGAAAATGTCAATTTTGGGACTTTGACCAAACTAAAGAAAATAACAATTTTGGGATTCTGACCACACTAAAGAACATAACAATTTCGAGACTTTTGGCCACGCCACAGATTTTTCCTCGGTTGTTTCTTGTGCCGATTGCGGAGGCTTTAGGCCGTGTCAGATGGGAATAGCCGTAGTTTGTGCTCAGGATGGATTTTCCTCTCCCGCCGCTCGCTCGCTCCCGCCCTGCAGCTGGATCCTGGCGCTGGAAGTGCTGCATCCCCTTGTCCCTGCACGCTCTGCTCGGCTCACTCCTGCCTTTCCCTCCCTGCAGGAGGAGGGATCCGACTCGGGAATTGCGGAGGGCAGCACCAGAACCTCTGCCTCAGAGCCCGCGGGTGAGCCTGGTGAAGGTGAGGGAATTTCGCAGTATTTATCAATTATTTATTGTTATTATTGTCATTATTATTATTATCATCATCATTGCAATTACTATTATTGCTATTATTTATTATTTTTATTATTATTATTACTAGTATTATTACTAGTATTATTACTAGTAGTATTATCATCATTATCATTATTATTATCATCATCATTACAATTACTATTATTGCTATTATTGCTATTATTTATTATTATTATTATTATTACTAGTATTATTATCATCATTATCATTATTATTATTATCATCATCATTACAATTACTATTATTGCTATTATTGCTATTATTTATTATTATTATTATTATTACTAGTATTATTATCATCATTATCATTATTATTATTATCATCATCATTACAATTACTATTATTGCTATTATTGCTATTATTTATTATTATTATTATTATTACTAGTATTATTATCATCATTATCATTATTATTATTATCATCATCATTACAATTACTATTATTGCTATTATTGCTATTATTTATTATTATTATTATTATTACTAGTATTATTATCATCATTATCATTATTATTATTATCATCATCATTACAATTACTATTATTGCTATTATTGCTATTATTTATTATTATTATTATTATTACTAGTATTATTATCATCATTATCATTATTATTATTATCATCATCATTACAATTANTTCTTGGCTAATTTTCCCTCCATGAGTGCCCCACCAGGAAATCCCCAGGCACTGCAGCAGAATCCACCCAAAAATCTCCATTTTTTGAGCCCAGATTGGGAATTCCGGAGCTGCAAACTGAGTTCCAACCAATCCTTTCTGCATCCTGAGGGATGGTTTGGGAATTTTTTGTGTTTCCCTGGGGAAATTTGGGATGAAAACTCAACCTGGACCAAATTTGGGATTTTTTTTCCCTCAAATCTGACCTGTTGGAGCTGAGAGATAAAAAAATAAAGATAATTTATGGTGGGAGGGCAGTGGAGTTTGTTTGGGATCAGCGTTTGGAAGTTTTTGTGGGGAAAATTGGGATGAAAACACAACCTTGGGATTTTTTTTCCCTCAAATCTGACCTGTGCAATGTCTTTGGAGCTGAGAGATTAAAAAATAAAGATAATTTATGATGGGAGGACAGTGGGGTTTGTTTCAGATCAGGGTTTGGGATCAGTGTTTGGCAATTTTTTGTGTTTCCCTGGGGAAATTTGGGATGAAAACTCAGCCTGGACCAAATCTGGGATTTTTTTTCCCCTCAGATCTGACATGTGCAATGCCTTTGGAGCTGAGAGATAAAGAAATAAAGATAATTTATGGTGGGAGAGCAGTGGGGTTTGTTTGGGATCAGCGTTTGGGAATTTTTTGGGTTTCTGTGGGGAAATTTGGGATGAAAACACAACCTTGGGATTTTTTTCCCTCAAATCTGACCTGTGCAATGCCTTTGGAACTGAGAGATAAAGAAATAAAGATAATTTATGGTGGGAGGGCAGTGGGGTTTGTTTGGGATCAGTGTTGGGAAATGCTTTGGAAGTTTTTGTGTTTCCTCAGATGAAAATCATCCCGGACCAGCACTGGGAACGTTGGGATATTCCTTTAATTTTTTTCCAGATCCACCATTCCATCCCAGTGCACTCCAAACCCCACAGCTCCCACCCTGGTGGAAAAAAATAAACCAACCCTCTTAAAAACAAACAAACAAAAAAACCTCAAAACCAACCAAACAAAAAAGCCCCCCCAAAAAAACCCAACCAAAAAAATCCCAATGGTCCAAAACAAAAAAAAACCCC
>VZRL01001197.1:36253-47901 GCA_013397895.1 Origma solitaria
CTGGCCTGGGGGGATCACGGACCTGAGGCCTCCCGGCCCTGAGGGGTCGCGGCTTTGGGGGGATCCCAATCCCGGGGGTCCTCAGGGGGATGGCCCAGTCCTGGGAGAGGGGTCCGGCTTTGGGGGTCCCAATCCAGGAGGGTTCCAGTCCTGGGGGGGGATCCGGCTTTGGGGTCCCAGTCCAGGAGGGTCCCAGTTCTGGGAGGGGGGGGGGGCCAGCTTTGGGGGTCCCAATCCTGTGGGGAGGGGGTCCCACCCTTGTCCCCCCAAGGGGAGAAGAATCCCAAGAGGAGGAAAACCTCCGGAATGAGAGGAGAGGACCCCCAAGGGGAGGAGAGACCCTCCGAGAGGAGGAGAAGAATCCCGAGAGGAGGAGAAGAATCCCAAGAGGAAGAAAACTCCCGGAATGAGAGGAGAACCCCAAGGGGAGGAGAGAGCCTCGGAGAGGAGGAAAACCCCCGTGAAGGGAGCGGGGGGGACCCCCAGGATGGAGAGNGGGAGGAGGGACCCCCAGGATGGGGAGAGGGTCCTGTGAAAGGGAGGAGGGACCCCCAGGATGGGGAGAGGGTCCTGTGGAGGGGAGGAGGGACCCCCACGGGGGGATTTGTCCCCAGGGTGGATCCCGGCGCTCCCTGATCCCTGTCCTGCTCCGCAGCCCCGCGTGGAGCTGGCCTGGGCCATGAAGGCTCATCAGCACGCCCAGGTCTACTTCAACGTGAGTCGGGGGGCTCCGAGGGGGACACAACTGACCCCGCACCTCCCCATGCAGCTCATCTCCTCAGTGGACCCCAAATTCCTGAACCTCACCAAGGTGGACGATCGGATCTACGAAGAGTTCCGCAAAACCTTCCGGGACCTGCGGATCGACGTCCTGGACCCCGAGGAGCTGAAATCGGAGCCTGCCAAGGAGGTGAGTGCAGGGCACGGGGGGATCCCCCCCTTTTCTCGGGATTTTGGGGGTGCTGAGGGTGTTTTTGTCCCCCAGAAGTGGCGCCCGTTCTGCCTCGGCTTCGAGGGGGTGGTGGAGGATTTCAACTACGGCACGCTGCTCCGCCTGGATTCCCGCCGGGAATACACAGAGGAAAACACCATCTTCGGTGGGAAAAGGGCTGCGAGGGGCTGGGGGGGTCCCAACCCCACGGATCTACCCGGGGGCTCATCCCTCTCCTGCTTTTTCAGCCACCAGGATCCAGTTTTTCGCCATCGAGATCGCCCGCAACAGGGAGGGCTGCAACGATGAGGTTTACAGGAGTTCCCGGGAGCCGCCGGCCCAGGAGGCAAAATCGGGATGAGGATCGGGAAGTTGGGCCGGGATGAGGGGGGCAGGAGCCCCCAGAGTCGAGCTGAGGGGTGCAGGAGCCCCCAGTTCTGCTCTGGGACCATTCCTGGGCTGGGGGGGCTTTGGAAGGATGGAGGGGCTGGAACTGCCTCTGCTGCTCCGATTGTAAATAAATGTTCTGAAATCCTAATCCTGGTGTTGGTGTCACCCCTGTGGGTCCCTGGGGTGTCCCCTGTGCCCCACCTGGTGACACATGTGGGGAGATTGTTCCCTAAAATGGGCTGAAACTGCCCGGAATTGGGGTCAAATCCAGGTGGGATTCAGCCGGAGCTTTGCTCGCTCCTCTCAGGGCTCCAGGATCATCTCCCCCCCCAGATTAAATCGGATTTGGGCGATTTTGGGGCTTGGTTGGGAAGAGTCACCCTGCAGGGAAGGGCTGGGGGTGTTGGGGGGATCTTGGGGTGCAGGGGGAGAGAATTCAGGGGGAAATCTTGGGGTGCAGAGGGAGATTTTGGAGTTCTGGGGGAGAGAGTTTAGGGGACATGGGAAATCTGAGGTCTAGGGGAAAACTTGGGCTTGTGAGGGAAGATCTTGGAATTCTGGGGGAGGCCTTGGGCTGCAGGGAGAAATCTTGGAACTCTGGGGGAGAAATCTTGGAATTCTGGGGGAGAAATCTTGGAGCTCTGGGGGAGATCTCAAGGTGTCAAGTGAGATTTTGGTGTTCTGGGGGAGACCTTGCACTGCAGGGGGAGAAGTCAGGGGTCTGAAACTTGGGGTTCTGGGGTGAATCTCGGGGTTCAGGGAGAAATCTTGGGGTTCAGGGGTGAATTTGGGGTGCAGCCAGAGCCGGGTCAGTAGAAACCATTGAGTTTTATTTGCAGTCACAATGCTTACACTGTATGCAGCAAACACCCTTACAAGTCAACCAGCATCTGCTCACGCGGAAAAGGACCCAACACACAATCGCCAGAGGAAAAGAAAACGAAATGAAAAATAAAATAAAATTTAAAATTTAAAAAAAAAAAAAAACGGGGGGGGGGGGAAAGAAAATAAAATTAAAAGAGTAGGTGGTGGTGTCTGGGAAGAGAAACTGAAGCCCTAAAAGGACCGAGTGTCTGTGGGTAGAGCTGAGCAAGAGGATGCACACGACTAGCAGCAACAATAGTGGGGAAATACAAGGCAAACAGGTTCCCTCCCCCATCAGCTTCCCTCTGATCCGTGGATTTTCCATCGATTGGTATCCCAAACACTGATTACGGTGCCCTAAGAGAAGAAATGGCCTCGTTTCCGAGGGGTGCTCGAGACTTCATGCTGGGCAAACCTTGTTACGGAGAACCCTCCGAGGAGGAGGCCCTGTGCTGCCGCCAGCTCCCGCTCCAGCCCGGGGAAAATGGGAAAAAAGCAATGGAGGAGGAGAGGAGAGGAGGGCCCTGGGAGGGGACGGGGGCTACTGCTACAGAGGGGACAGGAGGGACACCCACGAGCAAGCACGAACGGAGGGGTCACGTCATGGCTTCGAGTTCCCAATAACAAGGGCGAGACGGGACCGGGAAATTGTGATTTCGAGGGGGCTTAATAAGAAAAAATATACATTTGGAATTTTACAATGCCTTTTTTTTTTTTTTTTTTTGGTGGTTTTTTTTTTTGTGTGTGTTTTTAATTTTTTTTTTGTTGGTTTTTTTTTTTGTTGTTGTTGTTTGAAGTTTTGCTTCTCTCTACAGCTTGTCACTAAATAGATCTCTGCACTTTCACACAGCCACCCCCTCGCCCAGTAAAGCTTCAGGCCACGCTTTCCTCACTCGCATTCACAACCCTCACACCAGCACTGGGTGCACCAGGACTCTGTAAAAATTTCAATCACACTTTTTTTTTTTGTTGTTTTGTTGGTTTTTTGTTTTTTTTGTTTTTTTATCATCATCATTTTTTTTGGTGTGTTTTTTTGCGCTTTTTTTTTTTTTTTTGCAGCTTTTTTTTTGTCCTTTTTTTTTCTTTTCGTCTCGTTTTTCTGAAACTCAATATAAACCTTGTTCCAAAATGTTATGAAAAAATGTACATGTTTTATACAAGGCAGGCTTGCAGCAGAGCGCTGGCGTTCCACATTCCGGCCAGGGAGGGAGAGAGAGACTCTTGGAATTCCTGCACCTGGATTTTTTTTTTTACGCCCTTCCATCCATCCACCCCCTCCCACGGAAAACAGAAGCACCTGCCCAGGTGAGCTCAACCTGCTGCTCCCTCCTCCCGCGGGTCCGGCCGCAATCCAGCCCTGGGGGAGGGCGGGGGTTTGGGAACGCCCTGGATTCTTTCCTTCGGGAAGGGGGAGCCCTGGGGGCCAGGCCGAGGAGAAGCTCCTGCTGGCAGCTGTCAGCTCATCATGTCGTTGCTGTTCACGCCGTAGCTCGAGTTCTTCATGGAGTCGTTGACCTCCCGCCGGAACGCCGACAGGTTCTGGGTGAACCTGGGGAGGGAGAGGCCAAAATTGGGCATTGCTGGGAATTGTTGGGCTGGGAAAAGCCCTTGGGAGTGTGGGGTCTGAGCTGTGACACGGCGGTGACACCTGGGTCAGCTCTGTGCAGCTCCAGGGATGGGATCCAGGCAGGGATGGGATCCAGGCAGGGATGGGATCCACATGGGATGGGATCCACATGGGATGGGATCCAGGCAGGGATAGGATCCAGGCAGGGATGGGATCCAGGCAGGGATGGGATCCACTTGGGGATGGGGATCTAGCCAGGGATGGGATCTACCCGAGATGGGATCCAGGCAGGGATGGGATCCAGGCAGGGATCGGATCACCCAGGGATGGGATCCAGCTGGGGATGGAGATCCACCTGGGGATGGGGATCCAGCCAGGAATGGGGATCCCCCACTTTGCAGCCTCTCCACAGAGAGGTTTTACCAAACTGAAGCAGGGATATTGGGAAGGAATTCCCCCCTGCAAGGGCATGGAGGGGCTGGGATGGAATTCCCAGAGGAGCTGTGGCTGCCCCTGGATCCCTGGCAGTGTCGCAGGCCAGGCTGGGATAACCTGGGATAGCAGAAGGTGTCCCTGCCCATGGATATTTAAATTCCCTTCCAACCCCAAGCATTCCCTGAGCACAGCCACGAGGGAATCCCATGGAAATCCCATGGGAAGGTGCCCATTGCCGCGTTTTCCCCAGCACTGACCTGTCCCTGTTCTTGGTGAGGAGGTTGCGCTCGATGCCCTCCATGAGGTTCTCGAAGCAGAGGTGCATGGCCTGCTGCTTCTCCGGGGGCTGGCTGTTCACAATGCTGTTCCTCAGGTCCGAGAAATACTGCGGGAACAGGACACGGAGGGGTGAATTCCTGGGGGACCTCGGCTTTGGGACAGGGCACACACAGCCCGGGATGTTGGGAATGAGGGAATGTGTCCCAGCTTTGGAAGGGATGGAGTTGGATTTCACAGCTCCAGGGAGGGCTGTGACCCCTCCTGGCCACGGGAGCACTCCGGAGCTTCCCTGGGATTGTTCTCCTCCCTCAGCCAAGCCCCTTCCAGCTGGGATGGATCCCTTACCTTCTCATTGAGCAGGATGAGGCCGAGCAGAGGCCGGGACATGGACCACTGGTTCCTGCAGTCCTCGAAGATGATGATGTTCAGCACCGTCGAGAGCATCTGGGATGGGGAAGGGAGGGTTAAAGGTGACCCTTCCATCTCATGGATCCCATCCCATCCCATCCCATCCCATCCCATCCCGTCCCCCTGGGATTCTCCTGGGATGCTGCTGGAGGCTCAGGGCTGCAGGGCTCTGAGCATTGCAGGCTGGGGAATTGAGGCTGGAGAAGAGCACGGAGGGACAGGACAAGGGGAGAGACTAAAAACTGCCAGGGTGGGATATGGGGAAAAATCCTTCCTATCAGGGGCTGGGATGGAATTCCCAGAGAAGATTCCCATTCTCATCCCTGGCCAGGCTGGACAGGGCTTGGAGCAGCCTGGGACAGTGGGAGGTGTCCCTGCCCACAGCAGGGGTGGGATGGGAGAGTTCAGGTCCTTCCAACCCAAACCATTCCAGGGTTCCGTGATCCCAACCATCCACCCAGCGCTGCCACGGCCACGTCACGGCCAGGAGGAGGATCTGGAGCCTCCAAGAGCTGGAGGAGACCTTCCCTGAGCTGCTGGGGGGTTGATTCCTGACACACACCCACGGGAATATCAGGAATATCCTCCCATCTCCATCTGAGCTGCTGTTAAATGCCTCGGGAAGCTCCTCCTCCTCCCTTGAGTTTCCTTCCACAGCCACCTCAGGCTAAAGCCAGGATCTAACCTAGGCCTGGGAGATGCAATTGCTGTTTTTAGCCTCAGAAACCTCAGCTTCCATCCCAAAAAAAGGAGGATTTGTTGGCAGCTGATCCACGGGCAGGGGTGGAACAATATTCACTGCTCCCACACAGGAGCGGTGCTGACAGTGACAAGCACCAGGAGCAGGGCTGGAGAACACCAGAGCTGTGCTTCCTTAAAAAAAACCTCATTTTTTGGGCTAATTTGAACAGCCAAACTAATTTTCCTTGGGATAACCAAAACCCTTGGAATCACACACGAGGAGAGGTGGAACACCAGCAAAAAAATCCTGTTTATCCCAGAGAAAAGAGAAATAATGGGCAAAACAAGTATTAAAGCATGTTTTTAAGTAAAATAGCTGGAAATTTGTGTTGTAGTTGTACTGAAAGGTCGAGGTTTGGATTTTGTTTCATTTCTTTTTGTTTTGTGTTGCGATGTTATTTGTGGATTTGATATAGGGAACTTCTTTTGTTCTTTCCATTTAGTTTAGTTGTTCTTTTGGTTTTTTTTGTTGTTGTAAGTGAAAATTATATAATTATAATTGAATGTGGATTTTAATGATTGAAAGAGCAGGGAAAAAGCAGCGCTGGGAAAATCCAAGGTTTTTCCGGGGAAAAAAAACCGGAAAAACCAGAAAAAAAACCCAGAAAAAAAACCCTGGAAAAACCAAAGTATTCCACCTGCTGGATCATCTCGGGGTGTGAATGTGGATTTTAACGATTGAAACTCAGTGCAGGGAAAAAGCAGTGATGGGAAAATCCAAGGTTTTTCCAGGAAAAAAACCGAGACAAACAAGAACAAAAAAAACGGGGAAAAAAAACCAGAAAAACCAAATTATTCCACCTGCTGGATCATCTCGGGGTGTGAATGTGGATTTTAACGACAGAAAGAGCAGGGAAAAAGCAGCGCTGGGAAAATCCGAGGTTTTTCGGGAATTCGGGCCGTACCTGCTGGATCATCTCGGGGTGCTGCTGCATGATGTGCAGGAAGCGGTCGCTCTCCTGGGCCAGCGGGGTCGTTCTCTTCTTGGTGCTGCGCGACAGTTGCTTGAAGAGATAAGTGACGATGTGGTCCAGGCAGGAGCAGCAGCCTGTGCAAACCATGGTGTCTGCGGGAACAGGGAAAACAGGATGGTGGGAAATGCTGGGAAAGCTCCTGGGAAAATGGCGATGGTTTTTGGGGCCGTCAGTTATTGGGGCTATTGAAGGTTTTTGGGACCCCTGATGGTTATTGGGGTCCCCGATGGTTATTGGAGCCCTCAGTGATTATTTGGGCTATCGATGGTTTTTGGGGCCCCTGATGATTATTGGGGCCCTTGGGGTTATTGGGGCCCCCGATGGTTACTGGGGCGCTCGGAGTTATTGGGGTCCCTGATGGTTTTTGGGGCCCTCGGGGTTATTCAGGGATCGCCCCAAGCCGGAGCAGGTCAGGAAGTTCCTCCCTGAGACGACGGGGAGAGAAGCTGGGAGAATTGGGAATGTTCAGCCTGGAATGTTCGGTGTGGAGTGACTGAATTGTGGCCTGAAGGGAGCTGGGATTAAAATGGAGAGAGGCTGTCTGTAAGGGACGGAGGGACAGGACACAGGGAATGGCTTCCCACTCCACAGGGCGGGGATGGATGGGATTTTAGGAAGGAATTCCTGGCTGGGATGGAATTCCCAGAGGAGCTGTGGCTGCCCCTGGATCCCTGAAGTGTCCCAGGCCAGGTTGGAGCAGCCTGGGACAGTGGAAGTGTCCCTGGGATTGGAACCAGGGGGGCTTTAGGATCCCTTCCCATCCATTCTGGAATTCCATGATCCTGCAAATTCACAGAATGGTCACGTTTGAAGGGATCAGGGATGGGATCACTGCTCCAACCTCTCCCTCCCTCCACAATTCCAGCTCTACCAGGGGTGGAACTCCCCCACCTGCTCTCCCAAGGAACATTTTCTTTTTAACCTACAAAATCCCCTCCCACTTCCCAACCCGAATCCCTAAAATCCGCGGGAATTACCGAGTGCAGTGAGGCCTTCGGAGATGGAGGAGAGGATGTACATGATCACGTGGGGCTCCAGGCTGGCGATGAAGTTCATGTGGTCCTGGGTGAGAACTTCCAGCAGGGAATAGTAGGACTGGCTGAGCTTGGGATAATCCTGCAGGAAAAGGAGGGAAAACCCAATTTTAAGGCCTCGTGCTTATCCTGCAAGCACCAGTTAAGAATTCCTAAGCCCAACCCCTCAGGAATCACCTGGAAAGCGCTGCTGAATTTTCCAGGAAGAACCAACCAATAATGACATTCCAACAGATTTCCCACCGTTCCTTCTCCCCCAGCAAACCAATCCATCAGCAGGTTCCCAACACGGCTCTATCCAATCCTTTTCCCCACTTTATTTTCCCAGGGACAGGACTTGGCTCTCTGGGAGGCCACAGACCCTCCCCATCCCCAGGGCACCGCTGGGAGTTTTCCAGAGAGCTTTGTGTTTCCAGCTTTGGCTACATAAATATCCATTAATTTATGCTGGTAAATTAAACCAGGAATGTGCTGTGTGCAGCCAGAGACAGCACGACTCCCTTCAGGTCCTGGTAAGAAGAAAAGGGAGGAAAATTTTCTGCCATCTCTGCTCCATTTTGGAATTATTACAGGAATTATTCCTTGGAATTACTTTTCCAAGCAGGATTGTGCTGATGGGAGCGACGGCTTTGCCGCACGAAGGTTTTGAGGGCAGGATTCCACGGAGATCCCAGGCCACAGGGAAGCACAATCCTCACTCCAGGAAGTAGTTTTTGGACAGAGGAGCTCCAGGAGAGCTGGAGAGGGATTTGGACAAGGGATGGAGGGACAGGACACAGGGAATGGCTTCAAATGGACAGGGAGGAGGTTTAGATGGGATATTGGGGAGGAGTGAGGGTGGGGAGGGGCTGGGATGGAACTCCCAGAGGAGCTGTGGCTGTCTCTGCAAGTGCCCAAGGCCAGGTTGGACAAACATGGGACAGCAGAATGGGATTTAAATCCTATTTAAATGGATGGATCCCCCCCGGGCAGGGGATGGGATTTAAAGTCCATTCCCACCCAAATGTTAGGAATTATTTCTGTGGTGCCTTGCCATCCCTCACCCATTCTCCGCTGCCGTCACCCATTCCCCGAGTGGCACCAATCCCTCAATCCCTGCCATCTCCCACTTTTCCCGGGATCCCCCACCCCGGGATTCCCTCACCAGCAGGTCGCTGTGGGGGATGGACAGCAGCAGTTTGATGAAGGTCTGCAGGGCGTTGTCCAGCGCGTCGTCCCCGTAGAGCCGGAACACGCCGAAGTTGACGTAGCTGCCGCTGAGCGCCGCCTTCAGCATGGAGAAGCAGATGGAGATGCCCTTCAGCTTCAGGGCGTACACCTGGTCCTTCGGGACCTCTCCCAGCGTCAGGATGCGATTCCCTGCAGGATACGGGAGCGGAGTCACGATTCCGGTGGCACATTCACCCTCGGGGGGCAGGGGAGCGAAGGGGGAGTGAGGAGGAGCTGAAAGCTCCGAGGATTTGGTCCCCAGGGAAACTTTTCACCAGTGACAAGTGGGGCTCTGCTGGGATTTTTCTGGAGTGGTAAGAAGGAATCTTACCCTTCTGGGTAAAAAGGAATGGCCTTAAGCTGAAAGAAGGGAAATTCAGATGCGATAATGGGAAGGAAATTGTTCCCTGGGAGGGTGGGGAGGGGCTGGGATGGAATTCCCAGGGGAGCTGCCCCTGGATCCCTGAAGTGTCCCAGGTTGGAGAACCCTGGGACAGTGGAAGGTGTCCCCGTGGCAGGGGAGGAATGGGATGAGCTTTGACATCCCTTCCAAGCCGAACATTCCATGATTTCCCCAAGAACCGCAGCAGTTCCCTGTGGGATCGTCCCTCACCGTACGTCGTGATCATCTTGCTGGTCTCCCGGAAGAGCAGGATCCCGTTGGGAGAGGACACATCGAACTGCAGCCGCTGGGACCTGGGGGGGACAGGGAATGGTCAGAGCCACGGAACTGATCGATGAGCCCCTCTGGAGCCAGGCTGGCAGAGCTGGGAATGGCCAGGGTGGACTTAAAAAGGATCCAGGGAGAGGTCAGAGCTCCTGGCAGAGCCTGAAGGGCTCCAGGAGAGGGACTGGGGACAAGGGATGGAGGGACAGGACACAGGGAATGGCTTCCCACTGCCACAGGGCAGGGCTGGATGGGATTTTGGGAAGGAATTCCTGACTGGGATGGAATTCCCAGAGGAGCTGTGGCTGCCCCTGGATCCCTGGAGTGTCCCAGGCCAGGCTGGGATAAACTGGGACAGTGGCAGGTGTCCCTGCCCACGGCAGGGGTCGAATGGGATGGGATTTAAGGTCTTTCCAATGATTTTCCATGATCCTATAAATTCCAAGCTGCAGCTCCAACACCCCTGGCAGTAAAACCAGAGTGACTATTCTGGGAGCTGCTGCTCCTGGCACTCCCTCTGATCCCAGGGATGCTCCCCGAGCTCCCCACAACGCCCTGGGCTGGTGGAAAATCCCAAAATTCCTGGCCAGAGCCAGCCAGGGCCCAGGGGAGCTGCGCTGACACCCCAGGACGGGCCAGTATTCCTGATACGGGGAATACTCCAGGATTGGGCTTGTATTCCCAGTGTGGGGAATATTTGGGGATTGGGGCTGTATTCCTGATGTGGGGAATATTTGGGGATTGGGGCTGTATTCCTGATGTGGGGAATATTTGGGGATTGGGGCTTGTATTCCCAGTGTGGGGAATATTCTGGGATTGGACCTGCATTCCCAGTGTGGGGAATACTCTGGGATTGGGCCTTTATTCCTCATGTGGGGAATATTTGGGGATTTGGGCTGGAAATGCCACCCCAGCAGAGCTACACCAACACCTCGGGAGCAGCCTGGGCTCGCTGCCTCTCCATGACAGCTCCAAGAATTCCCAGCCTGGCATTTTTTCCCCTCCGGCTCCCAAGTGAAAGGCAGCGAGCGCCCTGTTCACCTCTGGAATGAACGCCTGGATGGATTCCAGGCAGGATTGTGTCCCTGTTCACCTCTGGAATGAACGCCTGGATGGATTCCAGGCAGGATTGTGTCCCTGTTCACCTCTGGAATGAACGCCTGGATGGATTCCAGGCAGGATTGTGTCCCTGCGCAAAGATGCAGCCTGACAGGATGGATTCCCAGCAGCTCTTCCGTGCCTGGCGCTCAACCCCGTGTCCCTTCCCAGAGCATCCTCCTGGCCCCGCTCCAGAGCCAGCTCAGCCAGCAGCTCCGGAATTATCCCTCTCAGCTCCCTCCCCGCTGGAGAAAAAAAAGGATGGAGCTCCGAAGCCAAGCGGCTGCCAGGGAGAACGATGTTCGTTTGGGATAATGAGGGTTTAAAAATGAATTTAAAAATTTCCTGCCTCCTCGTCAGAGTGCTGCCATTGGGAATGGAAATATCCAGGGGTGACGGAGCTGAATCCCAAACGTGGGATTTGCTGCCATGTAAAACAATTCCCTCCATTCCCGTGGCAGTTTTTAGAGAATCAATGGATGGGGAGAGAGAAAACACAGCTGGGCAGAACAGCCCCGCGAAGCAACAAACACACACCGAGGGCTGAAATCAGCCTGAAATCCCTTCCAAGCCGAACCATTCCACGAAATCCCTGCTGATTTCGGGATATTCCTACCTGTTATGGACCAGCTCGGCCATGAGTTTGAGGACAGGGGTGGTGCAGGCTGGGTCGTGGTACCAGAGCTCGATGGCTCTCTGCAGGATGGGCATGTAGGAGGGGTAACTGCCGGGAAAGCTAAGGAATTCCTGCTTCAAAAGGGACAAAATTCTTTGGGAAAGGAATATTCTGGGAGTGCTGCAAAGCAGGTTTGTTAATAGGGTTAGGCAGAGATTGTGCTTGCTGGGATCTGCTTTACTCTGGCTATTACTATTATTATTATCACTATCATTATCGTTATTATCATCATTATCATTATTATTTCATTAATATATCATGATTATTATTTAATTATAAATATTATTTAATATCATTATATAATTATTATTATAATTATAATAATATATTATTGTATTATATTACATATTATTTTATATAATATATAATATACAA
>VZRL01001197.1:49346-63070 GCA_013397895.1 Origma solitaria
CTGATCCCAAGGGATGCAGGCACCCCAATTCCCTCTGAGCTGATCCCAAGGGATGCAGGCACCCCAATTCCCTCTGAACTGCAAGAGAAGCTCCCATCATTCCAGCTTTTCTTTCAGAGGGAGGAACAGCTCCCTGCTCCCTCCTGCCTGTCTGGCAACACCCAAATCCCCAAGGAGAAGAGCAGGGATAACGAATGTTGTCCCAACTCACTTTAGCCTCCTGCTCGTTGAAGGTGTTCGTGCTGAACATCTGAGCCACCGTCTCAAAGGCAGCAGTGAGGGGCAGCATGAACTGCTCGTACTGATCCTCATCTTCCCCTGGCATGGGAAAAAACCAGGGAATCAGGAGAAAATCCATGGAAAATTCTATGTCACTGTGGCAGACGGTCCCATGGAGCTGGAGGGAGCAGAGGTCTCCAGACAGGTGTTCTGTCCCTGCCAAAATGGGACCTCCAGATGGCTGGGAACAAACCCTGCCACCAGCAGGAACACAGCTGGGACGTGAGGATGGAAAAATTTATCTCCAACCTTTGGTGGGATGGAAAATTTATCCCCAATCTTGGTGGGATGGAAAAATTTATCCCCAAACCTTGGTGGGATGGAAAAGTTTATCCCCAATCTTGGTGGGATGGAAAAATTTGTCCCCAGCCTTTGGTGGGATGGAAAAATTTATCTCCAAACCTTGGTGGGATAGAAAAATTTATCCCCAGACTTGGTGGGATGGAAAAATTTATCCCCAACGTTGGTGGAATGGAAGAATTTATCCCCAACCTTTGGTGGGATAGAAAAATTTATCCCCAGACTTGGTGGGATGGAAAAATTTATCTCCAAACCTTGGTGGGATAGAAAAATTTATCCCCAGACTTGGTGGGATGGAAAAATTTATCTCCAAACCTTGGTGGGATAGAAAAATTTATCCCCAACCTTTGGTGGGATAGAAAAATTTATCCCCAACATTTGGTGGGATGCTCTCAGCAATGTGACATCAACCCCACCCCTTCCCAATTCCAAATTCCCAATTCCCAATTCCTCTCCTTTTCCTTCTTTTGTTAGGGTTTTGCATCTTTTCCTGGGGGAGCTACAGCTCCCAAACAGCAGGACCCATCCCCCAAATTCTGGAATTGTGCTGGGATTGCCAGGGAAAGGCTCGATGTTGGGGAAGATGAAATAGGAAAGGCTTATCAATATGATTCCCTGGCAAAAGATGCTGAGAATATGCAAACTAGAAGCGAGACTGAAATGAAGACAAGCTTGGAGATCCCAAACCCCAGGCACTGAACANGGGAATCCCCTTTGGATTAAACAATCCCCTCTGCTTGCAGACAGCTCCAAGGGGCAGAGCAGACCCTGCCAACTCGGCAGAGGCTCCAAAAAGCAGTTTTTAGAGTTTAAAATATAACGCCGTATGGTAATGCAATGACTCTCCTAGGCTGTGTGTAAATGTTGTAGGATTTGTAGCTTGTTCTAGATTGGTTAGTGAAAATTAGAATATTCAGCACAGAAGATGATTTATTGTATTGTAAACAGCAACCACAGCATTCTATTCTATTCTATTCTATTCTATTCTATTCTATTCTATTCTATTCTATTCTATTCTATTCTATTCTATTCTATTCTATTCTATTCTATTCTATTCTATTCTGTACTTCTCTCTCTCTCCCCTCTCTCCCTGCTCTGAGCTGTGTCTGGCAGCTCCCAGCAGCTCCCCTGCACCCACACCTTTCACAATAAACCTCATGCTCTGAGACCAAACTCCAGAGATCTCTCGTCTCCGTCCTGACCGTCTGGAACAAACCGAACCAAATCCTCCAGCGCAGTACCTAAATCCACCATGAGCAGCCGTCCCAGGGCCGTGTAGAACGTGGTCCGACACCTCATGTCCGTCAGGTTGGACTGATTGTTAATGCCCAGGAAGGAAAAGTGCTCACTCTGGAAAAGGGAAAACACGGATGGGTTAAGGAGGAAAGAGCCTTTGGCCGCACCAGGGAGTGAGGTTGGATATCAGGGAAAATCTCCTCGTGGAAAGGGTTGGGAAGGGTTGGAACAGGGGGCCCTGGGCAGTGCTGGAGCTGTTTTCCCTGGAAATGTCACAGGAATGTGCGGCTGTGGCACCTGGGGACACAATTCATGGGCAACGCTGGGTGCTGGACTTGATCTCAAAGTGCTTTTCCAAGCTGTAAAATCCCGGGAAGCACCACCCTGATGTGGCTCCGGGGCCAGGATCCCAATTCCCAGCTGATCCCGGGGGAGCAGCAGGGGCAGGATCATGGAACTGGCACCTGCAGCGTTCCCGGAGCCAGCAGAGGGCAACAGGGACTGCACATCCTGCCGCTCTCCCTCCCCTGGAATTCTGGGTGGAGCTGTGCCTCTGGAGAAGCACTCTGCCCCTTCAGGGGTGGGAATCCTCCAGGGGAAAATGTCCTTCCAGGCTGAATTCAGCTTCAGGGCCAAGGCAATGCCTGGAAAACATCCCCGAACTGCAGGAATTCCAGCAGGGAATGCCAACCCTCTGGAAGTGGTGCTGGCATGGCCCCAGCGTTGGGAGCACCATGGAATGGAATCCTGGAATGGTCTGGGTGAGGAGAAACCTCAAATCCCATCCTCCCACTGTCCCACGTTGCTCCAAGCCCTGTCCAGCCTGGCCTGGGAAATTTCCAGGGATGCGTTTGGGTTTGGTGGAAAGCAGAGCCCTCCCACATCAATCCTTCGGGAATGGGAAGGGCCACCAAATCACAGCCCCTCCAAACCCAAAAGTTCTCAACAAAAAATCCCCAAACCTGAACCCAAATCCCATTTTCCAGAGGCTCCTGCAGCACAGGCAGCCAGACCAACTCCCGAAGTGTGTCCAGGTGTGGAATTCTCCAGCTGGAGGGGCCTGGAAGGGCTGGGAAGGGACAGTGAACCCAAATCCTATTTTCTAGAGGTTCCTGCAGTACCACAGAAGTGCCATCAAATCACAGCCCCTCCAAACCCAAAAGTTCTCAACAAAAAATGCCCAAAGCTGAACCCAAATTCCACTTTCTAGAGGCTCCTGCAGTACCACGGAAGCACAGGGAGCCAGGACAGCTTCCAAAGCGTGTCCAGGTGTGGAATTCTCCAGCTGGAGGTGCCTGGAAGGGCTGGGAAGGGACAGTGAACCCAAATCCTATTTTCTAGAGGCTCCTGCAGTACCACAGAAGTGCCATCAAATCACAGCCCCTCCAAACCCAAAAGTTCTCAACAAAAAATCCCCAAAGCTGAACCCAAATTCCACTTTCTAGAGGCTCCTGCAGTACCAGGGAGGCACAGGGAGCCAGGATAACTCCCAAAGGTGTGGAATTCTCCAGCTGGGGGTGCCTGGGAAGGGGCAGGAGGGCAGGGCAGCACTCACCGTGTGATTGTTCAGCATGAACTGCACGGCGCTCAGCTTCACCAGCTTCCTCACGCTGCTGTACGTGCAGGGAGGTTAAGGAAGCTGCAGAAATCCTGGGAATCCTGGCTGAGCATTCCCAGGGCTTAGCCAGGATTTTTATCTTAATTGGTTTGGAAAATTAATTGGGTGGTAACAAAAGCCGGAAAAAAGCTGGAAGAAGGGATTGTGTTTGGGTTGTTCAAGAAATTGGGGATTCTCTTCTGTTTGTTTCAAGGACAACCGAGTTGTGCAAATCCCTGCTTGGGGAGACCCCCAGTGACCATTTTTATTGCTCTGCCAGGACAAACCTGGGATCTGGAACTTCTGGAAAAAGCAGAAGACAGACCGGAATGTGCCTGTGGATGGTCAGCTCCGAAGGAATTAAATTATCCACAGGAATTAAAGGATCCACAGTTAAAAAATCTGATTCCACCGCACCCACAGCTGGATGAGGCATGGAGCCCTCGCTCATCTCATTCCCAAAAACCGCGGGGGGAAATCAGGGATCTGAGCCAGGCTCCCATTCCAGCAGAACTTCCGGATCGCTCCTCCCTCGTGCCGAGGCGCTGGGAGCTCTTCCCAAAATCTCCTCCCAAAAGGATATCCAATGGAGAGGTCGTTGAGCAGCTGCAGCGTCTTGGAGGTGATCGGCTCGCAGCGGCCCCAGTACTTCAGGTTGGTGATGCTAGGGGAGAGCAAACAGGGACGGATCAGTGGATTTGCCCCCATCCTCCTGGCATTTGCGGCGGATTTTTGCGGTTTCAACCTCCCAACAGCATCAGCTCCACCCTCCACCGAGAGCACAGACAGCACAAGGCACAAAAGATGGGTATAAAATCACTGTACTTACATTTGGCTGGCTAGAAAATTATCCTTCAGATAATCTTCACTACTTGGGTCCCAAGCTACACTGGCCCTTGGAATTGCCAGGCCCTTGGAATTCTGTGGCACTCCAGGGCTGGGTTCTGCAGCAAGGGCAAGAGAATTCTGCGGCAGTGACTGCATGCAGACGTCTGCAATTCTGCACCTGCACCATCCACTGTCAGCTGCAGAATTCTAGTAGCCCTTGCTTCTCCCAGGAGAGCCTTTCCAGCCCTCGGGAATGCTGCCCAGCCAGGAAAGGTGGGATGGGATGAGCAAAGCCCCGTGCAGGTAAAATCGGGAGCGATGCCAGAGCTTTGGGTGGCACCAGGCACAGGGCACTGGGCACCGCTGGGTTGGCTCAAAATGCTCCAGAGACTGACAGGGATGGATAAAATTTGCCAGGGAATGGAGAAAATACACCACGGAATGGAGAAAATTTGCCAGGAACGGATAAAATTCGCCAGGGAACGGAGAAAATTTTTCAGGGAACGGATAAAATTTTCCAGGGAACGGATAAAATTTTCCAAGGAATGGATAAAATTTGCCAAGGAACTGACAAAAATTTCCAGGGAATGGATAAAATTTGCCATGGAATGGATAAAATTTGCCATGGAACAGATAAAATTCGCCAGGGAACGGATAAAATTTTCCAAGGAATGGATAAAATTTTCGAGGGCATGGATAAAATTCCAGGCTGGACCTGAGGAAAGGCCGAATCGGTGCCAACCGGAGTGGGAGAGACTTTGGAGGGAAGGATTTGCACCGCTCCGACTCCAAGGAAAGGCCTGGGAGGAGCCGTGGGGCCCTTCCCACGGCTCTGGGGTGACAAGGGACAGGGAATTTGTGCCGGGAATCGCTGCCTTCGGATCGCCTGGGAGGAGACCCCACTCTCCTGCAGTGCTTTTGGTGTGTCCACGCCGGGAAATTCCACCCTGAACTCTACGAGTGCCCTAAACCCTGACCAAAGCCTGTCCTTCCCTCGAGGAGGCAGAAATTCCAGGTTTTTAGGCTGCAAACAGTCCCTCAGAGCGCGTTTTTCCCGGAATCGGCCCCGGGAAAGGCCTGGGATTGCGGTGCCAGCCGGCAGGAACACTTACATTTTCCCGATGAACACGCTCAGCACCATGGTCTCGTCGTTCAGCCCCAGCACCTCGGAGAGCCTTCGGTACAGCTGCCCAGGAAAAAAGGAAAAAAAGGCTTAAAAACTGCCAGGAAAATCAGGAATTGTTAGCTCTGATTTTCTGATATTCGTGGAGATTTGGGAAAGCTCACAGGGAAGTCAGGCAGGAGCACAAGATGGTGAAAGAGCAAAATTTATTTACCAAACTTTCTTTATATATACATTAATAATCTAACAACTATTGGTGAGCAATTTTCCACCCCCTAAAATGATTGGTTACAACCCCACAGCATTCAGTGCCAAAACACAGAGACTAGAAAAGCACAAAAATGCAACTTATCTCCATTCTCCACGAGAAAGAAGAGAAAGATTTTTAAAACAGTGCAACTACAAGGAATGATCCAGGAAAAGCTGCTTTTGCCTCGCTCTCCCTGAGATGCTCTGGCATTTCCCTCCTGTGGTGTTTGAGCTGATCCAAATCAATCCCAATCCTGATTTTTCCTCTTTTTTTTTTTTTTTTCTGAGTTACTCTACACTCAAGCAGGAGAATTTGGGTTTTCCCAGGAGGACATAATTGTGCTCCTCCACCTCCGAACGCACCCAGGATTGGAGTGGATTTCCCTGGAATTCTCGTGGTTCCCAAATCTCCACAAAGGGAGAGACCCCAACTCAATTTCTCCTCCAGGAATGCACAGAACCAAACCCTGGAGCAATATTCCTATTCTTTTCTCATTGGAAAAAGGAATTTTACATCCCAAAAGAGGCAGTGAGGCCCCAGCACAGCCTTGGGATGAAGGAAATGGGGATTTATTTCCACTCCAGAGGCAGGGAAGAAGCTCAGGGGCTTGTGGGTGTTTGAGGTGGTCACAGGAATAAAAAAAATTCAGGAAAAATTGGATCCAAGTCTCCAATTCTTGGATCCTTCCTGACATTCCCAACCCAATTCAAAGCTTGCAAAGACAACACTTGGAACCAAATGTGGAAATCACAACAATTTTGTGATTTTCAGCCAGGAAGAGGAAAAATCACTCAATTCCAATTGTTTTCCTTTAAAAAGAGTGGGACCCCTGGAATTCCCAGCCGAGGGCATTACCTTGGAAGACTTCTGCACCTGATCTCCGATATAAATCTTGCGGAACTGCTCGAAGAAGCTCAGCATGGCCAACTCCAGCTTCTCGTTGCCGGCCTGAGCCAGCCGGGAATCCGTCAGGTTCATCAGCTGCAGCACCCTGGGAAGGGCGGAAAAAAGTGGGAAAAGAGCCCCTGGGGTGGGCACGGGGCAAGGAGGGATTTCTGGGCTCCTCCCAGGGGTTGTGCGATGGATTTTTTGATTTTCTGAAGGAATTCAGGCCCAAAATGGACAGGATTGGTACCAAAACACCAGCAGGGCACATTGCTCCTGGGTGGGAAGGTGTTGTGAGGCTCCTCCAGGATTTAATTTAAACAGGATTTAATTCGCTCCAGAATTGAGTTTCGGGCGCTTTGGCATCTCCCAGATTCCTCTGAGGAACCTCTCGCTCACAAAATTCGGATTTTAACGCGTTTTGGCTTTGTGGGAGCAGCAAAATCCACCCTGGGGCGTGGCTGGAGGGGTTTTGGGATAAATGAAACAGTTTTGGGCAAACACAAAGAGATTCCTTTGGGAAGAGCCACCAAGCACTGAGAGGGACAGAAAATCAAATACAAATAAACTTCTGTGGACATTTATCATAAATGGTGGCTCTAAAGAAGCTGAAATTTGTATGGGATCCCATAATTTTCCCTTTTAGGCATTTCTCAGCCTCGTGGGAAGCCAGAGCTTGGTTTTCCATCCATTCAGCTTCCACACCTCCTTTCCTTGCCCTGAATTCCAAGAGCAAATTTCCGGTGGGACTCAAAGTTTTAAGCTCCAAGTTCCACATCCATTAAATAATGGATTCACCAACGGATTCACCATCCCAAAAATCCAAGGTGTTCTAACGGCACAGTCAAATCTGAACTTTCTAAGCCCAGTAACCACAATACATTTATGGACAAAACCCACTTTGGGTTATTAAGTGGGGAAAAGACTTTCCCCCATCCCAACGAAGACCCATCGTGCATTTAGTGAATAATTGGTGAATAATTAGTGAATAATCGGTGAATAATTAGTGAATAATCAGTGAATAATTCATGAATAATCAGAGAACAATCAGTCAATAATTAGTGAATAATCAGTAAACAAGTGAATAATAAGTGAATAATCAGTGAATAATCAGTGAATAATCAGTGAATAATTCGTGAATAATCAGTGAATAATTAGTGAATAATTAGTGAATAACTGGTGAATAATCAGTGAACAATTCGTGAATAATCAGTGAATAATTCATGAATAATTTGTGAATAATCAGTGAATAATTTGTGAATAATTAGTGAATAATTCGTGAATAATCAGGGAATAATTCTTGAAAAATCAGTGAATAATCAGTGAATAATTCCCCGTTTCCCAGCTCTCTCTCTCTGCTCTAACCCAGGGGAACGGACAGCAGCTCTCCGCACGCCCCCCTCTCCTCCCCGCGGGTTTCCCATGGAATTCGGGGTGCCAGGAGGGCAGCAGAGCCCCGGGCAGCTCCCGAGGCGTTCCCGGGGATATCCCGAGGGAGCATCCCTACCGACAGACCAGCTCTCCGTCCATGGCGTCCTGCTCGTCCGTGCTGGCGAACGACACGCGGCCGCCGATGACCGCGCCGATGATGTACACGAGCCACGTCAGGCGCCCTGCGACACAGCGACAGTCAGGGACACGGGGGACAGTCAGGGACATGGGACACACAAGGACATGGGATACATAGGGGACAGTCAGGGGACAGTCAGGGACACGCAAGGAACAGTCAGAGACACTCAGGGACATGGGGGACAGTCAGGAGACACAGGACAGAGGGACAGTGAAGGACACACAGGGACACACAGGGGATGGTCAGGGACACGGGGGACAGTCAGGGACAGTGAGGGACACGGGGGACATACAGGGGATGGTCAGGGACACAGGGGACAGGGGACACAGGGGACACAGGACAGTCAAGTGACACAAGGGATACACAGGGGACAGTCAGGGGACACAGGAGACACACAGGGACACACAGGAACAGTCAGAGGCTGCCACCTCCCCAAGCCACACACAGTGTCCCCTCCCCTTTCAGTGCCCATGTCCCCTGGAATAAATCTATTCCCTCGGAAGCGCTGCGGCTCCAGCGCAGCCTCGTCCCATCCCCGATTTTATCCAGGGATGTGCAGGGCCCACAGCGAGCCCTCGGCTGTGCTTCTGCAGCACAACTTTCCATCTTGTGTTTTCTCAGCTGTTTTGTGCTGATCCAACCCTGGAAGTGCCCAAGGCTGGGCTGGACGGGGCCTGGAGCATCCAAAGCTGCCACCTTGGGGGTGGCCCTGCTTTGATGTCCCTGAGGTGACCTTTAAGGTCCTTTCCGGCCCAAATCATTCTGAGATTTATTAGGATCTTCCAGGTTGGCCTGGAAAATCGTCATTAATTAAAGGTTCTCCACTGCACAAAGGCAATTCCTTGTAAAATGTGTATTTAAATGTTCATTCTTTCAAAGTGTGTGGAGAAATGGACTCCATGTGGAGTCCTCATGGGAAAAAATGGAAGGAATTCAGGAATTCCTGTGTGGGGTCAGCCAAGGCTGCTCCTGAAGGAGAGGGAACAATTCCCACTCCTGTGCTGATGCACACAACTCCTCCAGGGAAGGGGGGGCAGATGGGACCCCTGAACATCCCTGGACCCCAAATTTGCTGCTTCCTTATGGCCTGTGTTAAACAATCCTTGATCCCTCCAGGCTGGGCCAGCTGAAAATCCCACTCCAGGNATAATCAGTGAATAATTCATGAATAATCAGAGAACAATCAGTCAATAATTAGTGAATAATCAGTAAACAAGTGAATAATAAGTGAATAATCAGTGAATAATCAGTGAATAATTCGTGAATAATCAGTGAATAATTAGTGAATAACTGGTGAATAATCAGTGAATAATTCGTGAATAATCAGTGAATAATTAGTGAATAATCAGTGAATAATTCATGAATAATCAGAGAACAATCAGTCAATAATTAGTGAATAATCAGTAAACAAGTGAATAATAAGTGAATAATCAGTGAATAATCAGTGAATAATTCGTGAATAATCAGTGAATAATTAGTGAATAATTAGTGAATAACTGGTGAATAATCAGTGAACAATTCGTGAATAATCAGTGAATAATTCATGAATAATTTGTGAATAATCAGTGAATAATTTGTGAATAATTAGTGAATAATTCGTGAATAATCAGGGAATAATTCTTGAAAAATCAGTGAATAATCAGTGAATAATTCCCCGTTTCCCAGCTCTCTCTCTCTGCTCTAACCCAGGGGAACGGACAGCAGCTCTCCGCACGCCCCCCTCTCCTCCCCGCGGGTTTCCCATGGAATTCGGGGTGCCAGGAGGGCAGCAGAGCCCCGGGCAGCTCCCGAGGCGTTCCCGGGGATATCCCGAGGGAGCATCCCTACCGACAGACCAGCTCTCCGTCCATGGCGTCCTGCTCGTCCGTGCTGGCGAACGACACGCGGCCGCCGATGACCGCGCCGATGATGTACACGAGCCACGTCAGGCGCCCTGCGACACAGCGACAGTCAGGGACACGGGGGACAGTCAGGGACAGTGAGGGACATGGGACACACAAGGACATGGGATACATAGGGGACAGTCAGGGGACACAGGAGACACACAGGGACACACAGGGGATGGTCAGGGACACAGGGGACAGGGGACACAGGGGACACAGGACAGTCAAGTGACACAAGGGATACACAGGGGACAGTCAGGGGACACAGGAGACACACAGGGACACACAGGAACAGTCAGAGGCTGCCACCTCCCCAAGCCACACACAGTGTCCCCTCCCCTTTCAGTGCCCATGTCCCCTGGAATAAATCTATTCCCTCGGAAGCGCTGCGGCTCCAGCGCAGCCTCGTCCCATCCCCGATTTTATCCAGGGATGTGCAGGGCCCACAGCGAGCCCTCGGCTGTGCTTCTGCAGCACAACTTTCCATCTTGTGTTTTCTCAGCTGTTTTGTGCTGATCCAACCCTGGAAGTGCCCAAGGCTGGGCTGGACGGGGCCTGGAGCATCCAAAGCTGCCACCTTGGGGGTGGCCCTGCTTTGATGTCCCTGAGGTGACCTTTAAGGTCCTTTCCGGCCCAAATCATTCTGAGATTTATTAGGATCTTCCAGGTTGGCCTGGAAAATCGTCATTAATTAAAGGTTCTCCACTGCACAAAGGCAATTCCTTGTAAAATGTGTATTTAAATGTTCATTCTTTCAAAGTGTGTGGAGAAATGGACTCCATGTGGAGTCCTCATGGGAAAAAATGGAAGGAATTCAGGAATTCCTGTGTGGGGTCAGCCAAGGCTGCTCCTGAAGGAGAGGGAACAATTCCCACTCCTGTGCTGATGCACACAACTCCTCCAGGGAAGGGGGGGCAGATGGGACCCCTGAACATCCCTGGACCCCAAATTTGCTGCTTCCTTATGGCCTGTGTTAAACAATCCTTGATCCCTCCAGGCTGGGCCAGCTGAAAATCCCACTCCAGGCAGTGGCACCAGCTGGAAATCCCAATCCCAGTCACCCTTTCCAAGCAGCCAGAGGGAGGTTTCTGTCCCAAAACCCCAAAAACAGGGAGGAGAGTCCAGGGAGCACCCACAGCCCTCCTCAGGTAAAATGGGGATGGGATGGGATGGGATGGGATGGGATGGGATGGGATGGGATCCATGGGATGGGATGGGATGGGATGGGATGGGATGGGATGGGATGGGATGGGATGGGATGGGAACACCCTCATAACTTTGAGGATCCAGGCAAGGAAACACATTCAATTTCCCAAAAAAACCTGGAAATGGAGTGAGTTTGAGGACAGCACCATCACAGAGCAGTGCCTGGGATGGGATGTGGGAGCTGTCCCTTCCCTCCCTGTGGGTTTTATGGGAACAAGGGCTCCTGGGGGCACAATTCCTTCGGGAAGAGGAGGGGGTTTCATAGAACGAGGGCTCCTGGAAGCACAATTCCTTTGGGAAGAGCTGTGGGTTTCATGGGAACCTCCTGGGGGCTCAATTATTTGGGAAGAGGAGTGGATTTCACAGGAACCTGCTGAGGGCACAGTTCCTTTGGGAAGAGGAGTGGGTTTCACAGGATCGAGGGCTCCTGGGAGCACAACTCCTTTGGGAAGAGGTGTGGGTTCCAGGGGAACCTCGTGAGGGCACAATTCCTTTGGGAATTGGTGTGGATTTCACAGGAACGAGAGCTCCTGGGGGCACAATTCCTTTGGGAAGAGCTGTGGGTTTCATGGAATGAAGATTCCTGCGGGCACAATTCCTTCAGGAAGAGGTGTGGGGTTCATGGAATGAAGATTCCTGCGGGCACAATTCCTTCAGGAAGAGGAGTGGGTTTCATGGAATGAGGGCTCCTGGGGGCACAATTCCTTCTGGGGGCACAACTCCTTCGGGAAGAGGAGCGGATTTCACAGGAACCTCCTGGGGCACAATTCCTCTGGGAAGAGCTGTGGTTTTATAGGAACCTCCCGGGGGCACAACTCCTTCGGGAAGACCCCAGGGGTCTCCCCGGGCTCACCTTCCTGCACGGCCAGGTCCATGGGGCTGGCGGTGGCGCTCTGCAGCAGCTCCTGGTAGGACTGGGCGGATTGGTCAAAGAGCTGCACCAGCAGCGCGCACGTCTTCTCGTACTCGCAGCGGCCGATGGTGGAGAGCTGGTCCAGCTGCTGCTGCACCAGCCCCGTGTCCTCCAGAGGGTCCTCCAGGCCATCCCTGAGCAGGAAATAAAGGGATTAAACAGGGATGGGAGACACGGAGAGAGCCTGAGCTGGCACGAGAGGGGGTGCTGGTGGGAACTGGGGTGCTCCAGGCACGCTGCAATTCCGGGGTGGGGGAAGCGACACAAATCAGTGCTGAGCATCCCTGGGAAATCAGGAGAGGAATGGATTGGGGGAAAGCTGAAATCAGGAGAAGAGCAAAGGATTGAGGGAAAAGCTGAAATCAGGAGAAGAGCAAAGGATTGAGGGAAAAGCTGAAATCAGGAGAAGAGGAATGGATCGGGGGAAAAGCTGAAATCAGGAGAAGAGGAATGGATCGGGGGAAAAGCTGAAATCAGGAGAAGAGCAAAGGATTGAGGGAAAAAGCTGAAATCAGAACAGCAATGGACTGCAGGAAAAGCCATCAGCTCATGGCGGGAGTAACCTCTTCTTCCATCCTTAACAATATCCAGTTCCTTTAACATTTACCCAATTCTTTTAACATTTACCAGATCGTTTAACATTTACCAGTTCCTTTAACATTTATCCAGTTCTTTTAACATTCAGCCAGTTTTTTTGACATTTATCCAGTTCTTTTAGCATTTACCAGGATTTTTAACAGTATCCAGTTCTTTTAACTTCGATCCAGGAGTTTGAATGGAAGGAGCAGGGCTAAAACACAGCCAATTGTGCTCCTCCAGCAAAACTTTCCATGCGAATCCTTTCACTGCTTTTTCTTTTAAACACATTGAACTCCACAATAAATCAGAGAACTCCAGAATGGTTTGGGTTGGAAGGGACCTTAAAGCTCTTTTAACTCCAGCCCTTCCATGGGCAAGGACTATCCCAGG
The DNA here is from genome assembly GCA_013397895.1 of Origma solitaria. NCBI lineage: Eukaryota > Metazoa > Chordata > Aves > Passeriformes > Acanthizidae > Origma > Origma solitaria. Next base: position 62,386 of record VZRL01001197.1, read on the forward strand.
CTGCTCCAAGCCCCGTCCAACCTGGACTTGAACACTTCCAGGGATGGAGGGTCCCAAAAAAAAGGGATAATCCCACCAGCCCCCCCTAAGAGAGGTCTTATTTTCCTCCATTTGACCATTTGTTTTCATCCAACACAAACACACCCCGGAGAATTCATCCCACACAAACCCAGGCACGACAATGGGATTCTGGAGGCCAATTCCTCCAAAAGAATTTAAAATAAAAGGTGTTTTTAGGTGCAGTTTGTGCTATCCTACGGCAGAGCTGTGACACTGAAGTGAGTCACATGCCCTCCCCTCCGCTCTGATGGAATTCTGGGTGGAAAAAGGATGGAAAAGGATCCGTGCTGCAGATCCTGGGAAGATGAATCCTACCCGGAACACGTCGGACACGGAGCAGATCAGCTCAGCCAGGGGAGATTAAGCAGGGTCTCAACAAAAAAACCAAACCAGCTTAAAAAAATAAATCTCTTCTGAAAAAACACGGACAGGCTGTGATTTAGGAAAGCCTCCCTCAGAAATCCTCACGGAAACTTCCTGCCTTTGCAGCTGGTTTTAAAGGGAAACTGGGAAGGGAAGGTTTGGGAAGGTTTGGGAAGGTTTGGGAAGGGAAGGGAAGGTTTGGGAAGGTTTGGGAAGGGAAGGTTTGGGAAGGGAAGGGAAGGTTTGGGAAGGTTTGGGAAGG
>VZRL01001197.1:63143-90158 GCA_013397895.1 Origma solitaria
AGGGAAGGGAAGGGAAGGGAAGGGAAGGGAAGGGAAGGGAAGCACACTGGAGCCTGGAGAGATTGTTCTGGGGGTGACAATCCTGAAATTATGGAAAGGTTTGGGTGGGAAGGGACATTAAAATGTCCCTGTCCATGGGCAGGGACACCTCCTGCTGTCCCAGGTTATCCCAACCTGGTCTGGGACACTCCCAGGGATCCAGGGGCATCCTCAGGGAATTCCATCCCAGCCCCTCCCCACCCTCATTCCTCCCCAAAATCCCAATTCAAACTCCCCTTTCCCAATGGGAAGCCATTCCCTGTGTCCTGTCCCTCCATCCCTTGTCCCCAGCCCCTCTCCAGCTCTGGAAGCTGCAGTGAGGTCACCCCTCAATTGTGTCTTCTCCAGGAGGAACAGCCCCACCTGTCCCACCTGTCCCACCCCTCAGACCTCGAGGACAACCACATGGGGATTTTTTGGCTGCGGATTCCCTCACCTGAGGATGATGTGCACGGATTCCAGGCGGGAGGTGATGTAGGCTTTGGTCACCTCGGGGGTGTAGGTCTCCAGCATGTGCGGCTCCGTGGCCTTGACGTAGGGCACGGAGGCAGCCAGGCGCTGCCACAGGCTCAGCAGGTAGTGCACGCTGTTGGGGGCGAATTCCCAGTGCTTCCGGGGGAAAAGGGAGGCAAAACAAACCAGGAGTTGAGAAAGGGTTGGTCAACAGGTAACTCAACTAGTGAGAGACAGAATATGTGGATTCTAATTCAAGAAAAACAGGTCCCTTAATCTTGTCAAGATGAGAGGGACAAGAATCTGTGTGAGGCCAGCACAGAAACCCTGAATCACCCACCAAGGGCTGCCCATGCTCCAGAGAGAAAGGTGAAAAGTGCTCTGTGATGGAGACTCCAGATCTTCATCACGAGCAGACCCCCAGAGACCACCAGGACACACAGCGCATGCTAATGATATTAATGATTGCCCAGAAATGATCTGTGTAACCACTCCCACCCCGGGGAATGTGATGAATATTCACGAATGTTACCATGATATTGTGAGTGGGCAGTGCTGGGGGTGTGTGTTTGGAGGAGTGAATCCTCACACCCAGAGTGGTGAATAAAGTAAATAAAATAAAATAAAAAACAAAGCAAATCCCCACTGCTCTGACTGTGTCTCTGAAGGGTCTCTGGGCCTCCTTGGGGCCAATCAGGGTTAGGATCTGTGTGTCTGCAATCAAGTTGTTCCCACAGAATTTGGGGTTTGGAGCTCAGCTCGCTCCGCCTTGCACGGGACAACATCTAAAAGCTTTAATTACGCAGGGAGAATTTAATAATCCAAATTATCAAGGAATTTTGGGGCACGCCTGGATCATTCAATGATCCTGAATTCCTGGGATGTGGAGCTGAGTCTCCAATCCCAAAGCACTGCAGGTTTTCTCCCAGCCCCCAGCTGATTCCCAAGAATTGCAATTGAAAAAACAAAGGAATTCTCCGAGTTCCACGATTTTTAAACCCTGTGGTTATGAGCTGGAAAACTCAGTGGGAATATCCATGATATTCCAATTATTCCTCATCCCCGCGAGCACATCGCAATAGGGAAGTGAAGCAGAATTCTAAAAATAAACCTTATTTAACAAGTTTTTGGGGTTTTTTTCCCCTCTGCTAGGATATGGAAAGCCTCTGGAGGCATGGCAACAACTGTGCCTTCCCACGTGGATTCCATTCAGGAATTCGCAGGATGATCCACGCGGGATTGTGTCACAGTCTGCAGCGTTTGGGGGAAAAATAAACAGGTTTGGGGTAAAAATGAACAGGTTTGGGGTAAAAATGAACAGGTTTGGGGTAAAAATGAACAGGTTTGGGGTAAAAATGAACAGGTTTGGGGTAAAAATGAGGAGGTTTGGGGGGAAAATAAACAGGTTTGGGGTAAGAATTAATGGGTTTGGGGTAAAAATGAATGGGTTTGGGGTAAAAATGAATGGGGTTGGGGTAAAAATGAGCTGGTTTGGGGTAAAATGAAGGGGTTTGGGGTAAAAATGAACAGGTTTGGGGCGAAAATGAACAGGTTTTGGGTAAAAATGAATGGATTTGGGGTAAAAATGAACAGGTTCAGGTAAGAATGAGCTGGTTTGGGGTAAAAATGAATGGGGTTGGGGTAAAAATGAGCTGGTTTGGGGTAAAATGAAGGGGTTTGGGGTAAAAATGAACAGGTTTGGGGCAAAAACAAACGGGTTTGGGGTAAGAATGAAGGGGTTTGGGGTAAAATGAACGGGCTCAGGTCCAAATGAAGAGCTGAGGAGGTCCTGCGCTGTTTTCCAGGGAACACAGGGGCACAGGAGGGTCGGTACCTGCAGGCTGGTCACGGTGAAGTTGGCGATGAGCCGGATCACCTCGGGGTAGTTCTCCACCTTCACCAGCTCCCCCAGTTGGTAATTGCTTTTCAACCGCGCCAGCAGCCGGCAGAACTCGTGGTAATTGTTGGGGTCTGACAAACTCTGGGGGCGCAGAGAGAGAGGAGGGGCTCAGGAAAGGCTCGGAGCCCCAGGGAATCCCACGGGGAGGGATCAGCCCAACAAATCCCACCCTGCCCGTTAATCCAGGTCAGGAAATGCCAATTCCACGGGGTTTGGGCACTCCCAAAGATGGCGATTCCAGCCTGGTCCAGGCCTGAAGGACTCTTCCAGCAAGGAAATTTTTCCCAAAATCCACCCCAAACCCTCTTGGTGGGAAAAGGGAAGAGCAGGATAACATTGTGCTGTTCTTCCCTTCGCCAAGTGCCCAAGTGAAGGCATTAAAAGGATTTTTGGGGATGAAACGCCATAAAGAGGATGCAAAGCCACGGTCCCACCCTGCCCATTAATCCGGGTCAGGAAATGCCAATTCCATAGGGTTTGTGCACTTCCAAGGATGGCGATTCCAGTCCCGAAGGACTCTTCCAGCAAGGAAATTTTTCCCAAAATCCACCCCAAACCCCCTTGGTGGGAAAAGGGAAGAGCAGGATAACGTTGCACCATTCCTCCCTTTTGCCAAGTGCCCAAGTGAAGGCATTAAAAGGATTTTTGGGGATGAAACGCCATAAAGAGGATGCAAAGCCACGGTCCCACCCTGCCCATTAATCCGGGTCAGGAAATGCCAATTCCACAGAGTTTTGGCACTTCCAAGGATGGCGATTCCAGTCCGGACGGGTCCCAAAGGACTCTTCCAGAGAGGAAATTTTTCCCAATATCCACCCTGAACCGCCTTGGTGGGAAAAGGGAAGACAGGACAACATCACACCATTCTCCTCCCCTTTGCCAAGCGTCCAGCTAAAGGCATTAAAGGATTTTTGGGGATGAAAAGCGATGAAGAGGACACAGAGTCACGATCCCACCCGGGACACTCACCTGGGGGTTTTCCAGTATCCGTTTCACTCCATCCACGAGATGAGATAAGAACTTTGCCCGCTCAGCGTTGTTGAAGAGCGAGCGGCGCACGGAGGCGATCTGCACCAAGCAGGACAACACCTGCCAGGCCCCGGGGAATGGGAATGAACACAAAAATGGGGATCAGAACCGTGAAATGAACTGATTTTCCCTTCATTACGTGAGCAGAAATGGAGGTTTGGGGCTCCTGTAGCGCCATGTCCGCAGAGGAGAAAAAATGATGGCACCCAAAGGAAGAGCTGCACCCCAACAGGATGATGGATTTTGTGATTTTGTGATTCCATTCCCCAGAATCATGGAATTACTGAGGTTGGAAAAGAACTCCAGGGTCAGAGCCCACCCTGGGCCCGATCCCCACCTTGTCACCTCATCCAGGCCTTCCTCGGTCCCTGATCCCAATGGAATTATTTCAGATTTCCATCCTCACACTTCCAACCTCCCCTGAATATCTGAGGCTCCAAGTTCAGGATTAGCCATTACCCCTTCACCAGAATGAACACTGGAGCCTCCACGGAAAAATTCCTTCTGGAGGCTCTTCCCTCTCAGCCAAGGGTCTGTTTTCAGTGCTTTATTTTTGTGTATTCGGTGCCATACTTTTATATGTATTCATATTTATATGTATTCAGCTTTAATTATGGGAAACATTTATCAGAGGGATAAATGCCTGGCAGGCCATTTTTAAAAAAATTTTATTTTTCCAGAAGAAATAATCCAACTTTTAGCTCATCTGTGCTCTTGGACCTTTCATCCCAGTGGGACACAGCCCAGTTTGGAAGGGTGGATGGACAAATTCCATTTTTTGGGGCGTTCCCAAGTGTTTTAGGATCTGCTTTAGGAACAATATCAGGGCCTACATCCCTCAAGATGAACAAACAGAACACTCTGAGCCGTGTGAGGAAAAAGGAGGTTGGAATTCCAGAAAAAAAACATATTCTTAGGGAAAAACCAACCCTGTAGATGCACCTGAACCCCCAGTGAATCTCCCACAGGAATCCTAAAAATGAGGGAAAATAAACGCCGGACTTACCAGAGGAGAAAACGAAGGAGGGATGGAATGATAAAGATCAAAAAACAACTGAAGGGTCGAAGAATCCAAGAATGCTGCAAGAGAAAAGAGGATTTGACCTCCATTTACAGCTTCCCACAGGCCTGATCCTTATTTCATCACCCACAGCACACGGATTTGTCACACCGAGCGCCGCAATCCCAAGAAAATTTCCCCAGGATTTTGTATTTTTACGCAAATGCTTTTCCTAGAAATAAAGTCACCCACCGGCGCTTGGAGAAAATGACAGGAAGGTATTTTAAGAACACAATCTGTGCAAGCGCCTGTCAAACGCCTGGTGGGAACAGCAGGATGTGGGAAAAAGGTGCCAAGTTCTGCCCTAATTTTTTTTTTTTAAATCCATTTTTAAAAAAAAATCCATTATTTTTTTGCTGGTTGTTGGATTGGGAGGTGTAAGACTGGAAGGGAAAAGGGGATTTTATGATCAAGATAAAATCCCAAAAGCGAATCGGGCTGGTTTAGGGCTGGGTTAAATCTCTGGCTTTGCAAGCCCAGGTTTATTTGTGAAAAATGAGAATTTCTGATCTTTTCCAGGTGGGATTTCTGCAGATTCCCGGGGGATTACCTGATCTCCAACTGGTTGGGATCTGCACAGTGCAAAGATCATCCGAGGACTCGTCCGTGGAGGTGCCGATGAAGTCGAAGTTCAGGCAGTTGTGGGTGAGCTTGAGGAGCTGCATCAGCAGCCCATGCTGGCTCTCGTCGTTCAGGTTCAGGTTCTTGCCAGAGGCCTGCGGGAAACGCGGAATTCAGGCAGGGAAAAGGGAAAAAAACCCGGGAGGAGGTGAAATGGAGGAAGGGTTTGGCTTTGAGCAGATCTTGGGGATGGGGGGCACAAGCTGCAGGTTTTTGTTTTTACAGAGCACATTCCGGAGTTTTCCCAGGGCACGGAGAGCAGGCAGAGCTCCCTCCTCCCTCCTGGAGAATCTCCCTGTCAGAGATCCCTGCAGGGAGCAGGGAATTCTCAGGGAATTCTCGGGGAATTCCCTTCTCCCTCCTGGAGAATCTCTCTGCCATAGATCTGTGGGATCAGGGAATTCTCAGGGAATCCTCAGGGAATCCTCAGGAATTCCCTTCTCCCTCCCGGAGAATCTCCCTGCCAGAGATGCATGGGATCAGGGAATTATCAGGAAATTCCCTCCTCCCTCCCAGGATCCTGTACAGGGATATGCAGCCAGGCCTGCCAGAGATCCGTGGGATCAGGGAATTGTCAGGGAATTGTCAGGGAATTGCCTCCTCCCTCCCAGAGAATATCCCTGCCAGAGATCCACAGGATCAAGGAATTCTCAAGGAATCTCAGGGAATTCCCTCCTCCCTCCCAGGATCCTGTACAGGGATATGCAGCCAGGCCTGCCAGAGATCCGTGGGATCAGGGAATTGTCAGGGAATTGCCTCCTCCCTCCCAGAGAATATCCCTGCCAGAGATCCACAGGATCAAGGAATTCTCAAGGAATCTCAGGGAATTCCCTCCTCCCTCCCAGGATCCTGTACAGGGATATGCAGCCAGGCCTGCCAGAGATCCATGGCATTGGGGAATTCTCAGTGAATTCTCAGAGAATTCCCTTCTCCTTCCCAGAGAATCTCCCATGGGATCAGGAAATTCTCAGAGAATTCTCAGGGAATTCCCTCCTCCCTCCCAGGATCCTGCACAGGGATATGCAGCGAGGCCTGCCAGAGATCTGCAGGATCAGGGATTTCTCAGGGAATTCTCAGGGAATTCCCTTCTCCTTCCTGGAGAATCTCCCTGCCAGAGATCTCTGGGCTCAGGGAATATTCAGGGAATTCTCAGGGAATTCCCTCCTCCCTCCCAGAGAATANTCTCAGGGAATTCTCAGGGAATTTCCTTCTCCTTCCCGGAGAATCTGCCAGTGATCCATGGGATCAGGGAATTCCTTTCTCCCTTCCTGAGCTGCACAGGGATTTGCAGCCAGGCCTGCCAGAGATCTGCGGGATCAGGGAATTTTCACGAATTCCCTCCTCCCTCCTGCAGAATCTCCCTGCCACAGATCCATGGGATCAAGGAATTCTCAGGGAATTCTCAAGAAATTCCCTCCTCCCTCTCAGAGAATATCCCTGCCAGAGATCCATGGGATCAGGGAATTCTCAGGGAATTCTCAGGGATTCCCTCCTCCCTCCCAGAGAATCTCCCTGTCAGAGATCAGCGGGATCAGGGAATTTTCAGGAATTCCCTTCTCCCTTCCAGAGAATCTCCCTGTCACAGATCTGTGGGATCAGGGAATTCTCAGGGAATTCTTGGGAAATTCTCAAGGAATTCCCTTCTCCCTCCCGGGATCCTGCACAGGGATTTGCAGCCAGGCCTGTCAGAGATCCCTGGCAGGGATTAGGGAATTCTCAGGGAATTCTCAGGGAATTCTCAGGGAATTCTCAGGGAATTCCCTTCTCCTTCCTGGAAAATCTCCCTGCCAGAGATCCATGGGATCAGGGAATTCTCGGGGAATCCTCAGGGATTCCCTCCTCCCTCCCAGAGAATCTCCCTGCCAGAGATCTGTGGGATTAGGGAATTCTCATTAAACACAAGAACTCTTTCTGCCTGGCAGGAATTCCCAGCAGGAATGGGAACGAGGAGCTGCTCCAGGCAGGGAGAGCAAGAATGTCCCAGGGAATTCCCTGGACAAGGAATTCTGGCTCATTTCCACACTTTGAACACATCCTGCTCCTCACTCCTGTCCTTCCTTTCATCCTTTGTGTCATCACAAATGAACTCGTTCCAGCTTCAATCCATCCCAAATCGTTTGGGAAAAATGGGATTTTTGGGGTGTCCTGTGCAGGGCCAGAGACCAGGATTTACTCATTAAAGATATTTCAAATGCAAACCGAACTCCTCCTCCTTTTCCTGATGGTTTAGGACAGAGAAGTTTAACCCCAGGCTCAGATCCAGGGGTGTATTTGCAGTAAAGAGTTTTATTTCTGTGTTTGCGGCCTGGCTTTACATTTATTTTATACTCATTATTCAATTATTTATTATTTACTTATTATTATTATTTTATACTACTTATTGAAATACAACGTATTTTTTTCTATTCATTTATTTAAAAATGAAATTTCTAAATAAATACATTTTTTGCCCTGAAAAACAAACCCAGAGCAGAATTTTTAGGAGAGGAGCGCTCACCCCACGAGGGAATTTCAGCCCCAAAAAAGAACATTTCACCCCCCGAGCCAAGAACGACCCCAAAGCTTTGCTTACCTGTTTCAGTAAACTGCAGGACAGGGTGAAAATGTCAAATAAAGAGGAATCGCGGAAGGAAGAGGCAATTTTCCTGTGCTTGGTCAGGGGGTGGGTGGTGTCCGCCTGCACGGGGAGAGAACGAGGGCTCAGAGCTCTGGGAGGAGACCAAAAAATCCTGCAGGAGCCCTGGGGAGCACTGGGACCCGGAGAATTCCCTCCCCGGAACCAGCGGGATCCAATTCCATGGATAAATCCACATTTCTGGGCTTTCGCTGCAGCCCGGCCGTGAGCTTTATTCCCAATTTCTTCCCAATTTCTTCCATTCCCGATCCAAATTTAGTCCCAATTTAATCCCAATTTGTTCCCAATTTAGGCCCAATTTAATCCAAATTTATTCCCAATTTAATCCCAATTTAGTCCCAATTTACTCCCAACTTATTCCCGATTTAGTCCCAATTTATTCCCGATTTCTTCCCAATTTATTCCCTATTTCCCTTCGATCTCTGCCCAAATCACCATCAGAAACATTTCCTGCAGCATTTGGGGATTTTAGGGATGGGAACTCCCAGCTCCAAAGGGTTCGATCCCATTGGGAGGAGCACCAGGAATTAAAATTCCCCTCCAGAGAAGGGAACGGGAGGAGTTCCCCAGGGTTGGACTTTGCTGTTTTTTGGGATAAATTCCACTCCTGGATCGACCACCGGATCCCAGAGCTGGGGAAGAGCAAAACTCACAGCTTTTTTCCCAGGAAAAGGAGGAAAAAGTGAGGAAAAATTCCCATTTTTTGTCATTAATCTGAGCCTGGGTTGGGCACTGGGCGATCCCAGTGGGATGCAGAATTCCCACACAGGGCAAAATAAAAATACATTAAAAAATCCATTTTTAAACGTTTATTTTACCGTTCCTCACTTAAATTTAATTTTCCAAACACCTCCTCCAGCACTGAGCAGCTCCAAATTGGATTTTACACCTGAACCTCCCCAAAAATTCCCTGGAGGATCCCAATAATCCTTTACATTTTGGGGGAGAAGGAAAAGCCCCAAGGGCTGGTGGCAGATCCGAGCTGGACCTGAATTTGTTAGGTTTTTTAACACCTGAATTGTTTCTCAGCTCAGAGAATTGAGATTTCAGGGAGTTTGGGGAAATGAATTTAATTATTTATTTTATTTATTTATTTAATGGGCGTTAAAAGCCCTCTGTGGTTATGGAAAATCTCATTTATTTCTGGCCTTGGGAAAATGGGGTTTAATCAGGGAATTGGGATTAAATCAACAAATTTGCCTTCAATCACTGAATTTTCCTTAAATTATTGAATATGGCTTAAATCAGGGAATTGGGATTAAATCAGGGAATTGGGATTAAATCAACAAATTTGCCTTCAATCACTGAATTTTCCTTAAATTATTGAATATGGCTTAAATCAGGGAATTGGGATTAAATCAGGGAATTGGGATTAAATCTGGGATTTGGGATTAAATCAATGAATTTTCCTTAAATTGATGAATTTGGCTTCAATCAGGGAATTGGGATTAAATCAATGAATTTGGCTAAAATCAATGAATTTTCCTTAAATTGATGAATTTGGCTTCAATCAGGGAATTGGGATTAAATCAATGAATTTGGCTTCAATCACTGAATTTTCCTCAAATTGTTGAATTTGGCCTAAAGAAGTGAATTGGGCTTAAATCAATAAAATTGGCCTAAATCAATGAATTTGGCCTAAGCCACTGGAATGGGCTCAGAGCAGTGAACACAATTTAAATCAGAGAATTGGGTTGAAATCACTGAATTTGGGTTTAACCAGTGACCTTCAGGCCCTCAGCCCCCCCAGCAGGTCTGGGCAGCATTTCCAGGATGAAAAATGATATTTTAGGAGTCCCCAGCCCTGATTTTTTTGCAGCCTGAGCTTTGGGAACCAAAGCTTTACTGAGCCGAGCCCTGCAAAGCTCAGCTCTCGTGCCAGGTTTGAACAGCTCTCAAAAGAAGCCCCCAAAAGGGGTTTTTTTGGTGTTTTTTTGGGGTTTTTTGGTGGGTTTTTTGGTATTTTTTGGTGGTTTTTTGGGGTTTTTTGGTGGGTTTTTTGGTATTTTTTGGTGGTTTTTTGGGGTTTTTTGGTGGGTTTTTTGGTATTTTTTGGTGGTTTTTTGGGGTTTTTTGGTGGGTTTTTTGGTATTTTTTGGTGGTTTTTTGGTGGGTTTTTTGGTATTTTTTGGTGGTTTTTTGGTGTTTTTTGGGCTTTTTTTGGTATTTTTTTGTGGTTTTTTAGTGGGTTTTTGGTGGTTTTTTTGTGGGTTTTTTGTGTTTTTGGTGGTTTTTTGGTGGGTTTTTTGTGGTTTTTTGGTGGGTTTTTTGTGGTTTTGGGGTAGTTTTTTTGTGGTTTTTTGGTGGTTTTTGGTGGGGTTTTTGTGGATTTTTGGTGTATTTTTGCTGTGTCGCTGTCCCCACTCAGAGAGGGAACTCTGTGTTTATTATTGAAACCGTGGCAGGTTTAGCTTTTCCAGGATGAATCTCTGAATTCAGGGCTGCACAAAGCACAGTCAGGAACAAACCGATTTAATATTTCAAATATCAGGAAAACATTTGTGTTCAGTCTTTAATTTCCTGGCTTATTTCAGCGTCAGAGAGGTGAAGGTTTGTGCTGATTCTGCACAAAGATTCCGAGAGGAAAATCCCAATTTATAAATTCCCATGATTTCCAAAATAAAAACCAGAACTTGCTTCAACCTGATAAACACATCCTCATTTACAGAGTTTAATAAATAAATAAATATTTTAAAGCCGGGCTTGTTTTAACCCGACAGACACACATCCTCATTTATTTCTTCATAAATAAATATTTAAAAATAAATAAATAAAGAAATAAAGAAATACTTAAATATTTAAAAATAAATAAATAAATAAATAACTATTTAAACGCCAGGCTTTGATTTCATCCTTGCAGGAAGTGAAGGAGACCTCCGGGGAGGCAAAATTTGGGTTTTTCAAAGCCTGGGCCAGGAAATGGCAAAGGAAAAAGAGTGGATTGGGATTTGGGAGGAATCTCCAGGTTGGGATTTATCGCTCAGGCCAGGCCTGAGGAAATAAAAGGAATTTTGGGGCTGAAATGGAATCAGGAGGGACCGAAATTAGAGCGAAGTTCTGAGGGGCTGAACTTCCTCAGCTCCAGCAGAAGGAATTTGGAAGTTTTTTTTGGAATTTTTTCCCTTTGGACAAAACCTCTCCATTTGCAATTTAATCCTCTCCAATTTAATCCCTCTGGGATTTCTCTGGGTGAGGCAACATCCCAGAAAAACCCAAAGTTAGTCACTCAGTGAGACATGAAAGTCAAAATCCTTCATTCCGCTTGGGTTTTTTTAGGAAAATCAGAGATTTTTACACCCATCACGACCCTCGGCAAGATCTGCCTGGCTGCTGGAAAACCACGGGAAAATGATGGGAAAATGAGGGGAAAACGATGGGAAAATGATGAAAACCATGGGAAACCATGGGAAAACCATGGCGATGGGAAAATCACGGGAAAACCATGGAAAAATGATGGGAAAACCATGGGAAAACCACGGAATTTTGGAAGGCAGCAGGAAAAGCCATTCCAAGAGGCAGCACAGCCTCGGGGGAATCTCAAATCCTTTTGGGAAAAGCTGGAGCAGAACTCGGAGTGTCCAAACCCCACAAAAGGGACACAGCCCAGGGAATCCAGCAGGATTTTCTAGGAAATTTATCCCAGAAATCCATTCAGAGTTTCATCCTGGATAAAAGGGTTGGTTTAAAAATGGGGAATTTGGGATTTTCCTCCCTGGGGAGAGGCTGACGACAGAAGGTTCTCTCTCACACTCAGAGCTCCACCCTCACTAAATTTCCTTTTCCTCATCCCTCCCCATCCCAAATCCCACAAAATCCACACCAAAACATGGGATAATGTTGGGAAAATGATGGGAAAACGATGGAAAAACCATGGGAAAATGATGGAATTTTGGAAGGCAGCAGGAAAAGCCATTCCAAGAGGCAGCACAGCCTCGGAGGGATCTGAAAACCTTCTGGGAAAAGCTGGAGGGACACAGCCCAGGGAATCCAGCAGGATTTTCCAGGAAATTTATCCCAGAAATCCATTCAGAGTTTCATCCTGGATAAAAGGGTTGGTTTAAAAATGGGGAATTTGGGATTTTCCTCCCTGGGGAGAGGCTGACGACAGAAGGTTCTCTCTCACACTCAGAGCTCCACCCTCACTAAATTTCCTTTTCCTCATCCCTCCCCATCCCAAATCCCACAAAATCCACACCAAAACATGGGAGAAGATGGAAGATGCCAGCGGAACAAAACAATACCTCGGGACAGGAGCTCTCAGCATCTTACCACTGCGCAAAACAGCAACGAAAAACCCCCCAAAAAAACAACAAAAACGACCCCAAAAACACCTCCCAGACAGCAAAATTCCCAAAAAAAAAAAAAAAAAAAACCCCGGACAAGGCAGGACACAACAATATGAATGAGAAAATTGGACACTTACTTCACTGAGGAAGGCTGAAGCACTTACTTGATTAATTTCATTCGTTAGTTGGGACAGGATTGTCACTCCTATGATGCAGTGCTCTACACTGTCCTGGGGAGGGAAGGCACAGCGTTCACTGCCAAGCATTTCCACATNCCCAAAAGCCCCCCCCAGAAAGCAAAATCCCCAAAAAAAAAAAAACAAAAAAACCCCGGACAAGGCAGGACACAACAATATGAATGAGAAAATTGGACACTTACTTCACTGAGGAAGGCTGAAGCACTTACTTGATTAATTTCATTCGTTAGTTGGGACAGGATTGTCACTCCTATGATGCAGTGCTCTACACTGTCCTGGGGAGGGAAGGCACAGCGTTCACTGCCAAGCATTTCCACATTGGAAAAATTCCTGCCTAGAAAGGCTTAATTCTTATTTTTCTGAGAGTGAAAAAAGCTCCGAGAGTGAATTTAAAATGCGCTTTAAAATCCGTGAGGTAAAAGGTTCTGAGGAGGAGCGAGACTAAAAATGGCCTCCTCATTTCAGGTCTTCATAATAAATGGAATATTAAATTGAATATTAAATTTTGACTATTAAAATCTGGATAGTAATATCTGATTATTAACATTTGTATATTTCTATTGTGGTATTACTATTTGAATATTAATATTCGGATATGAATATTTGGATATTAATATTTGACTATTAATATTTGGATATTTTTGTTGCAATCACCTTTTTTTTTTCTGCGATGCCGTATGTCTCAGCAGCTTTTTTGGGAGTTTTTATAATTTTTTGGGGGTCAATTTACCACCACAATTTTATCGATTTTACCAAAGAAAGGCTTAATTCTTATTTTTCTGAGGGTGAAAGAAAAAGCTCCGAGAGTGAATTGAAAATCCATGAGGCAAAAGGTTCTAAGGAGGAGCAAGACCAAAAATAGGCCTCATTTCATATCTTCATATGAAGTTGAATATTAAATTTTGAATATTAAATTTTGAATACTATAGTTCAATATTAATATTTGAATATTAAAATTTGTATATTGATATTTGGATATTAATACTTGGATATTAATATTTCAATATTTTTGTTGTAATCAGCTTTTTTTTTTCTGATATCCCCCAAGTCTGAGCAGGTTCACTGGGAGTTTTTATAATTTTTTGGGGTCAATTTTACCAAAAAGAAAGGCTTAATTCTTATTTTTCTGAGGGTGGAAAAAAAGCTCCGAGAGTGAATTGAAAATCCGTGAGGCAAAAGGTTCTAAGGAGCAGCAAGACCAAAAATAGGCCTCATTTCATATCTTCATATTAAGTTGAATATTAATATCTGAATATTAATATCTGAATATTTGACTAGTATTCTGAATATAAAACGTTATTAAATATATTCTATTATAACACCACAATCGATTACATTGTATTATAATCTATTATAAAGATATTACAAAATACTATTACATATAGCAATATTTCACTATTATATTTTATTATTATTTGATTCTTAATATTTGATTATCAATGTCTGATTATTAATATTTGAAACTTTTTTTTGTAATCAGCCTTTTTTTTCTGCGATGCCCTAAGCCTGAGCAGCTTTATTGGGAGTTTTTATATTTTTTTGGGTCATTTTTAGCACAAAACCAATGGAAATTTTGGGAAATCGACTCCCCCCACCCTTTCAAATCCCACCACCCTTCCCAGGGAACGGATCCCATTTTTTTTCCCATTTTTCCCATTTTGTTTCCCATTTGAATATTAATATTTGATTATTACTATTTGGATATTACCATTTGCATACTAATATTCGAATATCAATATCTGCTTATTATATTTGAATATTCTATTTTGGTATTATTTGACTATTAATATTTGGATATTAACATTTGAATATTTTATGTGATTATTTATATTTGTATATAAATAGTTGAAAATTTTTTTGCAATCAGCTCTTTTTCCTCTGCGATGCCCTAAGCCTGAGCAGCTTTATTGGGAGTTTTTATATTTTTTTGGGTCATTTTTAGCACAAAATCAATGCAAATTTTGGGAAATCGACTCCTCCCACCCTTTCAAATTCCACCACCCTTCCCAGGGAACGGATACCAATTTTTTTCCCATTTTCCCCGTTTTTTTTCCCATTTTTCCCATTTTTTTCCCCATTTTTCTCCTTAGCAAGCCGTGGGTGCAGAATTTTCTTCCCTACAAAGGCCAACCCCTGGATGGAAGAGAAACCTCCTGGATTTTGTTCTTTTGCCCCAAATTCTGTACCTGGGGCGTTCCTGCCCTAAACCCTGGCTCGGCACCTCTGCCCTAAGCTGCAGCTCCACAGCCTCATCTGCAACGGAGAAATTCGGGAGGAGTTCAGGATTTGGGGATTTGGGACACGAGGAAATCCCAAAAGAAGGTTCTGGAAAAGCCTCTGGATCCAGGAATCAACACATCACAGCGATTAATTAAAGTTTTTGATTAAAAATCACACATTCCCCGGAGCAGGAGGATGAGGATTCGGCTCTGGGAATTGCAGCTGAGGAATATTTGGGATGGAGTTACCAACCCTGAGGAATATTTGGGGTGGAGTTACCAACCCAGAAAAAATGGGAGATTTAAATTCCTTCAGATCCAAATCCTGCTGCGCTGCAGACAGTTGGAAACGGCTGAAAAATTAACGCTTAAATTAAAAAAAATAGGATTTAGCTAAAAAAAAATCAGTGTTTAGCTAAAAAAAACCCCAGACAGTATTTAGCTAAAAAAAAAAAAAAAAATCAGTATTTGGCTAAAAAAAGAAAAATCAGTATTTAGGTAAAAAATTAGGGTTTAGCTAAAAAAAGAATCAGTATTTGGCTAAAAAAATTAGGATGTAGCTAATAAAAAAAATCAGTATTTAGCTAAAAAATTAGGATTTAGCTAAAAAAAAACCTCAGTATTTACCTAAAAAAATTAGGATTTAGTTTAAAAAAAAAATCAGTGTTTAGCTAAAAAAAAAAGAGTCAGTGTTTAGCTAAAAAAATTAGGATGTAGCTAATAAAAAAAAATCAGTATTTAGCTAAAAAATTAGGATTTAGCTAAAAACTTAGGGTTTAGTTCATTTTCCAAGTGTCCACACTCCATAACGAAAACCTTGAACACCTCAAATCTCCTTTTCCACCCAGGATGGAATTTCTGCTCATTTCCCTCCACCTTCTTCTTCCAATTTCTGATTTTGGGACAAATTTCAGAGCAAATCAATCAGGACTTATGGATTTGATTTCTGGGAGGAGGTTTCGCTTTGGAGGCAGCTGGGAAAATAAAAATACATTTTTTTACACGGAGTTTTTTTGGGGTGGGGATGAAATCCTAAATTGGGGCGGCAATGGGGAAATTTAGGGAACAACACTCAGGATTTCTGATGGGAATTATTAAAAATAATTTAATTATTTTATTTAATTTGGTTTTAAACGGAGTTTTTTAATGGAAATTCAGCTAAACGTGACATGGGATTCCCACGGATGAGGCACTGCTGGATAGGGAACAAGAAGGAAAAAAAAAAAAAGAACAATTTTCCACTTTTCCATGATTTGAGTTTGGAAAAGATGGATCCTACCATTGATTCCCAAAGGTGGGAGCATCCAGAACCAAATCCGAGGGGAATTTTTAGGGATGAGACTGACCTGGGAGCTATTTGCCCTTGGGAGCCTAAAAAGCAATGCTGAAACTCCAAAATCAGGCGTGAAAACTCCTGGATTTGGGAAATTCTGGGAATCTGACCTGCAGGAAGCTGGTGGGAACTCCTGGATTTAGGGAATTTTGGGAATGGGATTTGGGAACAATCTGACCTGCAAGAACATGGTGAAAACTCCTGGATTTGGGGAATTTTGGGAATAAGCTGATCTGCAGGAAGCTGTGGGAACTCCTGGATTTGGGGAATTTTGGGATGTGATTTGGGAATCTGACCTGCAGGAAACTCATGGATTTGGGGAATTTTGGGAATCGGACCTACAGGATCCTGGTGAAAACTCTCAGATTTCGGGAATTTTGGGATAACCTGACTGGCAGGAAGCAGGTGGAACCTCCTGGATTTGGGGAATTTTGGGAATTTTGGGATAATCTCACCTGCAGGATCCCGCTGAAAACTCCTGGATTTGGGGAATTTTGGGAATAAACTGACCTGCAGGACCCTGGTGGAACCTCCTGGATCTGGGGAATTTTGGGATAATCTGACCTGCAGAAAGCAGGTGAAAACTCCTGGATTTGGGGAATTCTGGGAATCTGACCTGCACGAAGCGGGTGGGAACTCCTGGATCTGGGGAATTTTGGGAATTTGGGATAATCTGACCTGCAGGAAGCGGGTGACATCGTTGATGACGTTCCTGAAGACGTACTCGTCCTTCTGGCAGTCGAACCAGCCCAGCTTGGTGATGCGGGCGTAGAGTTGGATCAGCGCCTGCGTCACGAACGTCGCCAGCTTCGGCCGCGTGGCCAGGTAGTTCAGCACGTAATTCCCTGGAAAACGGGGGAAAAACGGAGCTGGAGATGGGATTCAGGCCCGTGGGGTCGAGGTGGGAAGGGCCGGAGGGAAAAGGAGCGTTTGGGAGGTTGGTTTGGAGAAAATGGAGGTGGGAATTGGAAGGAAATCTTGGGGGGTGGTGATGAATCTGGAGGTTTTATTTGGGGATTTAAGATGCTGAACACACCTTGAAAAGGGCTGAGATTCCCACCCTCCAACCTCATCTGTTTGCTCCAAAAATGAGGGAATTCTGAAGGCTGGAAAAGCCCCCCAAGGTCATGGAGTGCAACCATCCCCAAATCCACGGCGCCGAGGGCCAGCGGCACTTCCAGGGGAGGGGATTCCACCTGCTCCGAGGCTGGAAAACCCTTCAGAACCCAAATATTCCCAGACTCTTCCTTGGGGAAATCATTGGTAAAAAGGAAAGCAGGCTGAGGAATTTCCTGCTTCCCTGGAAGATCCATCCCCATTCTCCAGGAAAGAGGAGGGACGGATGAAATCCCCAAATCCTAATGATATCCCAGAGAGCCATAAAGGCCTTTCTGTCTCGACCACATCCTCGGAAAAGGCAATTTGACATTCCAGAGGGAATTTATCAAATTCAGCTGGTTTATTTACCACACCACAGAGCTGTCATTCCCATTTATCCCGAAAAATTCCGAATTTTCAGCCTTGAACTGTGTTTTTAACAACAAAGCGAAGCCCACCCCGTCCGTAACAAACCTTCCCTCGCCTTTGGAGCATCCCAGAGCTCGCAGGGAACCTCCCACCCCCCGAAAGGAGCCCAAAATCCCACGGATTTGGCGGGAAGAATTCCATACTCACGGATATCTATTCGCTGCTCCAGCGGCAGGGGGTTGTTTGTGCGTGACACCAGTTTGGTAAGGCAGGTGGCTGCCAGTAACTGGGAGTAGGAGGACTGGAGAGAAGGAAAAACAAACCCAAAAAAAGAAAAAAAAACCAAATGGAATTTTAATTTATGGTTCGGGGTGGGTTTTAAGCAATATTCCTGCCGGGAAATCCGAGTTGATGGCGGTGATTGGATTGGGAGGTGAAAGTGTTTTACACAGAATTTATTCCTGAAGTGAAACAAGTTGGAGTTGAGGCAAGAAAGGGAAAGCTTTGGAATCGCCACTGAAGGCAGGAGCGAAACAGAAAAAACAGAATTCCCTTGAATTCCATGCTGGAATTACCTCCGTGACCCACACGAGTGGGATAACAGAAATTAAAAAGCAGTTTCCAGTACTAAATCCACGTTAAAATGTGTTCCCTGTGGATCACTGAGCTCGGAGCTCATCCCAGGACAAAAACAATGGAATTCAGCCCCCTCAACCCCCTGGCTGCATCCCATTCCCAAAATTCCAGCCAGGGAAGGGACAGGCATTGGCCCTGCTGGCTCCTGTGACCTCCAGGGCTGGACAGAGCTTGGGATCCGTGCAGGAAATTCCAATATTCCTCTGGAAAGGGTCGGAGAGGTGATGGATCCCACTCAGAACAGAACAGGGCTTTGGGATCGCTCCTTAAAAATGTATTTATTTATTTATTTGCCCTCGGGGAGAGCAGTTCCTAATTCCAGCAGCAAAGCTTCCAGAGTTTGATTGGAATTCCCTGGATAAATTTAACAGAAAGTGAAGCTTTGGGGGAGATCTCTGAGCCTGTCCCTCACCTTTTCCTCCTCCTCCCGGAGAATTTAACCCTTCCCAAGAACCTTCTGCACAGATCCCAATGTGGAAGCAGCAGAGCTGGAAGCTCATCCTGCCCAGGGATGGAGGGGCAAAGCCATGGGAACAGGATTTGTGCTGATTCGCATGGAAAAAAGCAGGAAGCTCTGGGAGCCAGGCAGGATTTTCTCCCAGCACCTTTCCCATCCTTTCTGCCGCACTCATTCCAGAGCAAACGATCCCAACTTTGTTATTTTTCTCCTGTTTTGTTATTTTTCTCTTGTTTTCTCCTGTTTCAAACTGCTGGATTATTAAGACAACGCTCAGGCAAAAGGGTTCCAAGCAATATTCCCGAGGGAACACCGCTGCGCTGATCCCTCAGAACATCCCTCTCCCGTTTTCCCCTCTGGTGCAGGCAGGGAAACAGCAGTGCCAGGAGCAGGAATTCCCAAACAAATCCTGGCAGGCCTGGAAACACAGCAGGGACGTGGAAGTGCCACCGCTGCAGGGCACAGTGGGATTTTTTTGGGTATTTCTGCTCCCAAACGGAGCTCCAGCAGCGGGCACGGAGCGCTGCGGCTCCGGGGGGGCAATTCTCCGATCCGAGGCCAGAATTCCGCGGGGATTTCGGGATGTACTCACGCTCCCTCTCTCGAGGAGCAGCTGGCACTTGCTCAGGCAGTCGGGGCTGTTGGTGAACTCCACCAGGGCCTTCTCGGCCTGCAGCCGCGTGGCCGTGTCCGTGGTCTCATAGAGCTGCTTGCACAGGTTCTCCAGCTGGGCCAGGCTCTGGAAAACGTGGAAAAGAGGGATTTAGGGGGGCAGGGATGGCAGGGACCCCCAGCGCTAGCCCCAGGGGTTTGTGGCTGTGCACACACAGATTCGGCTCTGCTGGCAGCAGAGGAATGAACACGCTCAGCTTTGAGGTTGTTCTGTTGGATTTATGGAATTGCCTGCATGGGAATTCTTCTCGTTTTCACCTTTTCATGGAATCCCAGAAGGGTTTGGGCTGGAGGAACCTCGAAGCTCATCCATTCCCAACCCCTGCCATGGGGACACCTCTCGCTGTCCCAGGTTATCCCAACACAGCCTGGGACACTCCAGGGATCCACAGCTGCTCTGGGAATTCCATCCCAGCCAGGAATCCCTTCCCAAAATCCCATCTAAACACCCACATTCCCAAACTCAGCTCTTTGCACGGTGCCGTAATGGATTTCACAGAATCGTGGGATGGTCTGGGATGGGAAGGACCCTAAAGGCCATCCCATGCCACGGGCAGGGACAGCTCCCACCACCCTCAGCACCCCGGGGTGGTGGGAGGAGCTCCCCCGAAACTTCTCCATCACACACACCCCAAATCCCTGGAGCAGGAACGGAAGGAAAACAGGATGGAGCCTCTATGGATGCCTCCACAGGCAGATCCTGAGTGCTCACACAGCTGGAAAATATTCCCAGAAGTGGGATCGGGGCAGATGCCTCGCCCGGTGACATCTGAGGTGTCCCAGTTGAATTGTGGATTTGCAGATAGATGCAAACATTCCCGGGGGATTTGCCGCTGGATTCATGACCAGGTGTTCTCACCCGGAGAGCACTCCAAGCATTTTGGGCTTTTCCAAAACCAAGGAGAGCACTGATGTGAGATTTATTTTTGGGAGAGCCCAGTCCCGCCCGGGATGAGCTGACGGATCCACACTGCCACTAGGGAACGGCTCAGCGCTTCCCTGCACAGCAATTCCAGGCCAAAACCGCAGGGAATTTGGGATCTGTGCTGCCACGAACATCCCCAGGAAACAGAGCAACGCAGAGAGGGACCCTCTGGAATAATTCTCTTCTTTTTTATCATATTCCAGAGCTGTGATTCTTTGTTATTTCAATTTCTTTTGAAATATTCTCACAGGAAATGTTGCCCCCAAGGTTCGCTTCCCTTCCCTGTCCTGGACACAAATCCCTGGGAAGCAGCTCCAGCACCTTGGCAGGACGAGGATGAACCACAATTCACAAATTCTGGGATAAAAACCCCAAGTTTTTACAATTTTCCGTGCAGGAATTCCTGGAGAAGCCCGGGAATGAGGGGCTCCCTGCAGTCAGTTCTCTTCCCACTCCCAAGGAACCAATTCCCAGCGACTCCTGTGACTCCATGGCAGCTTTTGTGTGACACTGGCAGTGACAAAAATCCCTTGTTTGTGCCCAGAGCCTGAGCCGTGCCAGCCTTCCCATGGATCCTGGGCCTTAACTCCCTCAGAGCCGGGGGAAACGCGGGATAAAAATCCCAAAAAACCATGGGAATAATCTGCATTCCCCTGGAGATCCAGAGACACCGTGGGAATTAGGGAATAATCCACAGTCCCTGGAGATCCAGGGACACCATGGGGATTAGGGAATAATCTGTGTTCCCCTGGGAATTAGGGAATAATCCACGTTCCCCTGGAATTAGGGAATAATCCACGTTCCTCTGGAGATCCAACCCACAGGAACACCATGGGAAACACAGGATAAAACCCCCAAAAACCACGGGAATAATCCACATTCCCCTGGAGATCCAACCCGCAGGGACACCCTGGGAATTAAAGCCCAGAATTCCTGTGAAAACCTCAAAGGAAAAGCAACAGATTACCCAGGGGTGAATCCAGCAGGGAATCAAAGCGTGCTCGGGATTAATCGGAGCAGGATTTAAATCCCATGTTTTCACGGTGTGTCCCTGCCCTGCCAGTCCCTCATTTCCTTCCCCAGGATTCCCCAGGCATGGAGCTCCGAGGGGGCTGTGGGATGGGGGGATCTAAGGACACACGGAAAAAGCCCCAAATCCCAGGAGAGCAACTCTGATGGAAAGCTGAGAACCCAATTTGGGAGTTTTCATCCTTAATTTCCACTTTGGGAGCAGAAATTTTACTTTTTTATTTAACGTGCATAAACACCCAAGTTAAAAAACCCAAATTCCTGAGAACTGCAATCCAACCAAATAAATTTGGACTAAAACCATAATTTTTGGGAACTCTCACCAACAAATTCCTCAATTTCCTTCCTAATTTCATCATTATAATTAAGCAGAGCAGCTGAGCTGCCCCAACCCTGCATCCCATGAAATTTTCAGGATGTTTTGATCCTGCCAGGAGCATCCCGGGCAGGTTTATTCCAGGCTGGAATGGCCAGGAGCAGGACACGAGTTGGGATATTCCCCTGTGCTCCCCGGGCAGCTCCAGATAAAAATGGCACTGCCAGGACAGTACGATTGTGCTGGAGGGAGCTCTGGGGGATGCAGATAAGGAGAGGAGGGGGAGCCAGCAGGGCTCGGGACACTCCAGAGCCGCTGGAAATGCCCCGTGGGCTCGGAAAGGACGCACGGGATGTCACAATTCCAACTGCTCCAGAGCTGAGCTGGAGAACTCCAGGATGGTTTGGGTTGGGGGATCGTAAATCCCATCCAGACCCAACCCTGACACCTCTCACTGTCCTAGGTCAGCCCAGCCTGGCCTGGGACACTGCCAGGGACCCACAGCTCCTCTGGGAATTCCTTCCCAAAATCCCACCTGAATTTCCCCTCTTTCAGCACTGGGAACAAACCAATGTCTGTTTTCATTGCTCTCCAGCGTTTTCTGTCAAAGGAATATCAGCCTGGGAGAGACGGAGAGGGAAATTCCAGGGAGAGCTCGGAGCCCTTCCAGAGCCTGAAGGGCTCCAGGAGAGCTGGAGAGGGACAAGGGACGGAGGGACAGGGCACAGGGAATGGCTTCCCACTGCCACAGGGCACGGCTGGGTGGGATTTTGGGAAGGAATTCCTTTGGGAAGGAGGGAGGGGAGCACTGGAAATGCTCTCAGTGCTTCCACCGGGGCCGGAGGGGAACCAGGAATGAGCATTTTCCAGGGCGAGGGGTGTCCTTGGACTCCTGGAATCGCTGTGTCCACAAACACACCACGCTGGGAACGGCCGGGCACAGGAATTCCAACGGGAATTCCACCAAAACTCCGGGAAGAGGCAGCAACGACCTCCCTGTCCAAGGGGAATAGGGGAAATCGGGAAAAAGTCACTCCAAGGGAGGAGTGAGGAATGAGCCGGGTGAAAGATTTGGTCAGGAATTAGAGAAAATTCCACCGCAGGACACTCAGATCTGTGGATCATTTTAATATCCCTAAAATGTGTCACGGCATGGAATAAAAACAACGGGAATGAAATAAAAATCAGGAAATGGGATTGGGACCGACCCTGCCTCCCCTTCCTATAGAGATCCAACATTTTCTACTTTCCTTCTGACCTGGCAAAGCAGGAGAGGGATCTTTAAATCACTCCCATTTGGAAAAGTAAAGGAAAAACATCCAATTTTATGGAATTGGAATCCAGAAGTTCCCCAGGACGAGGAATCAAATGAAGGGATTATCTGTGGCCTTGGGGAAGGGCACGACCTGGGACTTCCCGGCTTGGATTTCTCGTGGGATTTATAAACTCCATGGGAATTCCAGGACCCTGGAATGGTTTGGGTTGGAAGGGACCTTAAATCCCATCCATTCCAGCCCTGCCATGGGCAGGGACACCTCCCCTGTCCCAGGGTGCTCCAGCCTGGCCTGGGACACTCCCAGGGATCCACAGCTCCTCTGGGAATTCCATCCCAGCCCCTCCCCGCCCTCCCAGGAGGAATTCCTTCCCAAAATCCCATCTGTCCCCACCCTCTGGCAGTGAGAAGAAGAACTGGAAACTCTAATTCCAGCCTGGAACCAACAATTCCAAGTCCCCAAATGCCGGGAGAAGGAAGCAGCACTTTTACCCCGGCGGGAATGGATTCGGCGAGGGAAAAGTTCCCAAAATGGCCTAAATCCCAATTTTTAACTTGAGGTGGATTTTTTTTCCTCAATAATTGAGATTAAAATCTTGGAAAAGACCAGCTGGGATTACTGGATTTAGTTTTCCAGTCAAGCCTGGGTGCTGCAACCTCTGGAAAAGTTGGAATTGTAGACAGAGCCCTCTGAGAGGATCAGGTCATGGACCATTCCTGCCTTCTCCCTACTCTTCATTTTCCAAGGAATCAGGATTTTTTAGGTGCCAGATCCCTGATTTCTCTATCACTCGTGGCTACCTCAGCACCTGCCCGAAAATCCTGGAATTTGGGTTGGAAAAGACCTGCAGGATCCAATCCCAGTGCTCTCCCACCTCTAAGCATTCCCAAAATGTCACATCCACAGGGATTTAAATCCCTGCAGGACATCCTGGCACCTCTCCCTATCCCAAATTTCTTTCGTTTCAACTTCCCAGGACATCCTGGGAGTACCTGGGAACACCTGGATACCTCTCCCTATCCCGAATTTCTTCCCAGCCAACAACAAACGCGGAAGTGACGATTTTTAATCGTTCCAATGATTTCTAAAATGCAAGGAAAAGGAAACGTCCCCAGAATCCATCACCACCTCACACAGGAACATCCCCACGGAAGGGCAGCAGCACAGAAAATATTTAAGGAAGTGGAATTACAAGGAAAGATGGGAGAAATCTGATCCCAAAGGGGAAAAAATGGGATTAACGACCTCCGCTCCAAGAAGGATCGAGTGATGTTTACAAAACTTGGAAAATTCCAAAACAGTCATTCCAAGCAAGGTCAAAAGGGCTTTTTTTTCTGCGGAAAAGTTGGTACTGGAATAATCTGCTGGAAGGATTTTCCTTCCCAGCCCCCCTCTGATCCCCCTGTCCTGCACCCCCATCACTGCATCCTTTGTTCCCAGACATTTCCCTTCGGAGAGCGCCTGCCCCGGTCACAATTCCCACCAAATCCTGGAGGGATCACTCCCAATTCCCAGAATTTCTGATTTTTCCAGACGAAAACCAGGTGGAATCCACAAAAAAAATGGGTTTGGGCTTCACCACACCAGGTACAAATCCATAAAAAGTGGTTTTGGGACTTCTTCACACCAGGAAAAATCCATTAAAAATTAATTTGGGCTCCACCACTCCAGGTAAAATCCACATAAAAAATTTTGGGCTTCATCACACCAGGTAAAATCCAGAAAAAAATCTTTTTGGGCTTCTTCACACCAAGTAAGATCCCTAAAAAATCTGTTTGGGCTTTTCCATGGCAGGTAAAATCCATAAAAAGTGGTTTGGGGCTTCTTCACTCCGGATAAAATCCATAAAAAATCTGTTTGGACTTCTTCACGCCAAATAAAAGTTTTTAAAAAAAAATTAAAATTCTGGGCTCCAGCACACCAGGTAAAATCCATAAAAAATTAATTTGGGCTTCATCACGCCATATAAAATCCATAAAAAACCGAATTTGGGTTCCACCACACCAAATAAAATCCACAAGGAAATCTTTCTGGGTTCCACCACCACTCCGAAAGTTCCTCTGGGAATCTCTGCCTCCCGAACCGAAGCTCTGAGGAAGCAGCAGCAGGATTTTCCCGAACTCCCAAACCCCACCTGGCTGGGATTTATTCCCAAATCCCTGTTCCCATCAAACCCAGACACATTCCCAAGGCACAGTTCATACAAACATCATTCCCCGACCCCTCTGGAGCCAGGCTGGGAGAAGGAGAAGCTCCGGGGAGAGCTCAGAGCCCTTCCCGGGAATGAAGGGAAGGGAGAGGGACAAGGGATGGAGGAACAGGACACAGGGAATGGCTGGAACCCCAGAGGGCAGGGCTGGACGGGATTTTGGGAAGGAATTCCTGGCTGGGATGGAATTCCCAGAGGAGCTGTGGCTGCCCCTGGATCCCTGAAGTGTCCCAGGCCAGGCTGGAACAACATGGGATGGTGGCAGGGAAGAATTTCTTCCCAAATTCCCATCCAAACCTCCTCTCCTCCAGCCTGAACCCCTTTCCCCTTTTTCCAAGAGACAACAAACCCCCCAAGCCCCATCCAGCTCCAATTTTTAGCTCCATTTATCCCGCAGCGAAATTCCCGGAGCCGCAGGTGCTCCAAGGGCATTAGCAAATCTCTTTTCCTGCTGGGAACATCTCCCCAAGTTCTGCTGTTAAACTTTAACCCTGCTGAGCACAACAATCCCAACCCCTCCAGCTCCAACTTCCACCTTGCTCAATCCAATATTTAACAAGGAAAACCCGGATTTGAAGCCGAGGAGTTTTGGAGCAATTCAGTGTCCGACCACGGCTACGTTTCAAGCAAAATCAGGAATTTTTTCCAGGAAAACTGTGGTTAATAATGCAGCAATTCCTCTTCTCCCTTGGGATCACCCAGGAAACAATTCCCAACAACCTCCCCGGACAACCTGGATCTCTCCTGAGTTAATAAACTGCTCACCCTTGTGGTTCCCAGGGGGAGCAAGTGCAGGATTGATTTATTCCCAAAGTTGCAGGGATAATAAATAACTCCCAGGCATTACAGTTTATCCAAGGTTTTGGCCTCCATGCAAATCCAGCGCCAGCTCAACCAAAATTTTATGCAAAAAACACCCCCAGCTGCACCTATTTTTATTTTTGCTGCCTGTGACAGCGACTGCAGCGGCTCCTGCGAGGGTTTGGGGGCCCATTCCCAGGATTTGGGGTCCCTTCAGAGGATTTAGGACCCATTTCCAAGGATTTTGGGCCCTTTCCGAGGCTTTAGGGTCTCTTTCCGAAGGGATTTTAGCCTTTTGCAGAGGGTTTGGGTACCTTGCAGGAGGTTTGAGGTCCTTTACAGAGGGTCCAAGAGCCCTCTCAGTGAGTTTTGGGTACCTCTCAGAGGGTTTAGGTGCCTTTGAGAGAGTTTAGGGACCATTTCCAATGGTTTTGGGTCCCTTCAGAGTGGGTTTGAGCCCCTTCAGAGGGTTTTGGTCCCTCTCAGAGGGTTTAGGTGCCTTTGAGAGAGCTTAGGGACCATTTCCAAGGGGTTTGGGTCCCTTCAGAGGATTTGGGTCCCTTCCTGAGAGGGTTTTGGTTCCTCTAAGAGGGTTCAGGTCCCTCCCAGGGAATCTTTGGACCCTGTCCCAGGGGCTTTGGTCCCTCTCAGAAGGTTTAGGTGCCTTTGAGAGAGCTTAGGGACCATTTCCAATGGTTTTGGGTCCCTCTCAGAGGGTTTAGGTGCCTTTGAGAGAGTTTAGGGACCATTTCCAATGGTTTTGGGTCCCTCTCAGAGGGTTTAGGTCCTTTCCAGGCAATCTTCTGACCCCGTCCCAGGGGTTTTGGTTCCTCCACTCCAGCCTGGAAGCCTCTGCCACCCCTGATTTCCCTCCTGGCTCCCACCCCACCAACATCACCACTCCGGGGTTCACTTTTAACACCCCTGAATACACTTTCCCCAAACTCCAGGTCTCCACGCGGCTGGAAAACAAACCAAACACGGCTGGAAAAAGAACCAAACGCAAGGATTCCCACGAGGACGCGAATTCCAGCACTGGGACGAGGGAGCTGATCCCCCAAAGTCCGCGGGTGAGAGGCGCAGGGACGGGGGGTGACAGCGGGGGCCTGGCTCTTGGTTTCCAAGGACAAAAGCGGGATCTGAGTGGCTTTTTCCTAAATATTTCCTTACCGGGACCCCACAGTGGTGGCAAGAGAGAGGGGCAGGGAGATCTGGGGGGACACGGCGGGGAGGATGGGGGGACACGGGAGAACACAGCCGAGGGACACGGTGGCCATGGGGACACACGGCGGGGGGACACGGGGAGGGACGTGGGGACACACGATGGGACAGAGGGACACGGTGTGGGCACGGGGGACAAACGATCGGGCCGGGAGGAGCCGGCGGCGGCCAGGGGGACACACGGCGGGGACACGGGGACACCCAGAGGGACACACGGCGCGGACAGAGGGACACGG
>VZRL01001197.1:90466-118360 GCA_013397895.1 Origma solitaria
GGGCCTGCGCGCGGAGCGAGGCCCCGCCCACACTGACCGAACCACGCCCCCGGTGCGCGCGCGGCCCGCTGCGTCTGACGTCACGACGCCGGCGCGGCGCGGGGGAAGGAGGGAGGGGCACGAGCGGGGTTTGTTGACACGGTCTTAAAGGGGCCGCGCACTCCCGCGGCAGCGGGGACACCCTGGGGACAGCAGCGAGAACAGGGACAGCAGGGACACCGGGGACACCGGTGGCACCACTGTGATCAATGTGACCGGCACGCCCAGTGCCCCCAGTATAACCAGTGCCTCCAGTGCCAGCAGTGTGAGCACTGACACCAGTGTGACCAATGCCCCCAGTGCCACCAGTGCCAGGCAACCACAAACCTGCAGTCAGGTCCTTCACCAGCGCTCCCAGTTACCCCAGCCCAGCACCAGTGCCCCCCTGCCGCAGCTCCACCGCGTCCAGCAGCCCCAGTGCTCCCAGTTCCGCCATCCCCCCATGTCTGTCCCGGCGCTGCCGCAGCCTCAAAACCTCTTCCTCCTCCTGCTCCCCTCCCCCTCCTCGCCCTCACCTCCCCCAGTTCCCCCTGCCCCCCACACTGGGAGCACTGGTTTGGACTGGGATCTGGGCACGGGCACGGCTGGGGGGTCCCCGTGGGCACTCCCGGCGCTGCCTCTGGAGCCTTTCCCCAGGTGGGAAAAACCAGGCAGGGCCGTGGCGGGGCTGACCAGTGCCCAGTGTCCTGCCCAGTGTCCTCCACCAGTGTCCCATGAGTTCAGTGTCCTGTCCCCAGTGCCCTGGGAGTGCCTAGCAGTGGTGTCCAGTGTCCTGCCCAGTGTCCTCCACCAGTGTCCCATGAGTTCAGTGTCCTGTCCCCAGTGCCCTGGGAGTGCCTAGCAGTGGTGTCCAGTGTCCTGCCCAGTTCTCGGTGTCCTGCCTAGTGTCCAGTGTCCCGTACCAGTGCCCAGTGACCTGTGCCCAGTGTCCTGCCCAGTCCCCAGTGCCCTGCACGAGTGCCCGGCAGTGGTGTCCAGTGTCCCACCCAGTTCCTGGTGTCCTGCCCAGTGTCCAGTGCCCCGTACCAGTGCCCAGTGTCCTGCCCAATGTCCTCCACCAGTGACACATGAGTACAGTGTCCAGNAGTGTCCAGTGCCCCGTACCAGTGCCCAGTGTCCTGCCCAATGTCCTCCACCAGTGTCACATGAGTACAGTGTCCAGTCCCCAGTGCCCTGGGAGTGCCCAGCACTGGTGTCCAGTGTCCCGCTCACTTCCTGGTGTCCTGCCAGTCCCCAGTGTCCTGCCCAGTGTCCAGTTCCCCGTACCAGTGCCCAGTGTCCTGCCCAGTGTCCTCCACCAGTGTCCTGTGCCCAGTGCCCTGCCCAGTCCCCAGTGCCCTGGGAATGCCCAGCAGAGGCGTCCAGTGTCCTGCCCAGTGTCCAGTTCCCCGTACCAGTGCCCAGTGTCCTTCACCAGTGTCCCATGAGTCCAGTGACCTGTGCCCAGCACTGGTGTCCAGTGTCCCGCCCAGTTCCCGGTGTCCTGCCCAGTCCCCGGTGCCTGTACCAGTGCCCAGTGTCCTGCCCAGTGCCCAGCAGCACCACAGGGTGGCACACGGGCGCGTCCAGCAGTGCCACACCCACCTGTCCGGCAGTGCCACGCCCGTGTCCCCGTCCCGCGTGGGGACCCACAGGAAGCCGCCGCCAGAGGAGGAAACGGCGGAGGCTGAGCTGAGCACGTCACGAGCTGATCCAGCCCCGGTGACACCTCGTGGGGGACACGGCCCCACGGGACCCCCGCGAGACACAGCCGGACACGCCGGACATGCCGGAGGGGCCAGGATGGAGGAGCTGGTGGTGAAGCAGGGCGGGATCTACCTCCAGCTGCAGCAAACCTTCGGGAAGGTCAGGGGGTTCGGGGCAGAGGGGGAAGAGCCATGGGGGGATTGGGATGTGGGGTACGGGGGGGCGGATCCCATGGGAAATGGGGTGGTCCCGCCTGTTGGATGCTCAGCTGTCCCTCGGCCGGCATGGAGGGGACAGAAGGCACTGGGGACACTTTGTAGAGACCCCCAAGAGAGGCTCTGGAGAGCTGGGGGTGACAGATGTGACCTGGGGGTGATGGATGTGACCCCTAAGGCCGGGGAATGACAGGTGCCGTCTCCAGAGTGACGTTGGGTGGCAGATGTGACCCCCAGACCCATTTGGGTGACAGGTGTGACACCCCAGACTCATGTTGGGTGACAGATATGACCCCCCAGGGTTGCGTTGGGTGACAGATGTGACTCCTCAGGGTTGCGTTGGGTGACAGATGTGACCCCCAAAGCCCCACTGGGTGACAAACACAACCCCCAAAGCTGGGAGCAGAGGGGCGTGACCCCCCAGAACCACATTTGGTGACAGATATGACCCCCTCCAGAGCCGTGGCGTGACAGACGTGACCCCCAGAGCTGCACTGGGTGACAGAAGTGACCCCAAAGCCACACTGGGTGGCAGTTCCAGCCGGGGGGTGATGGCTCCAGCCACCAAAGCCGCGCTGCTTCCGCCGCTGATAAAGGCCGGGGTTGGGCAATGGCTCTGAAGGGGAAGGAGCTGAGGGGCGTCTCCCACTCCTCCCCCAGGTCCTGCTCCCCATGGACCCCATCCCGAGGGGCTCAGCTCCATGGGGAGGGCAGTGACCCCAAAATCCCATCCCGGGAACAGGGAGCAGTGTCCCGGCACAGCCCGCGGGCCCCGGAGCTGCCGTGGAGGATGCGCCGGTTTTGGGGCCGACTTCCCCTGCCCCCACTTCCCCTCTGCCGTGGGGCCTCCCACGCTCCCGGAGCCCAGAACTGCTGCTCCTTTTGGGGTAGAGCTGGAAGAGTCGAAAAGTTGGGGTTTTCGGGGAAAATGGAAGGAAGGAGGAGCTGGAAGTCCTTCGGCAGCGAGGGGCTGTGGGCAGGGCTCGTGGGGGCTGGACAGGAGGGAATGGGATGGATTCGGGCACTGCGTGAGGCTGGGATGCTACTGGAAAAGCCTTGCTGTGTGACAGAAGTGACCCCAAAGCCACATTTGGTGACAGTTCCAGCTGGGGGGTGATGGCTCCAGCCACCTCAGGGATGTTTATCCAGGGATATTCAAATCCCAATTTATCTCATCCCCACCTCCGCCCAGCGCTGGGTGCGGTGCAAAGCCCTGGAGGGGTAAAGTCCTGCCCTGGATTCCTGCGTGATCCCGAGGGGATAAAAACCCCAGGAAAGGGAAAACCCTCCGGGAAAGCTCAAACCTGCTGATTCTCCCCACGGCAGAAATGGAAGAAGTTTTGGGGTGTCCTGTACCGGGAGAGCTCGTGCTCCACAGCCCGGCTGGAGCTGCTGGAGGGCTCGGGGCCGGTGGGCACGGAGCGGCCGCGCAGGGCTGAGGGCGGCCGGCGCCTGGTGCGGCTCAGCGACTGCGTGCACGTGGCCGAGGCGGGCGGCGATGCTACCTGTCCCAAGGAGACCGTCCCCTTCCTGCTGGAGACCACTGACCGGCGCTTCCTCCTGGCTGCCGACAGCGCCGAGGCGGCAGACTGGATCCAGAGGCTGTGCGAGCTGGCGTTCCCGGTACGCACCGGGATAACGGGAATAGGGGAGGTTGGGGTCTGCGCGGGATGGATGGGATCCGTGTGGGATCCGTGTGGGNGGAATAGGGGAGGTTGGGGTCTGCGCGGGATGGATGGGATCCGTGTGGGATGGGTGGGATCCGTGCGGGATGGGTGGGAACCGTGTGGGATCCGTGTGGGATGGATGGGATCCGTGTGGGATCCGTGCAGGATGGGTGGGATCTGTGTGGGAGGCATGGGATCCATGCGGGATGGATGGGATCCATGCGGGATGGATGGGATCTGTGTGGGATCCGTGCAGGATGGATGGGATCCGTGTGGGATCCCTGTGGGATGGGTGGATCCCCTCATCCGCCGCCCTTCCCCGGGCAGAGGAGCCGGGAGGAGCCGGGAGCAGCCAAGGAGGGTCCGCCGGGCACCGACGGCGAGTTCTCCATGGAGGAGAATTCCCTGTACAGCTCCCGGGGCAAAGGTAGGAGCGGGGAAGAAGGAACAGGGAGGCGGCACAGGGTGGGGAAATCTCCTCCCCAAAAAGCCTCTTCCTGCCGCGGCTCGCAGGGCTGGCTCGGCGGCTCTATCAGCGGGGGCCGGAGCTGTCCAGCCCTTATCAGCCGGACACCGCTGCCGGGCCGGGGAGGGGTCACCACAGCCCTGGTTTGGGGTGGGACACATTCCCAATGCTGTGTCCCTCCCCAGCCGGCCTGGAGCAGGCGTTCGAGGTGACCGTGAGGGTGACACCGTCGTCGCAGCGCTGCCGCCTGCGGGGCCGGTGCATCCTGCGGGCCGGCGAGGAGGCTCTGGAGCTGCGGCACCTGCAGAGCCAGGAGATCCTCTACAGCTGGCCCTACCGCTTCCTGCGCCGCTTCGGCCGCGACAAGGTCAGTGCGCTGCGGGAAGGACGGGCCGAGCGTGGCCGTGGCGTGGGACTGCGTTGGTTTCAGATTTTCTGATATTCGGGGAGATTCGCAGAAGCTGGCAGAGAAGCAGGCAGGAGAACCCAAGATGGCGAAAAGAGAGTTTTATTTACAGAAACTTCTTTATATATCCGTTAATAATCTAGCGACTGCTGGTCAGCAGGGAATCCACCTCCCATAGGCATTGGTCACAGCCCTACAACACCTAATACCAAACACAGAGATTAAGAAAGTACAAAAAATGCAGCTTATCTCTATCCTCCGTGAGAAAGAAGAGAAGGATTTCTAAAACAGTGCAACTACAGGACTGACCCCAACCCTCTGCAGGTGACCTTCTCCTTCGAGGCCGGCCGGCGCTGCGCATCCGGAGAGGGCAACTTCGAGTTCGACACCAGGCAGGGCAACGAGATCTTCCAGGCTATCGAGGCGGCCATCGACGTCCAGCGGGGCCGGGGGGGCCCTGGGGACGAAGCCCCGGGGCCACTCGGTCACGCCAGGACACCCAGCTGGGCGCAGGGCCACGAGGAGCCCAAGGGGCCCTCGCTGGAGGGGAAGGTGCCCAAAGGGGAGGGGAAGGGGCTCAAAGCCAAGCCGGCGATGCCCCCCGGGGCTGGGGAGCCCTCGGGGCCCTTCCAGCCCTCCCGAGGTGTGGATTTTCCCTACGCCGAGCCCTGTGATGCCCTGCGCCGCGGGAACGCCGCGGAGAAGAGCCGCAGGCTGGACGCTGCCGCGGTGGAATCCGAGTACGCCGTGCCCTTCGACACCATGGCCAAGTCCTTCCTGGCCCGCCAGTTCGGGGCCATGGGCTGTCCCCAGGAAGGGGTCCCCGAGCCCCTGGGCGGCCCCAGGGAGGCGGGCAGGGCTCAGCAGCCCCCCGGCCGCCCCACCGCCCCCAAACCCGAGCATATCTACGACGAGCCCGCGGGTCTCTCGGCGCTCTCCCTGTACGACGAGCCCGAGGAGGTGAAGGGCGAGGCGTGGAGGCTGCAGGCGGCCCCCGAGGAGCCCCCCGGGCACGAGTATCCCTACAACCCCCAGCGGGATGACTACGCCGTTCCCAAAAGGCCCGTGCCGCTCCGCCAGCCCTTCGTGCTGCAGGGCAAGGAGTGGCTCAGGGACAGCGAATACGACAACGTGGCCCTCAAGGTGGCCAAGAAGAGGAACCTGCAGTGAGCGGGGGACAGGAGGGGACACCCCGAGTCCCGTGGTCCGGCTTTACCCGGGACCCCCCCCCCAGCTCAGCGCGTCCGCGGCTGGGGAGGGGGCACGGGGACCCTCCCTGTGGGACACATCTGGGCAGCGGTGCGGCACAGCTGGGCGGTGGCACGGGACATCTGGGCGGTGGCAGGGGACAGCTGGGGGGTGGCAGGGGACGTCGGGAAGCGCTGGGAGTGGGATGCGCCCACTGGAGGGCAGTGCGAGCCCACCGGAGCCGCAGCGCCCGGGCAGGGGGACGCCCGCAGCCCCGCGCCCGCAGCCCCGGGACCCCAAATCGCGCTCCTCTCCCGGCCCGACCTCGGGAGCAGCAGCTCGGCCCCCCGCGCACCCCGGGGATGGACTCCTGAGGCAGTTGGAGCAGGAATGGCCCCGGGATGCTCAGCTTGAGCGGCTGGGGATGCTCTTCCCCAGGGATGCACATCCCAAATGCCCCGAGGTGCAGACCCCACAGTGCACATCCCCAGGGATGCACATCCCACCCCGAGACCCTCCGTGCCCACACGCAGCTCCCAGTGCTCCCAGTATGTTCCAGTGCCATAGCGGTGCCTTCCCTGTCCGAAGGTCCCTCCACCTCCTCGTTCACTAAAAACCATCAATTCCCGCTGTTCCAGCCACACTTTCATTTTTAATTCTCTTTATAAACCCTTTTTCCAGCCCCTCTGAATTCCAGATCGAAAACTCGGCTTTACTGTCCCGGAGATTTTCACATCTAGCTCCGCTCCTCCCAGTACAAACCAGTACCGGGCTGGACACAGCCTCTGGATCATCCTCCTCCTCTTCCTCCTCTTCCTCCTCATCTTTCTCCTGCTGCTCTTCCCGGCCACCTCCAGCCTTTCCTTGGGGACATCGAGCCATCCCTAATTCCCCATGGATGTTTCCCTGCCAAGATCCATCGGTGCCCAGGACCCTCCCCAGGTCACCTCGGACCCTCTTGGCTCCATCCCCACCCCGGAGGGACCTCAGGATGCGCTGCCATCCCATCAGGTTTTCCATGGAAAGGGCAGAACGCTCCATGAATTATTTATAATCTCTCCCAATCAAAGAAAACGCTCAGGTGCTCCGGTTCATTTCCTGGATCCTGCAAATCCAAAGTGCGGTGTTTTAATAGGGCAAATTAAGTGCTTTTCTATATGAGACACTGATTAAAGCTCCGTATCCATCGCTCCATCCCGGGTGGGATTGAAAGGAACGGGACACAGGTGAGATCCTGCTCCAGGTGGAATCCTGCGCCAGGTGGGATCACGCAGGGAAAAATGTCCAAAATAAAGGAAAAACCCCAAATCTCCTGCAGGTTTTTCCACGGGGGACCAAGGAAAATCCCGGAGCAAGGCAGACCTTGCTGTGCCCTGTAAG
The DNA here is from genome assembly GCA_013397895.1 of Origma solitaria. Lineage (NCBI taxonomy): Eukaryota > Metazoa > Chordata > Aves > Passeriformes > Acanthizidae > Origma > Origma solitaria. The sequence goes on from VZRL01001197.1 coordinate 97,514, forward strand.
GGCTTTAGGATGCACTGAGGGGTGGGAGATGCTGCCGATCCTTTCCCAGACCCATTTCCATGGAAAAAATCCTGTCCTGGATCCCTGTCCGTGGCCAGGCTGGTTCCCATCTCCAGACCCAGGCCAATCCAGGAGCATTCCCGAGCTGGAGGCACGAGGACTCCTGGCAGCGCGGTGCCGTTCATCGGGAATCAATAGCTCGAGCACATGTTATTATTAATTAATTAACGCTCATTAGGGCCGTTATTCATTATTAATCATTGTTAACACAATCCTCCCTCCTCCAGCCCAGCTTCCTTCTCCTTCCACCATTTTCCTTCGTTAACCAAAGGAATGGAAACACTTCCCGGACTTCGCTTTCCAATCCTGTGGGAAGCCAGGCTAATGAGGGATGGCTGGGAATGGCACGATAAAAACATGGAAACACTTCCCAGATTTCACTTCCCAATCCTATGGGAGGCCAGGCTAATGAGGGATGGCTGGGAATGGCACTATAAAAACACAGAAACACTTCCCAGATTTCACTTCCCAATCCGATGGGAGGCCAGGCTAATAAGGAATGGTTGGGAATGGCACTATAAAAACACAAAAATGCTTCCCGGACTTCACTTCCCAATCCTATGGGAGGCCAGGCTAATAAGGAATGGTTGGGAATGGCACTATAAAAACACGGAAACACTTCCCGGACTTCACTTCCCAATCCTATGGGATCTGTAGTGGGCAGCCAGGGGTCATTGGGAGTAGCACCAATCAGGTTTTAGAGGCAGGGATTGGGGGAAATTCTGGGAATTTTGGTGCTGGAAAAGCAACCCCTGCCTGCCCCATCCCCATGGATGGGGTTCAGAGGGAAGAGGGGACCTGTCCTGGAGGATTCCAAGGATTCCAAGCTGAAGAAACCCTTGGAATGGCTCAGTGAAGGGCTGGGCTGGGAAAAAAAAAAATCAATGGAAAAGAGGGAGGGAAGAGATTAAAGCCCAAAGCTCCAGACAAATGGAGAGATTTAATCTGATTTGGGAGTTATTGTCCTTATTGAATTATGCTGATTATAAATCATTTAGGAGCAGGGATAATCAAAACAGGGATTCGTTCTGAGCTCCGAGGGGCTCCCGAGTAATGGAGAGGAGGAAGAGCTGCATCCCGGGATGGAGAAGGGCACGGAGTGGGATCCCAGGGGAAAGCTGGGCGGGAAGGGCTTGGAGGGGCAGAGCACGGAAAAAGGGGTGTGGGAATCTCAGGATGGGGAAATAGGAATTGGGAACAGAGCAGGGATGCAGCGCTGCGGAGGAAACGGATGATCCCAAAGGAAGGCTGGGCTGGCGAGGCTTGGAGGGGCAGAGCATGGAAAGGGTGTGGGAATATCCGGGATGGAGAGGACGGGGAAATAAGGATGCGGAAAAAAGAATTTGCACAGAGCAGGGGTGGAGAAAGCCGGGATTATCCCAAGGGAAAGCTGGCAAGGCTTGGAGAGCCAGGGCATGGAAAGAGGGGTACAGCAATCTCCATGAGGGGAAATGAGGAGCAAACCTGCTGAAAACAGGGATGGAGACATTCCCACGGCCTGGAGCCGCCGCTCCCGGGCACGCCGGGCCCATTTTCCCCGCGGCTCTGCGCACCTTGTCGAGGCAGCTCGTTTTCCCATTACTGTCTCCTCGGATTAGGGATGCGCTCGCTCTCCCGCTCCGGCCGAATCCCAGGCGCCAGCAGGAGCTGGAAACTGCATTAGGGCCATGCCAAGGAGCCCCTAATGCCATTAGGGGCGAGCATTAGAGGTGCTAAGTGACAAGGCCCTCATCAGCCCCGGATTGATGGCAATCCCATTCCCGGAGCTGGCAGGAGCAGGGCCCTTCATTCAGGAAAAATTGCCTAATTGGGGATGTCTGGATTCTCTCCGCCTGTCTCGTTCCCGGAGCTCTGGAACTGCTGGGAGGCTCCTCGGGATGTGGGGCGGACGGAGGTGATGTGAAAGTGGAGGTGGCAGAGTGAAGGGACAGCTCCTAAACCCACCCAGCCTTCTTTTCTTTGCCCTTTTGGGACCTCGAGGATTCCCAGATGGGTCATTCCTGGGAATTCCAGCATTCCAGGCCCAGGGAAAACAGGCTTACAGCTGCCCTGGTGGAGCAGGGCTCTCCCCTGCCCTGGGCTGCAGCAAAATTAATTGGCAATTGCCAGGAGTCCATAAAGCCTGACTTGGTAGGGAAGGAAGCTGTAAAAGCCGCGTGTCCGCAGCCGTAATTCCTTCATCCCGCATTGATCCCGCGGCCTCTGCTGCCCACGGAGCAGCTGGGGGATGAGCTGGGCATTGATCCCGGGCACCTCAGCCAGGCCAGAGCAGCCCTGACCCCTGCCCGTGTGGGCAGTGAATTCCCAGGCTGATTCCAGCCCTCTGTTTTCCTTCTCCTTCCCACCCTTATAAATATCTGGGAATATTTATATTATTATTTACATAATATATATTTATATATGTTATTATTTATATAATATTTGTATATATTATTTATTATCATTCTATTTTTTTATTATTATTTATATAATTATGGCCTTTTTTTTTAAAAAAAAAAAACCCCATAGCTGCTGTCGTGATCATAAATCCCACAGTGCCGATTCCTGCCAAGGGATGGAGGGATGGAGGAGAAGTTTGGGGAGGATCTGTGGGCTGGAGGGATGTGCCGAGGGGATGAGATCCTAATCCCATGGGATGGGAGAGGAGAGTGGGCAAGGCAAAGCGCGGATCAAAGGACCACCCGGATTTGCTGCCAGGGCCTGCAGGAGACGAGGAGGGCTCAAGGTAGTGGAAAAGCTTCTGGAAAAGCAATTTCCAGCTGGTTCTGGTCCAGGGGATCGCTGTTCTTGGGGGATGTCCATGTTTTGTAGGGATCTCTGCAGCCCCGGGAGCCTCACTGGGCTGGGGGTCAATGGGGGCAGGGGGAGGTTCCAACACCCCCAGCCCGAGCCCCCAAATCCCTCCGTATCACATTCCAGCATGGAATATTCGGTGGAGGCTAAAACTGTGTTAGGGCAGCCCTGCCTGGAGCCTGGAAAACATCAGAGCTTTTGGATCGCGCAGCCAACGCTCCCATTAGGGGAATCCCATTAACAGCACCATCCAGACCCTAATGATGGGGAGATGATGTGTCCATATCCCGAATTCCAGAGCCTGCCTGTCCCTCCCTCTCACCCCACCGCAGGGCAGGATGTGTTTAAAAGCCTGGCTGGAATTTGGGGATTTTCCCAAACCCTCACCTTTCCCAAGTCTCCATGGAAGTGGATGTTTGCTGCGTTCTTTTTGCCTCAATCTGCAGCGTTCGAACCGAAATAATGCTCCATGAGCTTCCCAGCGCTGCTCCGCGGGCGGATTTTGTCAGGAAATATAAATATCCCCAGCAGGCTCCCCACTCCCACCTGCCCAGGCTGAGGCTCCAGCAGGAGAACGCTCTGGTGGTAACGATGGGAATTCTGCAGGATGGAAAGAACGACGGGAATTCTGCAGGATGGAGAGAACAATGGGAATTCTGCAGGATGGAGAGGCCGTGGCTGCCCAGCAGTGTCCCTAAAAGTGTCCCAGGCCAGGCTGGACAGGGGTTGGAGCTGCCTGGGACAGGGGAAGGTGTCCCTGCCCATTCCAGGGGTGGCACTGGATGGGATTTAGTTCCTTCCATCCCAAACCATTCCGGGACTTCGAATGCTGCTCAACGTGGCCCTTCCCCATCCAGGAGGGACCTGCTCCGCCTGGGACCCTGCCCAGCATTCCCGAGGGGATCCCTGTGCCCGCGTGTGACTGTCCCCGCGGCTCGGGGCGCACGGAGCCACTGTCACCCTGCCGGGGCTCTGTCACCCTGCCAGAGCCGCCGCCTTTCCCGGGATCCATCTCATTAGAGCGGGAGCCGGGAAGCAGCGGAATTTCCACCCCGCTGCTCTCGGCTCTCCCTGCGAAGGGGGAGCCAATTACCAGCAGCTGGTGAGAGCCGAAAATTATTATTAATTTCCAAGCGAGCATATGCTGTGTGTTAACAACCTCCGTGCCGTGGCAGAAGGGCCCGTCCCATCCAGATGGCTCAACCTGCCTTGGGAATGATTCCTGCCGGGCTCTGCTCCGCTCCGGAGCAGCGCAGGGATGAGGGAGGGGACATTCCGTGCCTGGATGAGGTGACCCAGCAGCAGGAGCCTGGCCCGGGGTCGCTGCAGCGCTTTTTATTGAAAAGAAACTCTATTCTCTCGATCTGGGGACATCCCGGTGTCCCCACAGGGATGTGGAGGCTCTGGAAAGCGGGAAGCTCCCCAGGGATGATAAGGAATATCTTAAATTGTGTTGTGGAAGGATAAATGTGCTAATAAAAGTTAATTAGGGAAGGTTTTGTTCCCAGCCAGACCTGCTGCCCCAGCAGATCCCACCAGCATCCCGTGGGATGCTGAAAGCTTTCCCTACTGGGATTCCCTGCTGGAATTTACATTCCCAGAAAAGCTGGATGGCTTTCCTTCCTGCCCTGCCTGGGGAGATGGACAGAGAGGCATTTCCCTGCCGCACTCATGGATTCCCAAAGCCCTGTGGGATCGCTTTGGCACCCAGGCTGCAGAGCTCAGGAATTCTGCTGCGCTTCCCGAGCCGTGGGAATCACACGGAGGGTCCAAAGCAGCGTTTCCTCCTCGGATCGCAGCAGCCACGTCCCAAAGGGCTGGGGTGGAAGTCAAGGATGGGTTCTGTTTTTCCTGGGAAGTGGGATCCCCTCAGGCCCCCACCAGACCCAGCAGGCCCAGCCCAGTGTCCTGACCCTGGAGAGCACTGGCAGGAACAGATATTCAGGGAAAAAAGGGATTCATGGACTCATCAGGACCCACATCCTCCCCAGAGGGGATTTTCCTTTGGGCATCTCCATCCCCAGCTTCCAGCAAGACCCTTCTCCTTGGGAGGAGCTGGCACAGCTCCTCCTGCACCCCACTTTTCTCCATTCCTGGGTAACATCAATGGATGGAAATCCCTGGGGAGCTCCGGAGATCCTCCGGGATCAGCACGGTCCCTCTGGAATACCAATCCCACATTCTCCAGCGTGGAGCATCTCCAGCGTGGCCATGGATAATGATGCTGCACCAAAACCCACTCCCCGATCTGAGGGAATCGCGGAGCCTTTTCCCTGCTCGTCCCCCCCGAATCCCGGGAAAGGGGCGGCGGGAGCATCAGCATCCCTTTAAATCCCACAGCTGGAATCGGGAGCGAAACCTCTCCAGGGAAGAGAGAGGGGTAAAAATAGCTCCGTGTCAGCGGCCGCGGGAGCAGCCGGGGCTCTGTCAAGGGCAGGGGCGAGCGCTCGTTATAAATAGGAGTAATTAATTATTCCAGCGGGGACACGGCGCTTAATGAGGGCTTGGGCTGACACCGGCAGGAAGCTTCCCAGCGTGGAGCGATGGGATCCANAGGAGGAGGAGGAGGAGGAGGAGGAGGAGGAGGAAGGAGCTGCTCCGTGCCAGGGAAAGAACAACATCGGCATCTTAATGCCAGCCCTGCCAGCCGAGCTGGCACCTGGCGACGGAGTCCTTGTGTCCCGGAGCTGCGGGCAGGGCTTCATTTTAATTTGAATTTTTAATTAAAACCTGCGGCTGCGGCTGCCCCAGCGGCCCGAGCGGGAGCAGCGGGCGGGGTCCGGCTGGGGAGGGGCTGCCCAGGGCAGGGGGCACCTCCCCGTGCCCTCCCCCGGGATGGGCTCTGGAATGCCAGGACACGGCGTTTCCCACCCGCCCCGGCGAGGAGGGTGAGGGTTTAATGAGGAAGGACAGGAGGAAGAAGAGGGATTGAGGGATTGATTCTTTGGGAAGAAGAAATGGGGGGCTGTGGAGGGGACTGGGAAGATCCGTGGGGTGGGATGGGGCACTTCCATCTCCTTCCAGCCCTTCGCCCTGGATCCAGGCCGGGAAAACCTCAGCACGGGAATGACCGCCGGGGCTGCGGTCCCGTAAAATAAACATTGGGGGAATAAAGGGGAGAGGAGAGGAGACCTCAGCACAACCCGTAGAACTCCCGGGGTATTGAAGGTGCAGAAACTGCGGCTGCAGGGACGAGATGGAGCCTTTTCCCTGGATCTCGGGGATCCCGGGATTTTTGCAGACTGAAGGATCTGATGTTCTGCCCCAGCACTGGGCTGAGCACGGGGGAAACGCATTGCACCAAATTTCCGAGGTGAAGGGCCCCGAAATCCCCGATCCCAGACTTTGTGAGCCCCGGGGAGGAAGAGAGGGCACGGAGAGGCTGATCCACGAGCAGCAGAGCCGATGGCAGCTCCCAATCCTGCTGACCCAGCCGGGAGATGATTCATGGCCCATCGCTGCCGTGCGTTTGTGCATAAGGAAGCAATAATGGAGATGAAGCAAAGCCATCGTCTCTGCGGGATTTATGGAGTGCAGCCGCATGTCCCGACCTTTCGGGCTCTCGCCCACATCCCACGGGGCTCAGCACCGACCCCACTCCAGCCCTGGGCTGTTCCTGGGAAGAGGCAACCCAGGGAAAATGGGAAATTGTGACCGAGGCTTGGAGCGCCCCTCGTGCTCTTTTGGGATGAGGGGTGCCCAGGAAAGGGAGCGGAGTTCCCAGGTCGTGGAATGCTGATCCTGTTTGGACCGGAGCCAGGATGAAGGAGCCTGGCAGGGCGGGAAGGGCAGCGCTGGGTTCATCCCTGCGGAGCTGCTGGGGAGGGACGCGGGGGTGTCGGATGAGTCTGCGCCTCAGCATCCACAGTAATCGAGTTAAAAACCCAATCACTGACTCACAGACCCACTTCTCTGTGATTCCGGGCCCACGGACACCCCAGACTCCCTTCTGTTTCCAATTAGCCTGGCCCTGTGCCGATGTAATTTGCGTTCTCATCACTCTCGCCCCATTCCCTAAGCACACAGCCCAGACCCAAGGGAAAACGGGGAACAGAACCACGGAATCACAGCATGGACCCCATGGGCAACAGAACCATGGAATCACAGCATGGACCTGAAATCCCACGGACAGGACCCCTCCCTCTGTCCCAGGCTGCTTCAAGCCCCGTCCAGCCTAGTCCAAGGTTTGGGTACTCCATCCCTCATGCTCCGTGGGGATGAGGAGAGGCCGGGAGAGGGAGAGGAATGCCTTGGTCCTGCAGGAACCAGCAGAGCTTCTGCCTCCTGCCTTCATTCCCATCCCCGGGCTCCACGGGGGCTGGGAGCAGACACTTGGCATGCCCTTTTCCCCTTCAGAGCCATTCTCGAGGAGCTGATTCCCATTTTTCCCGGGGAGTGCAGTGCCCCCCACCCATTACACTTTAACCTCCATCCCATTATTGCAGCCCTCATCCCTTTTCCGTCCCCAAAGCCCCCTTAGTGCCAGGCCTGGCCCCTCCTCCTGCCCTGGGCTAAGTGCTCCCCTGACTCCCTCCCCGGGGCTGCTGCACTCTCTTCCTCGTGGGTTATTGATCCCTAATCGCCCCTCAAGGGTTTCGGCTCCGTTATTGCTCCATTTTCCCCTCTGCAGCTGCTGCTGTGTCTCCACAAACCTCAATCCCAACAATGCCACCCCGCTCCCCCTCTCTGCCACGTCCGACGGGAGCACAGAGGGCCAGGATTGGGAATTCCGGGGTTTTGAGAGCGAAGATCAAAGCACGAGAGGAGATGGCTTCAAACAAACCCTTCCGGGCAGGTGGCGAGTAGCATTTCACCTGTGCGGTGCTGGGAGCTGCTTCCTTTGGGAAATGGGAAAAAATGCCAAATCGCTCATTGCCACACCTCGGGAAAGTCCAAAATCGGCCCTCAACTACACACCGGGTTTTAATGCCTCCCCAACTCCTCGGTCTCCCCAGCTCGGTGTCCCAGGGGTGGGATTTGGGACAAAAAGTGGCTCCCAGCTGAGGTCCCATGAGCAGAGATGGCAGGAATGACCCCAGATCTCCACAGTCACCCTTCGGTGGTCATCCTCCGGGACAGGAGCAAGGCTCCGCCGGCCAAAAGGGCATCGCCAGCCTGCTCGAGCCTCGTGAGCCGTGAAAATGGTGAATGACAAAGAAAAATGGGATCCCTCAGGGCTTTTTCCCACCCGAAGCGGGACCGGCGCCTCCGCCCGCCTGCACCCGGGCTCCCGCATCCCTCAGCATCCCTCCGCCGCCGGAGTTCGTTTGTTCGCGCTGCCTGACAGCTCGGCCTCCCCCCGCATCCCAGATGAGAGCGGAATGCATGCTAATCAATTCCGGATCGGCAGCGGCACCCGCAGCCGGGGAAAAGCTGCTGGAATTACAAAGGGAGCCCGGCGGCCGCACCTGCATTCTCCGCGCGGCCCCGGCTCGCTCCTGCGGGGCTGGGAGGCAGGAGGGGGTGCGGGGTGAGAGGAATGGGGTGACAGCCGAGCCGGGGATGGGTTCGGAGCACGGTGAGGGTGCTCACACCGCGGACAGGGTGTGCTTTTCCCTCCACCGCCGCACCCCGGGGCTGCTCCCACAGGCCCCCGCCAGCCCCCGGGATGCGGCAGGGAAGATTAGGGCTGTTTCCTTTTCGCCGCCGAGGAGCGTAATCCCCCCTTTGAAAGGCGCATCCTGCGCTTGATGCTTCCTGACATTAATATTATCATCTCCAAGCAGCCGCAGAGCCCGGCTGTCGCCTGCGATTAGGGCACTGACACAGATCGGTGCAAGATTTCACAAGCGTCTCATTACGGCTGACTCGGGCTCGGCACGGCTTATATAACTCATCTTGCATAAACCTGTCACCCGCAGGAGCTGCTCTGCCGCCCGGCCCCGCCGGATGCTCGCCAGGGCCGCTCCGGGGGCTTTGAAGGCCACCGGGTTCCCCCCACTCCCACCACCGTGCCTCGCTGAGCATCCGCAGCTCTGTGCGGGGAGGATTTCGGGCTCTGGAGCAGGGTGGGAGGGCAGGGGGGTGGTGCTGGCACGGGAGGGGCTGTCAGGGGGATGGCAGAGGGCTGGGAGGGGTTACAGGACCCCCAGATCCCTGGAGGAGTGGAAGGAGACCCCCAGATCCCTGGAGGAGTGGAAGGAGACCCCCAGAATCCTGGAGGAGTGAAAGGAGACCCCCCCCAGAATCCTGGAGGAGTGAAAGGAGACCCCCAGAATCCTGGGGTTGCTGGAGAGCCAGACTGGTTGCACTGGAGCAGGAGGATATTACAGGGAAATGTCACAGATCTGGGAGGGAGGAAAGGACTCTCAGAGGGATTAAAGGACCCCCAGATCCTCGGAGGGGTGAAAGAAGCCCCCCTAACACCCTGGGTATGCTGGGGAGCCAGACTGTTTGCACTGGGAGAGGAGAATATTTCAAGGAAATGTCCCAGATTTGGGAGGTGGGAAAGACCCCCGGCGCCCCTCAGGGTCCCAGATTTGCTGGAGATCCATGGAGGGGAGGGGGCCCTAGAGGGAACCTCTCCTGCCCTCACACCGCCGCGCTCCCGTCCCTCCCCACGGCCCAGCCGGGGAGCCTCGGGAGGCACAATTCCAGCGGCTGGAGCCGGGCCAGGGCTCCGCGCTCAGCTCGGGCACTGTCGGGCCGCGGTGATGGCCTCAGCCCGGCGGGAGCTCGCCAGGCCCCGCCGCCGGAGCGGGAATCGCCGGGGAGCCGCTGCCTCCAGCCCCGCGGGGGCTCCCGAGCTCTGCCGAGCGGCTCTGGCCCCGAGCGGGGCCGGCCTGGGACAGGGCTCTGGGGACAGGGCTGCTCCCGGGGCCACGGTGACCTGCGGAACGCCATGAGGGGCACTGGGATGCTCCCGAGGAAAAGGTGGGGCAGGGACCGGTGACAGTCCGTTCTGGGGACAGGGCTGCTCCCAATCCGCGGGATCCTGTGGCACTGCTGACCTGGCACCCCGTGCAGGGAACTGGGATGCTCCCAAGGGAAAGTGGCACAGGGACCGGTGACAGTCCATTCCGGGGACTGGGGTGCTCCCAATCCAAGGCATCCTGTGGCACCGCTGACCTGGCACCCCGTGCTGGGGTCAGGGCTGTTCCCAAAGCAAAGCTGGCACCGGGACCTGTGCAATCCTGTGCCGGGGCCCGGGAACAGCGCTGCCGATGTGACCCCGCTCCCCCAGGGGCTCCTCAGCGGTGGCAGCAGCGCCGCTGTCACCGCCCTGCAATTAATCAGAAGCGTCATTAGTGACTGCAGACAAACCGCTCAGCGCTTGGCAAATGCCTCTGCCGGCTGCTGGCAGGCCTGGGGGATCCGCAGGGGCTGACAGGCAAAATCGGGGGTCTTTTCCCCCTCATTTCCCAACATTTCGGGTCTAAACCTTCCCCCGGAACTCCCGGCCCGTGTCCTGGGTGGGTTTTCCTCCACCTCGGGGGTGCTGAACATCCCTGGTTCCCACAGAGGAGCCTTGTGGGGGTGCAAAGCCTTCCCTGGGATTTGCTCTTCCCAATCCCTGTTTGTGCGGATCCGCGTGTTCGCCGTGTCCATTACCGGCAACATTTGGGATCGGGCGCTCGGTGAACAAAACAAATCCACGAAACCCGAGCTGCCGCAGTGGCTGTGTAATTATTTCCATGCTACCTGAGCGAGAGGTGGGAGCTCTTGCCAATGCCGGTTGTTCCCAGACACCCCGGTGCCGAGGATGCCAGGGGATGCTCATGCCGGCCAGAACAGCCTAATTAAGGATAAATCATTAATGATGAGCGCTGCCTTTCTGGCAAGCTCCAGCTTGGCTCTTGCTTGGCTTGGTGGCACCAGTTTAGCTGCGGGTGACAATCCCATGGATGCTCCACGGGTTGTCACCCGCTGCCACCTGGATTCCTGTCCCACCCCTTCCCCTGTCCCCCGTTTCCCCTCCTGTCGCTGTGAAACCACCGCTGTGTGACATCTCTTCCCAACATCCGGCCCCAGCCTTATCATTAAATGTAAATTGCGGGGAATAATCGCTGGCGGGAGCAGCGAGGAGAGAAATCAGCGAGCCCGGGATGGGCTCTTAGATGGGAAAATGCAGAGTGAAAACAAAACACGGACCATTAGCCCGGAGGAAGAGGGGCCGCTTCCCCCTCCCCGCTCCTGGCAGAGCTCCTGATGGCTGATCCGGTTCCTCTCGCCCTGCTTGGGAATGAGGGAGAAGAGGAATCGCCGCGCCCCGTGGGGCTGGAGGTGGCCCGGCTGGCAGTGCCCGCTCTTCCCGCTCCCTTTCGGATCCCAAATCCGCTTTTCCCCGCACCCGGAGCTGGAGGCGAGGTGGGAGCCCCCAGCCCGGCCCAGGCCCCTCTAATCTGCTGCTGGCAGCGCCGCCGCGGCTGTGGCAGCCGAAATCCTCCTCCCGAAATCCGCCGGGATAATGCGGGCAGGGAGGGCGATGTTATCCGCTCGTCCTCGCCGTGCTCTCCCCGCCTCCCTCCTTCCCATCCCTCCCGGCAGGCCCTGCCTCCTCTTCTTCCTCCTCCCTGGAAGCAGCCGAGGATCCTGCAGGACTTGGGGGTCTCTCTGTGCCCCCCAGCCCTCCCCACGCGGCGCTGGGACCTTTCCCTCCCCCTGCGAGGCTCCCGTGCAGCCCCGCCAGGCTGCGGGAGCCGATTCTCCGGGGGAAGAGCGGCGTTGCCATCAATTAGAGGCCTAAAAAAAGGATAATTTCATCAATGGGGAGATGGGAGGCGGGAGGTGGGATTGGCTGTCCCGGGTAATGGGAGCATCATGTCTCCAATTAAAGTTGGGAATATTCATCCTGGAGCCGGGGCCGTCAGGAGCCGACGTTTATTGGGCTGTCAAAGTCAATCTCCTTCAAGAGCTGCTTCTCCAAGCACTTTGGATTATGGATCATTTCTGCCTTTTTAATATCGGGGCGCCCGGTTTGGGGTGGGTTTTGTAGTTCCCAGCGTGTTTTGTTCACCCTAAAGATGAGAAATCCAGGGGTACAACCTGATCCCGTTCCATGGAAGCTGCTCCGGGTTAATTGTCATTATGGAAACCCAAGGATTCCAGAAGTGAGGCTGGGATCCTTCCTGGGTCTGGATCCTTCTGGGATCCTGACTGGAGAGCAGTGGGACACAGTCTGGGAAGCTCTGGGACATGCTGGGAATGTGACATACCCCAAAAAATGGAAGTGAGGAGGGACGCTCTGCCCTGGTTGTGCCTCGCTCCAGTGGGATGCTGGAATTGCAGTTTAGGGATGCAGGAATTGCTGTTTTGGGTTGCAGGAATTGCAATGTTGGGATGCAGGAATTGCTGTTTTGGGATGCAGGAATTGCTGCTTTGGGATGCAGGAATTACTGCTTCGGGATGCAGGCAGAGCTCCAGGCTCCCACCTGAGCCACCTGCCAGCCTCTGGATTGCTGCCTGGATGCTCCAGTGACAAAAAAAGTGCGGAGCAGGGGATGCTGTCAGGAAAATTGGTCACGGCAAGGGCTGGCCCCGGCGGGTGACAGCAGCCTCTGTCACACACACGTCTCCAGCCACCACCGCTTCTGCTCCGCTCCCAATCCCGGCCATGGAGGAGGTTTTCCTCCTGATTTCCAGCACGGGAGGGAGGGAAAAGGTCTCCTCCAGGCCTCTGTGCCCGTCCCAGCTCCCAGGGGGTGGCCCTGCTCCCCATGGGTGCTGGCAGTGCCACCTCCCCGGGGCCAGCAGGGACTGACGGCTCTGTGCCCTCTCACTGAAGGACGATTTTAACAGCTCCTTTCACCGCTCCCGGCTCCGCCACCTGCGCGGAGGGGATTTAAACAGCTCCCAGCCCGATCCTGGGATGTGCTTGGAATTCCTGCTCTCCTGTTTCCCTCATCCCGGGCTCCGGCAGCGCTGCCCGCGGGGGTCTCACATCCCATAATGATCTGATCCCCCCGTCCCTGTTTGGATCGCTGTCCCAGGGATTTGCAGGCTGGACTGGAGATGGGAATGAGGTGTCTCTGCTGAGCCTGACCCTGTTTAACATCCGTGGGGAGGCTTCCAGGAGCGGAATCCATGGATAGGGGGGAAAAACTTTCCACGCAGTAAAAACTCCCATCCCGAGGCATTTCTAGAGCTGCCTGGAATTCCCTGTGCCCGGGGGATGGACGCGGGGGGTCCCAGGGCTGTTCCCCCCCAGGGCGCCGGGACACGGGGCCGAGGCTCGGTGAGCCCCCCGTTCGTTCCTGGAATCCCGGGAGCCGCCTGGCCAGGGCTGCTCCAGGATATTTTACAGCCCATTCGCATGGGCACCTCCAGGTCATTTCGATCACTTTAAGCCACTTATCTGCCCATTTTCCTGCCCATAATATTTGCCTAATTCCATTACTCTGCAGCCTCCGCACGCTGCAGGGAAATCATCGGGAGATATTAGCCGGCGCAGCTGGAGCCGCTTGCAGCCCCTCCCGGCCCCTCCGCGGGGCTCTGCCCTTGCTGGGGACACTGGGGACGCCCCCGGGGCCTGTCCCTGTCGCTGCGAAGGACGAGGAGCCTCCAGGGAGGTGCCAGCCCCTCCCTGCCTGGGGTGCAGCACCCCCAGCTCGCTCCAAAGGTGCCGATGGATCCATTCCGGGACAGACGGGAGGGTTTGGGATCCGAGTCCCGGAACTGAAGGAACGGGAGAGGACTCTGCTGCGGAACTGCTCCGGACGGGGCCTTTGGAATGATGGGTGGGGCAGGGATGGAGGGAGGGATGGATGGATGGATAGATGGATGGATGGAGGGATGGATGGAGGGATGGAATCCATGGGTGGATGGATGGATGGATGGATAGATGGATGGATGGAGGGATGGATGGAGGGATGGAATCCATGGGTGGATGGATGGATGGATGGATAGATGGATGGATGGAGGGATGGATGGAGGGATGGAATCCATGGGTGGATGGATGGATGGATGGATGGAGGGATGGATGGATGGAATCCATGGATGGATGGACGGACGGACAGACGGACCAAGGGAAAAAGAAGAGGAATGAATGGTTGGATTCAATCCTTTCCAACCAAAATGATTCCCTGATCCTGTGAGGACGGACACGGGAAACTCTGGCCCCACCCATCCCAAGTCCCTGGACACAGCTCGGAGCCGCAGGATCCAAATCCATTTCCAGGCTCATTGCAGCAGCTCCGGGGGAAGGCCTGGCAGGGCAATCAATGCCAGGGCACTAACGAGAGGCCCTGAGTTAATTGGCAGGAGCCGCTGCCTAAATGAAGATTCGGTATGCGCAGGAGGAGGCGGCAGCGGCCTGGATTCGGAGCCGGGCACATCCAATCTGTGCCTGCAGCAGCCTCGCGAAGCTCAATTAAGATGCTCTGGCTTTTCTAATCAATCCCACCCCCGTTCCCCCCGGGCTGGGGAGGGCTGAAGGCAGCAGGGCCACACCTGGATTCCGATGGAAATGCCGTCCTGGGATGCCCGGGGAGCAAGGAATTCTCTTCCCTTATTTTTATTTTATAATTGTTTCTCCAACAGGGATTCCCTGCCTGGTGCCTCAGACGGAGATGGGGATGGGATGAATTTGGGATAGGGATGGAGGTGGGGATGGATTCCTTGGGCTCTTCCCCATGCCCAGTCGGGCTCTCCTGGCTTTTCCCATGGATTATTTTCCCTGGAACCACCCCAGAGAGCGGCCTGAGGAGCAGGAAAAGCACCCCCAGGCACAGCAGCAGGGATCGGCCTCCCTGAGGAAGAGGAAGGATCAGCAAACCCCGGAGGAGCAGCGCCCGCCCCTCCCGCCCGCACTGACGATGGGATCAGCCTCATTAAATCCCATTTTTCCCCCCATAACCCAACCCGTGCTGGCCCTGTTTTAATGAAGGATGGGGTCGTGTGGGGCTGGTGGAGCTGCTGAGCCGCCCCAGCTCCCCGCGGGAGCAGAGGTCCTGCCTTCCATCCAAAATATCCCCAATTAAGCCGCGCTTCCAGCGCTGAGGAGAACGAGAGCGGCAAATCCCTCCGACCCCATCCCTACCCCTGCTCCCCGGGGCTCTGCCACCTCCTTGGGCGTGTCCCCGAGGGATTCCCGGCTCCAGAGCCGCCTCCAGACCCCGGGAAGGTGTTCTTGTGAGGAACACGGAGCTCACCGGAGAGAAAAAGCGGCTGGGAGAGGCCCGGCCAGGCGGAAGGGGCTGGAGCGGCAGGTAGGGATCGGATCCCGGAAAGGCTCTCCCGCCACCGTCTGGGAGCGGAGCGGAGCTATAAATATTCCTGCTGACACAGCAGGCAGGGCGGCAGGGGATGAGACAATCCAAGGAACTCAGGGATTTGGGGATCCCGCCGACGTCCCCGGGGGCGAGCGGTGCCAGAGAGCCGCGAATGGCTGTGCTACCTCCTGCGAGGTTTGCCCGGGTTCTGTCCCCTGCGAGTCCCTGATGTGTCACCCCAGGGTGGCACCTCCTGGGATGTTTGCCCTGGGTCTGTCCCCTGCGAGTCCCCGATGTGTCACCCCCTGCAGTGTTTGCCCGGGGTCTGTCCCCTGCCAGTCCCCGATGTCTCACCCCGGGGTGGCATCTCCTGCCTCAGCCTCGCGGGTGGCAGGGACGCGATCCCGGCTCCCGCCCGTCCCCGTGTGACAAACGCGGGGGGTTTTCCTCGCTCCCTCCCCAGCCCGACAGCCGCGGGTGGGGCTGTGCCAGGCTGAGGGGAGGTGGGAGGCTGCCAGACACTGCTCCGGGAAGAGGCATCCGTGGAAATCGTGGAATGGTTTCGCTTGGAAGGGAACTTCAGATCTTCCCATTCCTCTCCCAGCCATGGGCAGGGACACCTCTCACTGTGCCAGGTTATCCCAGCCTGGCCTTGAGCACTTCCAGGGATCCAGGGGCAGCCTGGGAATTCCATCCCAGCCCCTCCCCACCCTCACCGGGAAGAATTTCTAACATCTCCTTGCCGTTTTTCATGGGATGGAGAGCCTCGCCTTGCACCCCAAGGAAGGAGGGGACATCCATCCCGGGCCTCCTCTGCTGATATACAGGAATTTAATGCTTTTCCCGACGTTTCCCAGCCCTGCTATTCCGCTGGAGCCGCGGAGGCTCGCGAAGCACCAGCCACGTCCAGGCCAGCGCTCCCCGCCCGCCACAGAGCACGGCAA
The DNA here is from genome assembly GCA_013397895.1 of Origma solitaria. NCBI lineage: Eukaryota > Metazoa > Chordata > Aves > Passeriformes > Acanthizidae > Origma > Origma solitaria. The sequence continues at coordinate 113,460 of VZRL01001197.1, forward strand.
TTACTCATTAACATCCCGGGAGTGCACGGAAATCTCATTCCCGGGGACCGGGGAGCAGGAGGGGCCGCCCGGGCCCGGCTCCCGAGCTTTTAACGAAACTCGATTTGCTGCATTCCCTGAGCGGGGCTGAGCGCGTGACTGGAACCCCCCGGGCTGCTCCCCCCTCATTCCCGAGTCTTCAAAGCCCCTCTTCTCCTCTCCTTCCCCTCCTTCCCTTTGCCCTGCATCCGATGGGAACAATTCCTTGTCCTTTGCCTCCATCCCCGCTCCCTCCATCCGATGGGAACAATTCCTTCTCCTTTGCCTCCATTCCCGTGCCCTCCACCCGATGGGAACAATTCCTTCTCCTTTGCCTCCATTCCCGTTTCCTCCGTCCGATGGGAACAACCTGGCTGCCCACGGAAGGCTCTGCCAGCCCATCCTGGGAGGCTCCTGAGCCAAAATCGCGGCTGTCCCTGTGCTGCCATGCCCGGTAATTTGCGCCCCGTGGGGCTCCGGGGCTGGGAGCCACATTTGGACACCACGGAGAGAGAGAGAGAGAGAGAGGAGCGAGCAGGAGGAATCTGTTCCTTTGCACACAAAATTCCCAAGCGTTTCGCTCCCAGCCCCGGCGTCTGGCTCAGGTGCCGAGGGCTGGGATGGAAATGTCAGCTGCGATTTGGGGCTGCCGAGGTTGACGAGTGTGAGAGCAGGAGAGCTGACAGCTCCGCTCGGCACGTCCCGCTGGGGAGGGGCCGCGCCCGCGCCCCCCGGGGCCACCAGCACCGGGGCTCTGCTGCGTGCAGGTCACTGAGAGCTCCCAAAACTCAGCGACAGGAGAGTGGTGCAGCATCCCTGGTGGCACTGGGTCTGTCCCTCCCCAGGGCCACCAGCACCAGGGCTCTGCCACGTGCAGGTCACTGAGAATTCCCAAAAAGCTTGGGGACAGGAGGAGGGTGGTGCAGCATCTCTGGTGGTGCTGGGACTGTCCGTCCCCAAGGCCACCAATGCAGTGGCTCTGCCATGTGCAGGTCACTGAGAATTCCCAAAAAGCTTGGGGACAGGAGGAGGGTGGTGCAGCATCCCTGGTGGCACTGGGTCTGTATCTCCCCAGGGCCACCAGTGCAGTGGTTCTGCCATGTGCAGGTCACTGAGAATTCCCAAAAAACTCGGGGACGGGAGGAGGGTGGTGCAGCATCCCTGGGCAGCAGCGCTGGTGGCAACATTCCAGTTCAGTGCCAGAATTCTGGGATGCGCCAGGCTCTGTGGGATCTGCCTTTGTCCCCGCTGCCTGGAAGCAGAGGTTGGGTTTTAGGGACACCCTGGCTCTGGTTTGGGAATCTCTGGCAGGGCAGAGCCTGCACGGAACCGGATGGGCTCCGTGCCAGGGCATTCCATGGGCAGGGAGAATCCTGAACCACCGCTCTCTGTGGGCAGGACGGAGCTGGGATGGCATGGATTGGGCTGGCACTGTCACCGAGGCGCTCTGGTTAGCGACAGCCACAGACCGAGGGGAGGGCGAGGCAGAGGAGCCCCTGCCATGCTCCGATCCGGCACCTCCGGGAGCTGCCGCCAGCCTTGGGCTTCATCCAGAGGGGGTTTGGAATTGGCCAAACCCCTTTTGATCCCGGTTCCGCTTCTGTCCCCGCGATTCCCGAGCCGCCAGGAGCTGGAGAAGGGGCTGGATTCCCCGGCAGAGGTTAAAGAGGCAACATCAGTTCAGAAAACAGCAGCGAGGGCAAAAATAGCCTCTGCTTTGCGTGGAGCTGTCGGGGTCCATCAGTGTCGGGGTGTTCCAAGGACTCCCATCGCCCGTGGCCCCGAGCCGGCTGCTGTCAGCAGCCCCGGGAACGCGATCCCCCGGGAATGGCCTGCGGGAAGAGCGAGCGGCAGCGCCGGGGCGAGCCCCGACGGCCCCGCGGGTTCGGCCCCCGGGGATCGGCTCCTGGAGCGGCAAAGCCCGGCCGGGGACAGAGTTTGAAGGAGGATGAGGATGCGGGGCTTCCCCAGCAGCTGTGCTGGCGCTCTGGGAAGGGGGAGGGACGCAGGGATGTGGGCTGTCCCCAAGGGTGTCCTTGTGCCCACGGTGACCCCGCCGTGCCCTCCCCACAGCCGGGGCTGGGGCAAGCCTTGCCCGAAGGAAAAAACACAGAAAATATTGGAGTCACATCTGCGAGGGGAGGAAACTCATTCCAGGCCGGGTTGGACAGGGCTTGGAGTAACCCGGGACAGGGGAAGGTGGCACTGGGTGGCTTTAAGGTCCCTTCCAAACCGAGCAAGCTGTGGGTCTATACTGGGCAGAATTCCAGGGTTTTGGAGCCAAAAGGAATGAAGCAGAAGGGGTTCGGTTTGCTGCACATCCCGGGAAGGCAAAGCCCTGCTCTGGGAATTCCCAGCCCCAAACTGGGCTCTGCAAACGGAGCAGCAGCTCAGCGAGGTGATGTGCTGATCCTGCTCCATCGCTGGGATTCAGGAGCCCTGGGACTGGGAACAGAGGCGTGGCCCTGCCTTCCAGCCATTCCTGGGACTCTAAAAGCTCCCAGGGGTGCTGAAAAACCCCATTTGGGGCTCGGGCTGCTGCAGATGCCTGAAATGGAGAATTCCTAGAGAGCAGAGACGGAGTGCCCATGGAAAGGAAAGCAGCGTCCAGGTAGGGATGTGTCCTCTCCTCATCCAGGTGTCCCCGGCTCTTGTCCAAGGGGGACAAACCCAGCCCGGATCCGGGGGCCCTGGGAGGGGCTCGGGCTCCTCCCGGCGCTGTCAGGACGAGGAGCAGGCAGGGAGCGTGGGGAGAGCTCGGCGGCCGGCGCTGTCCCCACGGATTACACCATTAATGCCTAATCCATCACGTTAACAACCTTGACTCCCATTAATGTGATAACGCCGCACGGAATTAAAGCCTGGAGTCGGGAGGGTGAGCAAATCCAGCCCATATTAATGGGACTTACAGGGAAGGAGGGGAGGAATCCTCCGGTCCCATCGATCAACTCCTGTGTGGGAGCAGAGCCCAGCGGGAGCGGAGCCGGCCCGGCTGCAAGGAGCGTCTCCATGGCCGAGGGAACGGAGCTGGAGCCACCAGGAGCAGGATCCTTTGGAAGGGAGTGACAGCCACCAGACTGTGCCACCCTTGCTCCGGAGGTGCCCGTCCCTACTGGGGGCACTGGGAGCACTGGGAGCACTGGGAGGTGGCGCCAGCCCAGCGCTGTGTCCCTGTAATCAGCTTGGATGATTAAGGTTGTCATCCCACAAAGGCTGGGAATCAACTTGTGGAGTTTGTGGTGTTTCTGTGGCGTTTTTTTCCGCTAGGCCTGAGTATTTGTATCTGTGCTTGCTCCTCTCCCCTGGCACCATGAGGCCTTGCCGGTCTCCTTTAATCCTCAAAACCTCTGCAGCCCATCCGAATCCCTCCGTGCCTCCCATCCGAATCCCTCCGTGCCTCCCATCCGAATCCCTCCGTGCCTCCCATCCGAATCCCTCCGTGCCTCCCTTCTCCCTCTGACCAGGCCCAGCAGCTGCGGACAGAGCTCCCTTTGTGCTGGGATGGCTGGCAAGGGACAGTCCCCAGCGTGTTCCCCTCCCAAGGCTCCCCACACGATCCCCCTTCTCCTGGAGGAGAATCCAACCCCTGCTCCCCAAACCCGGGCTGAGCAGCAGGATGCTTCCCCTGATTTGAGAAGCTCCCAGGCTATAAATCCCACTGGAATAAATCCTAAAGGAGAGGCCAGGTAGCTGCCTGCTCCTGATAAGGCCGGAGCGGGGATGTGCCACCATCAGTCCCGCAGTGGGAATGCTCTGGGGTTCACCCCGAGGGGTGTGACACCCCTGACCCACCCCTCTGTCAGGTGGCCGAGCTAATTAACGTGCTCAGGTAATTAGAGGGGGGCGGTTCCCACGGCCAGCAGGCTCTGGGGTGGGGGCTGAGGGGATAAAATCCAGGGAAAGCCCAGGGGAAGCTGTGCCCTTCCCTCCCGGAGCAGCTGTGGGGACAAAAGCCCTCGGGTGTCACCTTGGCGGAGCTGAGCTCCCCTCGGGCACAGAGGGAAGGCCAGAGGGAGGGAATGGAAAAGCCGAGGAGGTGGGAGAGGAGCAGAGAGCAGATCCCTCTTCTGGCACAGGGAATTCTTTCCCTGCTCCTAAGGCAGGAGTTAACCCGGGCCTCGGCACGGATGGAGCAGGAATTTGCCTTCCTGAGGAGCAGGAACAGGAACGGGGACCTGGTCATGGCCTGAACAGCTCCTGCTGCTGGGATCCATCTGAGATCCCAGCCCAGAGAAGCTGTGGCTGCTCCTGGATCCCTGGAAGTGTCCAACCCATCCCACAGACCCCGTTGGGGTGGGGCCCCTGGCTCCCTCCCGGTGGCCCCTGGTGGCACCTTGTCCCTGTGCCCCTGTGGTCCCACGGGTCCCTCTGTCCCCTTCCCACGGCTGTCACCTTTCCAGGGATGTGGCACCTCGTCCCTGCAGCCCCCCGGGGGTCCCTTTCCCATCCCCACAGCGTCTCCCTCTCCATCCCCGGGGTCATCCCCCATCCAGGGACCCTTTCCCACTCCTTTGCCGTTCCCGTGGCTGTCACCCACCCAAGGATGTGGCACCTCGTCCCCGCAGCCCCTCGGGCTCCCCTCTCCCACTCCCATAGCATCTCCATCCCCACGGATGGAGCAGCGCAGGGGCCCCGGGGGTTGGAATTTGGGGAGGGCGGGGGTCTCGCCTTGGGCTCCGCAGCAGCGCTGGTGCCGCGGGGGTCCCCGGCGAGGACAGGCAGCTGCACCCCGCGGAGCCAGGGAGGGATGGATGGGGAGATGGAGAGCCAGGGGATGCAGGGATAACGAGGCTGGGGAGCCGGGGGTCCGCACAGAGCCCCCCCGACCCCCGCCCCGGGCGGAAGGGCGGCGGAAGGGCGGCCCCGGCCCCGGCGGAGGGGCG